>CM055895.1:34742464-35342464 GCA_029582155.1 Panopea generosa | reverse complement strand
AAGGACTTAGTACGGTGTCCCTTTGGGGCCACCGCGGCATATTTTTAAAATTAAGTCCAGTCAAATCAACGAAACAACGATGATGAAAAGTCGAAACAATGAAACTATGATGATTTCGACTTATCACCATCGTAGTTTCGACTTTTTACCATCGTAGTTTCGCGTTTTTACCATCGTAGTTTCGACTTTTCCCCCATCGTAGTTTCGCGTTTTCACCATCATAGTTTCGTTGTTTCGACTTTTCATAGTAAGTTCGACTTTTCACCGACGTTGTTTCGACTTTTCACCATCGTAGTTTTGACTTTTCACCATCGTAGTTTCGCGTTTTCACCATCGTAGTTTCGACTTTTCATAGTTTCGTTGTTTCAACCTGACTCAATTAAAAAAACGGGACACCGTAACCGTTAATGAGTATCCGCAGGCATGATTTTCTGGCATATTTTTTTATCAATTTAAAACTTTTGAAAAATCCTGATAGATCTATATATCTAAGACCACAGCAAAACATCAATGTCCATACACATCAGTAGCGATGACAGGGAGACCGGTCCTCTCTAAGATTTCCCAAATATATTAGTAAATGGGTAGGCTAATAATTTTGATGAAAATGAAAAAACATATTGGAACCCGCAACGACTGGAAATTTAGAACCCACATATACATCTACAAAAATTAATATGCAAAGGCGACTTCAAAAACTGTAATTAATTTTGAAAAATAATTGTCATGTCATTAATTCAGTATTCCTGTTCTTTGTTCCTAAAAAAATCCGATAACAAGAACCATACAAACATGTGTCATTATGACAACTGGTTGTCTGCATACTTTCTAAGTTAACTTGGTGAAAACGACTTCGGAAACATTGCTGCTAATGGAGTAGCGAATCCGGTTCCGGCGAATAACTGCCGGTAAAATTAATACGCGCGATAAACACATTAGGATAGTGTGATCGACACACGAGACCAGGATACAACGAAACAAGGACAGTGAGCTACGTATTCCGTAATGGTGGATATACATGTGCAAAATAACTGTTTTTATATACAGGATAACGGATAATCAGGTATCGTATTTTTTTTCCTAATATCCTATATTTTATTAGGGTGTCCATCCACAAGGATATAGAGACATTGGTTTTATTACGATCTTTATAACTATATAATTATGCGAACAGAGATTGCTTTTATCTAGTCCATCTAACGTCAGTTTCAAATATCATAACTGCAATTTGGACACGTCCATTTAGATGTACATGTTTGTATTTTTACTTAAGAAATTACCGATGTTACGTATTTCTAACAAAAGCAATACTTATGTTAATAACAAAAGTATATATTACAGAATAAAACATTTGAAGATAATAACAACAACAACAACAACAACAACAACAACAACAACAACAACAACAACAACAACAACAACAACAACAACAACAACAATAATAATAATGACAATACTAATAATAAAGATAATAATAATGAGTATAATAATAACGAAGATAATAATAATAATAATAGCTATAAATGATATATTAATAATAATAACAAAGAAAATAAGAACAGGACGAAGAAAATGGCAGTGGAACACAGCATTTTTCATTTCAGTATTACTGTATTTTAATAATGTTTAATTCATTGTGTATTAATCTTGTTATAACATGTTATACAATATATATTCTAGTACAATAATTTTGTGCTAAAATGAAATAAATTAAATAAACATTTTATGTTCTTAATGGACTACAGATTGGAGTGATAGCTAGACTCACCAGGGAAAATTGTTTTATATCAAATATATATATACATTTGGTAATATTATGGTGGTTACAAACGTGTATGGAATGATGTAATGAACTAAAATAAATTTCACAATTTCACCTGTGATTTCTATTCCAGAATTCTTAGACGTATATCTTGGGAAGCAATATCATGGACGATTTTTTGTCTCTTGTCTTTTTATACACAATGTGTGAGTATACATTGTTAGTTATATGTGGTCTGTTTAAATTGCGTTATTAGTTGGTTATCTATGTTTCTTTAGTTTACCATTGTTTTGAATTATGCAAGCTACGAATTCGTGTTTAAATACAACATTGACTGATCAGTATTCCTTAAGGAAACAAGACAACGAGGGTACGACCACGACTGATAAATAGTACTTACTGATATGTTACCACGATTGGTCAGTAGTGACAATAGAAAAAACGACCACGATATGAAAGTAGTCTTTACGAAATACGACCACGGCGTATGGAATTATTACCATGAATGGTCAATAATGCTTATAAAATTCCTACCATGACTGACTATCACGGTTGGTCGATATTTCTTATGGAACTATGGCCACGTATAGGTATATAAGTTTGTATTTACCCTCGCGCTTTGAACCAGTCATTCTGGCGAGCAGGATAGGATGATAATTAAAAACATAAAAGATGATTACACATTTCTGAGATGATTACTGAGTGATGAATGAAGATGATTCACATAATAATTCGTGTCTATATTCAACCTTGAAGTTTGTTTTTAACTAAGTTGTTTAATACTACAACTATTTTATATTTTTGGATTCGGTGCTTACTAATTACTAACATTGTTTATACTCATGATACGACTATGACCACGAATACTCAATAGTCCTTATAAAATACGACCACGATTAGTCAATAGTCCTTATAAAATACGCTACGATTGGTCAATGGTCCTTATAAAATACGCTACGATTGGTCAATGGTCCTTATAAAATACGCTACGATTGGTCAATGGTCCTTATAAAATACGACCACGATTAGTCAATAGTCCTTATAAAATACGCTACGATTGGGCAATGGTCCTTATAAAATACGCTACGATTGGTCAATGGTCCTTATAAAATACGACCACGATTAGTCAATAGTCCTTATAAAATATGCTACGATTGGTCAATGGTCCTTATAAAATACGCTACGATTGGTCAATGGTCCTTATAAAATACGACCACGATTGGTCAATAACCCTCATGGAAATACCACAATGATTGGTCAATAGCAATTATGGAACTACGGCCAAGACTGGTCAATAACCATTATGGAACTACGACCAAGATTGGTCAATAACCATCATGAAAATACCACAACGATTGGTCAATAGCAATTATGTAACTACGACCAAGATTGGTCAATAACCATTATGGAAGTACGACAAAGATTGGTCAATAACCATTATGGAAGTACGACCAAGATTGGTCAATAACCATTATGGAAGTACGACCAAGACTGGTCAATACCCATTATGGAAGTACGACCAAGATTGGTCAATAACCATTATGGAACTACGACCAAGATTGGTCAATAACCTTCATGGAAATACCACAACGATTGGTCAATAACCATTATGGAACTACGACCAAGATTGGTCAATAACCATTATGGAAGTACGACCAAGATTGGTCAATAACCATTATGGAAGTACGACCAAGATTGGTCAATAACCATCATGAAAATTCCACAACAATTGGTCAATACCAATTATGGCGGAACTACGACCAAGATTGGTCAATAACCATTATGGAAGTACGACCAAGATTGGTCAATAACCATTATGGAAGTACGACCAAGATTGGTCAATAACCATTATGGAAGTACGACCAAGATTGGTCAATAACCATCATGAAAATTCCACAACAATTGGTCAATACCAATTATGGCGGAACTACGACCAAGATTGGTCAATAACCATTATGGAACTACGACCAAGATTGGTCAATAACCATTATGGAAGTACGACCAAGATTGGTCAATAACCATCATGAAAATTCCACAACGATTGGTCAATACCAATTATGGCGGAACTACGACCAAGATTGGTCAATAACCATTATGGAAGTACGACCAAGATTGGTCAATAACCATTATGGAACTACGACCAAGATTGGTCAATAACCATTATGGAAGTACGACCAGGACTGGTCAATAACCATCATGAAAATTCCACAACGATTGGTCAATACCAATTATGTAACTACGACCAAGATTGGTCAATAACCATTATGGAAGTACGACCAAGATTGGTCAATAACCATTATGGAACTACGACCAAGATTAGTCGATAACCATTATGGAAGTACGACCAAGATTGGTCAATAACTCTCATGGAAATACGATCTCATATTCTTTATAAAATGCAACCGTGACAGCATGGAACGATGTCACAGCAATGTCATTTAAATTACCAAATTACATCTCCCTTTCCATAGTATTTCAATTACATTTTCCTTTATTTATGAAGTCTCTTTAATGATTGGTGCTGAAAAGATTTGTCCCTCGGTCATGAGTCTCAAACTTTTGAATACGTGGGAAATACTACTTTTTTAAAAGGACGAATTACATTTATTTACATTAACATTATGCACGGGTTGAGTTCAAAGCGAATTTTGAAGATGACTTAAGGATGCACTTGGAACTTTACCGCACCATGACAGTTATCATGATACGTTTATTAAATCATGAAAAATTACTTGCAACACAAAGGATTTGTTGGTTGTTGAAAATAAACACTAATCGCATTCTATAATATCGCCATTCTCCAACAATGCTCTGGGAATATCAGATTGCTTGACTACCGATTTACCTGAAGATAAATACAGCAACGTCTTACAAAGCCGACTGCATAAAACACAATATTTTACATTGCCATGGAAACAAGCGGAGCTCCGTAATTTACTTTAATAGATTTTGTCTCATCAACACGAGCGTGTTCAGGTGAATCTCTTTTCAATCACCATAATGAAATACTGGAATGTTTCTGTCATATTAAACTGCCTCTAGAACACACGGTCTAATGATGCAGGGGATATACTTTATTATCCGTATAAAACAAATTGCAAACCATTATTTTATCTACATACACTTATCTAAATTGCAAATAATAACACAAAATAACATCTATGAGTGAGTTATTGTCGAGCCAATATCTCTGTCACCAGTTTTGCGTGTTACAATAAAAAATAGAATCTTTAATGGGGTCACCAAGTTTAACTTCAAAAGAGTTAAGCCTCGGTATTACGATATAGCTGTAACAGTGGCCGTGAATTGTATTATATATTTTTTATTTCGATATCCGAATGAAAACAACAATTATTGCTTTGTAACTTCTCGGTTTAAACTGTTCTATTTACACTGTATTCTATAGGTTAGTAAAGGTTAAGCGACCGTTATTTGTATTTCAGTCACATTTTGTTACTGTCAACCATTCCCGCCGGTTGTTGTTGACGACACGGATTCCACCATCATCCTGTCAGAAGCGACACCAATAGGTAGGCATTCAATAAAGACGACAATACTCATACAGTGTGTCTTTTCGTTTTTATTACATTTATTTTCATTTTTCTTTAAAGTTTCGACAATTTCATTGTTACCAAAGCAGATAAGACCTTTGGTGACGTAGACTACATACTTTGCTGGTCGTCTGCTGGCACCGTATAGTAGTCTCAAGGTAATGTTGAACGCACTTAATTTAGCTCCCAAGTAAAGTTTATTACCGGTAACTTAGACAATGAGTAACGTTAACCACTGGTAACGATTACTTTGACACGTATGATAACGTCGACACGCCTTACAAGCTGGCTCCTTTTTCAGCAACAAACTTTACGTTGATACGCCTTATAACGTGGTAATAACGTTGACACGCCTTATAACGTGGTAACACTAAAATGCTTGACAGCATTGGGACGTCCGTGGTAAGGTTGACACGCCTTATCATGTGGTAACACTGACATGCTTGACAACGTTGAGACGTCCAGGGTAACATTGACACGCCTTGTAACGTGGTAACGCTGACATTCTTGACAACGTTGAGATGTCCAGGGTAACGTTGAAACTCCTTATCACGTGGTAACGCTGACATGCTTGAAAACGTTAAAACGTCAAGGGTAATGTTGACACGCCTTATAACGTGGTAACGTTGACATGCTTGACAACGTTGTCACGTCAAGGGTAACGTTGACACGTCTTATAACGTGGTAACGTTGTCATGCTTGATAACATTGTACCGTCCATGGTAACGTTGACACGCCTTATAACGTGATAATGCTGACATGCTTGATAACGTTGTAACGTCTATGGTAACGTTGACACGCCGTATAACGTGGTAACGCTGATATGCTTGATTACGTTGAGACGTTAATGGTTGACACGCCTTAAAGTGTGGTAACGCTGACATGCTTGATTACGTTTAGACGTCCATGGTTGACACGCCTCTTAACGTGGTAACGCTGACATGCTTGATAACGTTGAGACGTCCATGGTTGACACGCCTTATAACGTGATAATGCTGACATGCTTGATAACGTTGAGACGTCCCTGGTTGACATGACTTATAACGTGGTAATGCTGACATGCTTGATAACGCTGAGACGTCCATGGTTGGCATGCCTTATAACATGGTGAAGTTGACATGCTTGAAAATGTTTAGACGTCCCTGGTTGACACGACTTATAACGTGGTAACGCTGACATGCTTGATAATGTTAAGCTGTCCCTGGTTGACACGACTTATAACGTGGTAACGCTGACATGCTTGATAACGTTGAGACGTCAATGGTTGACACGCCTTATATCGTGGTAACGCTGACATGCTTGATAACGTTGAGACGTCAATGGTTGACACGCCTTATAACGTTGTAACGCTGACATGCTTGATAACGTTGAGACTTCCATGGTTGACACGCCACATAACGTGGTAACGCTGACATGCTTGATAACGTTGAGACGTCCATGGTTGACACGCCTTATAACGTGGTAACGCTGACATGCTTGATAACGTTGAGACGTCCATGGTTGACATGCCTTATAACGTGGTAATGCTGACATGCTTGATAACGTTGAGACGTCCCTGGTTGACATGACTTATAACGTGGTAATGCTGACATGTTTGATAACGTTGAGACGTCCATGGTTGACATGCCTTATAACGTGGTTATGCTGACATGCTTGATAACGTTGAGACGTTAGTGGTTGACACGCCTTATTACGTGGTTACGCTGACATGCTTGATAACTTTGAGACGTCAATGGTTGACACGCCTTATAACATTGTAACGCTGACATGCTTGATAACGTTGAGACGTCAATGGTTGACACGCCTTATAACGTGGTAACGCTGACATGCTTGATAACGTTGAGACGTCCATGGTTGACACGCCTTAAAACGTGGTAACGTTGACATGCTTGATAACGTTGATACGTACCTGGTTGACATGACTTATAAGGTGGTAGTGCTGACATCTTTGATAACGTTGAGACGTCCATGGTTGACATGCCTTATAACGTGGTTATGCTGACATGCTTGATAACGTTGAGACGTCAATGGTGGACACGCCTTATAACGTGGTTACGCTGACATGCTTGATAATGTTGAGATGTCCATGGTTGACACGACTTATAAAGTGGTAAAGCTGACATGCTTGATATCGTTGAGACGTCCATGGTTGACATGCCTTATAACGCGGTATCGCTGACATGCTTGATACCGTTGAGATGTCCATGGTTGACACACCTGATAACGTGGTAACGTTTACACGCCTGATAACGTTGTTACGCATGATAACGTTGACACGCCTGATAACGCTGGCACGCATGATAACGTTGACACGCATGATAACGTGGTAACGATGACATGCTTGATAATGTCGACACGCTTCGTGACGTGGTGATTATGTCATATTTGACAGCGTTCACACGTCAGGGAACGTTCACACGTCTGGTAATGTTGACACGCCTTATAACATGATAACGTTGACATGCTTGAATACGTGGTAACGAGTGCGTGTTTGACAATGTTGACACGCCTGATAACGTGACACGCCTGATAATTTGATAACGAAGACATGCTTGACAACGTTGACACGTCTGGTAACGTTGACATTCCTGTTAACGATGAATCACCTGATGACGTTGACACGCCTGGTAACGTTGACAAACTTGATGACGTTGATAACTCTGGTAACGTTTATACGCCTGGGCCCAGTTGTTCAAAGCTCTTTTAGCTGAGCCATCTTTTAAGTGAAATTTTGTAACATCATCATTTTCTATACTTAATGATTTTATGGCAATGCATTTATAGAAACAAAATGGCATATTTTCATAATTTTCAATAAAATAATAATCTGAAATGCTGTTAATCTCAAATTGTTCTGATGTGAAAATTTTACTAAACCCAAGGTTAAGCTAACCCAGCTTTGAACAACTGGGCCCTGATATGACGTTGGCACGTCTCGTTGCTTTGACACGTCTGATGACGTTGACACCCTGAAAGCGTTGACACACCTGATGACGTTGACACGTATGGTAACTATCAATTCATACCATGGTCAATTTACATCAATGTATGGTTAAGTATGCTGGTTTGAAATTTGAAATATTTTTTAACGGCAACACCGTTGGTAGGGCCGTTAAAACAAATTTGCGATGATTAAAAACCTCATATACGGTCTCAGATTTCACAATTACAGTATACTTAACCCTATTAGTTGAAATTTACTTCTTTTACTTCGATTGTGAAACATTTTTTTACAATTTAGACAAATCACGCTCTAATTCTAATGCACTTATGATTATCATTAAAATTCGCTCTCTGAACCAAGTTACTCGAGCGACTAGGGTTCAAATTAAACTTACCATTCTGTCAAATGATGCATATCAGCAAATGGTGCGCTGCAATGGTAGTTTCTGGTAAGAATTAAACTATATCGCCAAACAGTTCAAATTATTTAAAATCTTTATAATTTAAACATTTTACAAATACATTTAAATCGTCAAACAAATTTATTTAAACTATTGTTTACACTGTTTCCGGTGACGTTTTTGTAGGAACTGTGATACGAACCATTAGTGCCAGGGATGATGATGGCGATGACGTCACAATTAATTATCCCGAATTTGACAGCGATTCCAAGATTCTAGTTATCATCAACCAAACCAAGTTTGGACCGGATATTGCCCACGCCGATCTCATACTCAATATGCAACTAGACAGAGACTATGTAAGATATGGCTTACGTTTTGATGTTCGTTCGTTCGTCTCTCTCTCTCTCTCTCTCTCTCTCTCTCTCTCTCTCTCAACACATTCATTCCTTCGTAGGTTCCAATACCGAATTCAGGTATGAACACCAGAAAAATCAAGATTATCGCGTGTCACTTAAATGAATGAGTCAAACAAATTTGTGCAGCCTTGACCCTGTGAATCTGCCAAAGATTAACACATAAATTATAGTGAATACAGCTCAATGTATTGCAGTTATATAATTATGTAAACCTTATTTTTGTTTCTTTTTCAGAACCCGGAGTTGCGAAAATTGCATTTCATTATTAAAGACACCAGCGTTAATAATTTTGAGGTAAAATAATATCAAACATATGTCACCTAGTGTTGCTTATTCATTTTTTTATAGTTTGAGCATTTCATGGTTCAAGGGAGACAACACTGTCTTAACCTATAATTATTCCATCATTATGTACATGCAATTCATACAGGTAAATTCTAACTGTAAATGTATTGAAAAGCAATTAATTTCTTGTATATAGTACAGAAATAGTAAACCCAAACTGGTTTCTTGTACATGTTTGTTTTGTATGTATATATGTGAACTGGGTTAGCTTGGGAATGACAGATTGCCAAGTGAGCGATGTGAGCTATTAATTAGTTTGAGAGTGACTTTGAGTGACAAGTGACTGATGCAAGTTAGGCCGCACCCAGCACTGCATGCATACCCTTATCCCTAAACTAACAATCTATGGCATTCTTTCTATACATGTAGACATAGACAAAGGCACTTGGTTTGAATCTCCAAATACTATATATATATACTCCAGGCATTATAAAACTGCAAAGTTTTATTTTAATTGATAAGATCTATGATATGTTTTTATTTATTTTAAAAAGCCGCGATAATTGTTAATAGTGAAATTCTGTAATGTGTATTGTGAAGTATTATGTAATGTCCTTTTTGTTTTAATGTGTGTCTGAATGTTTTGTTATATATTACAGGCTCTTTGTCCACCATTGAATATCCTGTAAATTACTCTGCCAATATTTAAAAGGACAACGGAATAGTGTTGTTATTAAATACTTTCCAATCCCGGCTACACGTATATGGGTTCTCTCCCATAATACTTCGAATGTAAAACTATAACCGTTTTTGTTCAGTGTTTTTTTTTTGAGAAACATATATTATCATAAATATATTTAAGTGTGATAATGATAATTTTGGACGGACTTCACAGCTTTAACATAGTAAAACGCGTTTACTGATGTAAAAATACAAGCATAGTTAGTATGTCTTTTAAACTATGTAAATAAATGAGCAATTGTTAAATACAAGAGGAAGTATTGGTCAAATATACATGATAAAGCGAGTATGCAAGGGGAAGTATTAGTCAAGTATACAAGACAAAGCGAGTATGCAAGGGAGAGTATTGGTAAAGTAAACAAGACAAAGCGAGTATGCAAGGGAGAGTATTGGTCAAGTATACAAGAGAAAACGAGTATGCAAGGGAGAGTACTGGTCAATAAACAAGAGAAAGCGAGTATGCAAGGGGAAGTATTGGTCAAATATACATGATAAAGCGAGTATGCAAGGGGAAGTATTGGTCAAGTATACAAGACAAAGCGAGTATGCAAGGGAGAGTATTGGTAAAGTAAACAAGACAAAGCGAGTATGCAAGGGAGAGTATTGGTCAAGTATACAAGAGAAAGCGAGTAAGCAAGGGAGAGTACTGGTCAATAAACAAGAGAAAGCGAGTATGCAAGGGGAAGTATTGGTCAAGTATACACGATAAAGCGAGTATGCAAGGGGAAGTATTGGTCAAGTATACAAGAGAAAGCGAGTATGCAAGGAAGAGTATTGGTCAAGTAAACAAGATAAAGCGAGTATGCAAGGGGAAGTATTGGTCAAGTAAACAAGATAAAGCAAGTATGTAAGGGGAAGTATTGGTCAAGTATACAAGAGAAAACGTGTTTGCAAGGGGAAGTATTGGTCAAGTATACACGATAAAGCGAGTATGCAAGGGGAAGTATTGGTCAAGTATACACGATAAAGCGAGTATGCAAGGGGAAGTATTGGTCAAGTATACAAGAGAAAGTACTTGCAAGGGAAAGTATTGGTCAAGTGTACAAGATAAAGCGAGTATGCAAGGGAAAGTATTGGTCAAGTGTACAAGATAAAGCGAGTATGCAAGGGGAAGTATTGATCAAGCATACAAGAGAAAGCGTGTATGCAAGGGAAAGCAATTATGCAAGAAAAGTCTGAGTCAAGTATCGAGTATGAAAGGTGAAACATTGGTCAAGCATACAAGAGAAAGTCGAAGCAGAATATGCAAGAGATAGCATTAGTCAAGTATGCAAGCGAAACAATTGATCAAGTATTAGATAGGTGCCGTTGCTAAAATATACAAAAAGAAGCAATGGTCAATGATGTAAGAGATAGCATTGGTCAAGATACAAGGAAAATATTTGTCAAGTATTCAAGAGAAAATATTAGCTGAGCATGCAAGAGAAACAATTGTTCAAGAATGAAAGAGGAAATATTGATCAAATTTGATATAGGCTACCATTGCTAAAATATACAAAATGAAGCAAGAGATAGCATTGGCCAAATATGCAATAAATAGTACAGGTAAAGTGTACAAAACAAACTATGGTTTAATTATGTACGATGGAGTAATTATTTGTAAAGTATATGTTTGTTGCAAAGTTTACATTTGCCACGTATGTACGCGCGTGAATGAGAATTAACGTTTTATTTTGTAATGATGCATATCAACGAAAACGAATCTGATTAAAATATTCTAACGATAAACTCCAATATTGCCAGATTACGGTCGTGATAGACCTGATAATCACGGATGTGAATGACGAGGTACCCGTATTTCAGAACGTCCCATACAGACTTGACCTCAGAGAGGTAAATACACCAAGTGTTCTATTGTTTCGTCTAATAAGTGGAAAATACTGTGTATGTACCATTTATGTAATAGTTACGATATCGCTTAAACTGCGAATACTAGTTTAAAAACTCACAAATAATAATAAATATTCTTAAAAGCTTTTTTTTTTTTTAATATTTTCAGAACGATGTGTTTCTATTTGATATACGACTAGATATAGTTTCTATTATCGTCAATAATGTTTTCTCTATTGTACTCGTAAGCATTATCCTTTAGTATGTGCGCTATACCGAAAATATTTTATCAAGGCCAAAGTGAAAAAGTTCAATAATTTTAAATACAGACGGGCCCGACTAGTAAAATAGCATTGTGTCTCCGTTTACACTACCTGAGATTAAAACTGTTTTACCTCAACCGGTTTCTCCGTTGCGATACGGTACTTTTTAAAACACCTAGGAGTGTTGTATATTTCATTTTCTCTCACGAACAGACTCGATAAGACCAAGTCTGCTATTATTATTTCTTGGACGTGTGCTATGGTTCCAAATGATCATTTTATCAGATAGTAGTATATATTGATGACTCAGTCTGTTAGGGTCTGCGGTCCGTTTCACTAACGTTCGTAAGTATTCGAACTTCTTAGTGTAAAATTTTAAATTAACGAAAAAAGTTTCATAAAGCCAAGTAAATATATTTCTTTAGAATTTAAAAAAATACAGCGTCAAATGGGCGTCACATTTTGTTCGTACGACAATCTTAAGACTTACGAAGGTTAGTAAAACGGGTCCTAGAGATGATTTCATACATATGTTCTATCAAGTATCCATATTGAATGATATTAACAAAATATGTATAGAAACAATATTCGCATTTCAGGATCATCCCAGTATGAGGATTGTTCACACAAACATAAGTGCACGCGACCCTGACAATGGTGTAGGTGGATTGGTGACGTATTCCATGGAGGTTGGTGACAATCTGAAATATTTGTACAAAACATTTCTTAATTAGGTTTGTATTTTAAACTGTGATGTCCATTTAATGTATTAATTGATTCCGTGTTGGAAAGATATAAGCATGGTAATATCATTGATGTATCTTTATAGTCTAAACTAATTTAAATTGACCAGTGTTCATATAAATCGTGTTCGTTCAGTTGAAATATTTAGTTGTAAGATCTTATTGGAATTTAACAGTAAGATCTTTCATCACACTTTTAAGTGATTTAAAATAGTGATTAGTAAAAGTTCGTCTTTTTTGCAGCCTATCACTCAGGTAAGTCCGATTATCTCTTTTTTAATAATAAAAAAAACTAAATAACAAAAAAACGAACACGGTAACATAAATCATGATCATCTTCTTTTCAAATAATCATAAATATATTTTAATTCAATTAAACAAAATCTAATATTTTTTCTTTAACCAGCTAGCATCCAGTTTCAATATAATTTTCTGAAATTATTTATTTCCCTCAAATTAAATTTTATCATAAGCATCTTTTGTCAACGATTTTAATGTTCCGTGTAGTTTTTATTTCAGATAATTAACTAATTATGAAAAAAATAACAAGTAATTTACAGATCTTTATTAGATTGAAGCTTTATATAAAGAAAACAGTAATGAAACGGTGTTGATAAAATGTCAAATTCGCTGTTGCCTAATCATTCGTTCTGAAAGGTTATACATACATGACAGGTATAACATTTATTATTGTAATTATGTATTTAATGTTCTCAAAAGAATTAACAAGTGCCTTGTCTACACAGTCGACACAAGACGCTGTGTTATTTATGAACACATTCAGCATTGGTGACATGACCGGGGAGGTATTTCTGAAGGCATCCCTGGACTATGAAGAGCTTCAGTTTTTCCAGTTCACCGTCACTGCATCGGTAAGTGCCAATACGTCAATATAACCTCTCACTGCATCGGCAAGTGCCAATACGTCAATATAACCTCTCACTGCATCGGTAAGTGCCAAAACGTCAATATAACTTCTCACTGCATCGGTAAGTACAGATACGTCAATATAACCTCTCACTGCATCGGAAAATGCCGATACGTCAATAAAACCTCTCACTGCATCGGTAAGTGCCGATACGTCAATATAACCTCTCACTGCATCGGTAAGTGCCGATACGTCAATAAAACCCCTCACTGCATCGGTAAGTGTCAATACGTCAATATAACCTCTCACTGCATCGGCAAGTGCCAATACGTCAATATAACTTCTCACTGCATCGGTAAGTACAGATACGTCAATATAACCTCTCACTGCATCGGAAAGTGCCGATACGTCAATAAAACCTCTCACTGCATCGGTAAGTGCCGATACGTCAATATAACCTCTAACTGCATCGGTAAGTGCCGATACGTCAATAAAACCTCTCACTGCATCGGTAAGTGTCGATACGTCAATATAACCTCTCACTGCATCGGTTAGTACAGATACGTCAAAATAACCTCTCACTGCATCGGAAAGTGCCGATACGTCAATAAAACCTCTCACTGCATCGGTAAGTGCCGATACGTCAATATAACCTCTCACTGCATCGGAAAGTGCCGATACGTCAATAAAACCTCTCACTGCATCGGAAAGTACCGATACGTCAATAAAACCTCTCACTGCATCGGTATGTGCCAATACGTCAATATAACCTCTCACTGCATCGGTAAGTGCCGATACGTCAATATAATCTCTCACTGCATCGGCAAGTGACAACACGTCAATATAGCCTCTCACTGCATCGGTTAGTGCCAACACGTTAATATAACCTTTCACTGCACCGGTTAGCGCCAACACGTTAATATAAGCTCTCAGTGCATCGTTAATAAGTGCCAACATGTTTATATAACCTTTCACTGCATCGGTTAGCGCTAACACGTTAATATAAGCTCTCACTTCATCGTTAATAAGTGCCAACATGTTAATATAACCTCTCACGTGTCGCTCCAATGCATTTTACCCTGGATTTTCAAATGCACAATTCCTATGTTATAGTAGACCAAAACATTGAGCAACTACTGGAAGATGTGTGTTCTTGTTTTTCCACTACAATGTACCTTTGCTGCGTAGTACCAGAAACTACCACTTTGAACAGCATTGAAGAGAAATGATCTTTTGGACAGTGTCTGAAACCAATCGACTACGGATATATAAAAGAAAAACGTGCTATTTATAAATTGTCCATTACACAGAGATAAATCATCTTGGGACAATACCTAAAACAAAACCGTCATGTTTAACCTGTCTTCAGTAACACCTCATATTATTCATTTACATAATTGTGATGTATTTATGTTATACAACACAATATGATAAAGTGATCCATTGGATGCACAGAACGCGGTCAGTATTTTAGCAGGCCCTGTTTGATTGTGAGCGGTAATGACATATGCCCCAATGCATCTACGAGGGGTTATCGAGAAGTTCGTGGACAACTCTAGCACAATGCAAACCAACTGCAGTATAGGTTTGGATTTTTTTAGTGTATTGTTTAATCTCACTTTAAACAGTATGCAAAACTTTAAACAAATATATAATTAAATGAATGTCTGTAATACATGTGATTCACATCGTGTGTAGTCGTTTGCCGTAGGTCACTTTTGTGTATGACGTCGCGACGTCAATCGTTTTTTAAGTCAGCGCCGCTGTATCCACTGTTGATAAACCCGACTGAACCTGTCCGATGGATACGAATAGAAAATTTAGTTTTCTTATGTTTAATGTTCATCATAATGTAAGATTTTAAACTGTTTTCCTTTCAGCTCACATCTTAATTTAGGAAAATTGCGAAACTGCACGGAGCTAGGTCTGGAGAGTAAAGGGGTGGGAAAGGACCTCAGCTTCCAGTTGGATCTCATTAATTTTGTCGTCTGCACTCCCTTGGACGAGTGCAGGTGTATTATCCTGATCTATGTTTAGTTCTCACTCATATTTTCGACCAATACTAAATGAGCCCTTTACATGTGTTAATCAGGATGGCCATGGCCTCAATTCTACAGAGGTGCTCACAATAAGGGTACTGGATCTCCAGGATACGTCGCCTCAGTTCCAAGGAACACCGTACGTCGTCACGGTAACGGAGAATCTACCAACGGTGAGTGTTCATAGGTTTTAAGAATGGAACCTTCAAAAAATATCTATTTATTGTATTTTCGAAAAAAAAATCAAATTGTTGATTTCTTATCATTGAACATTGACAAACGAATGGAAGATTGTGTTGATACAATTATAAGAACAGAACTGAACTTTTATTTGGATAACTTTATTTAACTGTGTCTTGCCAACATGATTTCGCTGAACTAACGAACACTGATGAATATATCTCTAATGATAATTCATTCCAACGGTTCTCGTATAGTTTAAATTGTATTACATATATTATTGAACAATAAATACAATAGACAAAAGTACGCTATACATGAGCAAAATATGACAGAAAGCATCTAGTTTAAACATATTATTGTTTTAATTACAACATATGTGCAATGCAGTGCAATGTAGTGCAATGCAATACAATACAATAAATGCATTGCAGTACAATATCGCTCAGCACAGCACAGCACAGCACAGCACAGCACAGCACAGCACAGCACAGCACAGCACAACACAATGCAGTAATATAATGTGTGTCTGTTCATCATGGTGGTTGCTCTGTGTTATTTAATTCAATTTACGTGTTCTTTATTTACAACAGGGGTCACATTTCTTCACAATTCGAGCTTTAGATGGCGATAGAGGTGTTCCAAATGATGTTTTATTTTACTTTATATCAGGTACGAATTAATTCATTGCATGCATTGTAAAATGTACGTGCATATTGTCGAACAATGTATATATTGTTTTCCTTCTAGTTTTCCCCACCAAGCATGATTGTTCCCGACCGGATCTATCATGAATGCATAATAATGCATGCTTAAAAAGTGTTTCTATGACATCCCATGAACTTTTTTTCACGAAGCTTAATAATTTATGTACTTTAGCTTTATTATGTGTATTCGCATTCGATCAACATTTTGTTCGTTCGTTCGTTCGTTTAGAAAGAAAGAAAGAAAGAAAGAAAGAAAGAAAGTATTTTAATTAAATGACATGTGCATTATCATATACGTGACCAACAGCATAATACAAAACATGGACATGTATGTTTAATGTTTAATGAAACGAAACACTGTTTTATTTATTAAATCAAAGATCAACAATAGAATAAAATTGTTAAGTCAAAATGAAAAGTAAGTTTTATTTAGCTCTAATCTACAAAACTGTCAGTACAATCGGTTTATTTACAATTCTAATGAATGATAAAGTATGTCACTCTTTACAAGCATATAAAGTAATTATCTTATATATACAAATTTACTTTTCAGGGCATTGCTTGACTTCATTTGCAATAGACAATACAACAGGCGAGGTTACCGTTAGTAGAGACGTGGACAGAGACTCTGGTGACGTCATGGACAATGGCGGCGTCTGTGAAATTCGCATCCGGGTTCGTAGCATCTAGCTTGTTCACGAGGGCTGTCGTATATAGCTAACCATTTTTGTATTTTGAATTAAGCACATGTTTATAAGGAAATAGTCTGGCGGGAGTCTTGTATTTACACTGTCTCGTTTTATGATGTGACGACTGGGACAAGAGAGAGGCTGGGTAAACCACATGCCCTATCTTACTTAGCTTTTGGATAGCTATCGATATATAGTAAATGATGGAAAGGTAGGACACTTCAAAATGATCATATCTGGTTTGAAGAATATATAGGTGTGAAGGGAGAAACTTAATTTAAATCCGCGGAAAGAATCATAATACTCCTACTGACTAACATTGATCTATTTGAAAACAGTAGTTAGCAAGAAATATGCATTTTTCCGCAAAATCCAAGTTTCTACATTTACGAAGGCTGTACACATCCGGTACTGACACGGAGTGAATATGTCGCCATTGCATGATTGGCCAAAATTTAAACCTTACATTTTGAAGATTTGAAATTTGGTTAGAATATATCAGAAATATAACATAATAAATATGAAAACATGTCAAATTATATACCCATGGTGAAAACAATTAAATATTTAATGTTTCATAATGTTCAACTATCATTTAACATTATCGTGTGTGTACAGAAAGGCCGAAAACGTATTTCTCGCCATCTGTCAAACGGCACCTGATAACCAATCAAAATCATACAAGATATTTGCACCGTGCAACCGGAAATAACTAGGCAACGCAAATGTTGGAATCGTTTAGGAATGTAAAATATTGTTGTTATTTATAATACTTACATGATGTATATGTTTAGAATATTATTTTCTACTTATGCTGCGACTTTATTTCATTGAAATCGGTCATGGATTCAGCGAATTTGGTTCGAAGTGCCCTACCTTTCCATTATTTACTATAAATAGCTATCCACAAGCTATAGTAAGAAAGGATTTGTGGGGTAAACTCGTAAACTATATACAAGCCCTTGTGGTCGCTCCCTTTGGGTTTCTTGATTGTTAAATATTTACTTATGAGTTATAAACACAAACTATTACATAATATGAAAAAAGGGGCAGTCCGGTTATTTTTTTACCATCTCTCGTAAGTTATTAAAATAATATTTGTGGTAAGATATTATATGGTAAGTAACTGAAGTCAATATATATTTTCCCCAGTTTGGAACGGGTTAGACTATGGCAACGTTACTTCTTTGCGTATATATTTGTTAAGAGCGTAGCGTGGCATACTCAGATACTCTGCTGGGTAATATTGGAAACCAAAGCCTAAATATTGAAAAGGCTAAACAGTCGAGAGATACAATATAAATGTAACAGGAGGGGGTTACAAATTTCGGCATGAACTGTTCCATGCATAAAACAACAGTGTTCACTGTCTCATTTATGTTAAACATCGACTTAAGTTTGAGTGTGCAGTCCGGGCCGATATTTCCCGAAGTTGGTAATGTTGTTTTTTTTAAGTAATGCGTTCTAGCCAAATGAAGCATAAAATTTGAAGTCACCATTTTTGTTTCTATTTCTAAAAATTTCCGCAGGGGAAGTTCGCCTGGACTCCCATCACCGAAAATTTATCAACCTTCGCACACCCTGCCCTGAGTAACTTGTCACGCTACTCCCCTGTTTGTGATAATAATATATCGTATGTAAATGAGGTTGATAACTTGATACCAAAAGCGCCCGGATTAAGGGCAACGTTACTTCTTTACGTATATGTTTGTGAATATAACATACTGTACTGTACGTAACTGAGAAATCTCAGTTAAGAGCAATTTAGGTAAGGGCGACGTTACTTCTTTACGTATATGTTTGTGATAATAATATGAGTATATTGCAGGTAAATGAGGTTGATACAAAAAGCGCCCGGATTAAAGGTAGCGTTACTTATTTACGTATATATTTGTAGGTAACTGAGGTGGAGACAAATTTCCCGCAGTTAGGTGCGAGTTCAGCAGAGACAACTTTAAGCGTGTTTGTAATGGATCAGAATGACAACCGACCCTCGTTCAACATGGACACTTACAATGCATACATACAGGACACCGCCCAACTTAACTATCCGCTACAGTTTGAAAACAAGACGGAAATACACATTCAGGATAGGGACCAAGTGAGTTGGCATAAAGTCTTCTTTGTGTAAAGCTGATTATTTATATATTTTCTTTCCAAGAATGCATTTCCATCGGTGTTAATTTTACATGGTGATATGTCATTGAGTGTGTTAACATTAAATGTTGATATGTCATTGAGTGTTAATATTACATGTTGATATATCATTGAGAGTGTTAACATTTAATAGTGATATGTCATTGAGTGTTTACATCAAATGTTGATGTGTCATTTAGTGTGTTAACATTAAATGTTGATATGTCATTGAGTGTTAACATTAAATATTAATACGTCATTAAGTGTTAACATTAAATGTTGATATGTCATTGAGTGTTGACACCAACTGTTGATATGTCATTGAGTGTTAATATTAAATGTTGATATGTCATAGAGTGTGTTAATATCTAACTTTAATTTGTCATTGAGTGTTAATATTGATTGTCAATTTGGTATTCATTAAGAGAGAATATAAAATGCTGATACGCCATTGAATGTCACTATTAAATGTTGTGTGTCATTAATCGTTATTGACATTTCTTTGAGTGTATAACTGAAATAAAGGCCGAGTTGCTCGTGAATATGAATGTTGGTATGTATTGTGAACATGTCCTTTAGTGTTGAAATGTCATTGAGTAATCATGTCCTTTAGTTTTGATATGGCATTGAGTGAAAATGTCCTTTAGTGTTGATATGTCATTGAGCGAATATGTTCTTTAGTGTTGATATGCCATTGAGCGAAAATGTCCTTTAGTGTTGATATGCCAATGAATGAAAATGTCCTTTAGTGTTGATATGTCATTGAGCGAACATGTCCTTTAGTGTTGATATGTTATTGAGTGAACATGTCCTTTAGTTTTGATATGTCATTGAGTGAACATGAACTTTAGTGTTGATATGTCATTGAGCGAACATGTCCTTTAGTGTTGATATGTCATTGAGTGAACATGTCCTTTAGTGTTGATATGTCATTGAGCGAACATGTCCTTCAGTGTTGATATGTCATCGAGTAAACATGCCCTTTAGCGTTGATATGTCATTGAGCGAACATGTCCTTTAATATTGATATGTCATTGAGCGAACATGTCCTTTAGTGTTGATATGTCATTGAGCGAACATGTCCTAAGTGTTGATATGTCATTGAGCAAACATGTCCTTTAGTGTTGCTATGTCATTAAGCGAACATGTCCTTCAGTGTTGATATGTCATTGAGCGACCATGTCCTTTAGTGTTGATATGTTATTGAGTGAAAATGTCCTTTAGTGTTGATATGTCATTGAGCGAACATGTCCTTTAGTGTTGATATGTCATTGAGTGAACATGTCCTTTAGTTTTGATATGTCATTGAGTGAACATGTCCTTTAGTGTTGATATGTCATTGAGCGACCATGTCCTTTAGTGTTGATATGTTATTGAGTGAAAATGACCTTTAGTGTTGATATGTCATTGAGCGAACATGTCCTTTAGTGTTGATATGTCATTGAGTGAACATGTCCTTTAGTTTTGATATGTCATTGAGTGAACATGTCCTTTAGTGTTGATATGTCATTGAGCGAACATGTCCTTTAGTGTTGATATGTCATTGAGCGAACATGTCCTTCAGTGTTGATATGTCATCGAGTAAACATGCCCTTTAGCGTTGATATGTCATTGAGCGAACATGTCCTTTAATATTGATATGTCATTGAGCGAACATGTCCTTTAGTGTTGATATGTCATTGAGCGAACATGTCCTAAGTGTTGATATGTCATTGAGCATACATGTCCTTTAGTGTTGCTATGTCATTAAGCGAACATGTCCTTCAGTGTTGATATGTCATTGAGCGACCATGTCCTTTAGTGTTGATATGTCGTTGAGCGAAAATGTCCTTTAGTGTTGATATGTCATTGAACGAACATGTCCTTTAGTGTTGGTATGTCACTGAGCGAACATGTCCTTTAGTATTGATATACAATTGAGCGAACATGTCCTTTAGTGTTGATATGTCATTGAGCGAACATGTCCTTTAGTGTTGATATGTCATTGAGCGAACATGCCCTTTAGCGTTGATATGTCATTGAGCGAACATGTCCTTTAATATTGATATGTCATTGAGCGAACATGTCCTTTAGTGTTGATATGTCATTGAGCGAACATGTCCTAAGTGTTGATATGTCATTGAGCATACATGTCCTTTAGTGTTGCTATGTCATTAAGCGAACATGTCCTTCAGTGTTGATATGTCATTGAGCGACCATGTCCTTTAGTGTTGATATGTCGTTGAGCGAAAATGTCCTTTAGTGTTGATATGTCATTGAACGAACATGTCCTTTAGTGTTGGTATGTCACTGAGCGAACATGTCCTTTAGTATTGATATATAATTGAGCGAACATGTCCTTTAGTGTTGATATGTCATTGAGTGAACATGTCCTTTAGTGTTGATATGTCATTGAGCGAACATGTCCTTTAGTGTTGATATGTCATTGAGCGAACATGCCCTTTAGTGTTGATATGTCATTGAGCGAACATGTCCTTTAGTGTTGATATGTCATTGAGCGAACATGTCCTAAGTGTTGATATTTCATTGAGCAAACATGTCCTTTAGTGTTGATATGTCATTGAGCGAACATGTCCTTTAGTGTTGATATGTCATTGAGTGAACATGTCCTTTAGTGTTGATATATCATTGAGCGAGTGTTGATATGTCATTGAGCGACCATGTCCTTTAGTGTTGATATGTCATTGAGTGAACATGTCCTTTAGTGTTGATATATCATCGAGCGAACATGTCCTAAGTGTTGATATGTTATTGAGCGAACATGTCCTTTAGTGTTGATATGTCATTGAGCGACCATGTCCTTTAGTGTTGATATGTCACTGAGTGGGCATGTCCTTTAGTGTTGAAATATATATATATATTGTCGATATTTTGAATGATGCATCATCTCATTTATATTTTATTATATAATGAATCCATTGTTATCAGGGATCCAGCGGTATTTTAGAAATAATACTTAGAGGCCAGGATGGAGATATCACGTACGACTTTGAGCCAATCCCCAGTGTTATAGCATCTCAAGGTCGGCCGCTTATAACGCTTAAAAGTCCAGGATTGTTAATAACCCGAAAAGAAATTATTTTAAAGGTAAAACACGTCTAAACAAATAGAAGTAGTATGAGATATAAAGGTGATTAAATATCTATAGGCAAACTAACTTTTACATTCTATTTTAGTTTTATATTTTACATAATTATGCCATCTACATTGAAGATCATCTGCCCTCGTTTCATCTTTATCTAAAATGTAAGTAAGTAGATCATATAACATGTTTTCATATAATAAATCAGTTGACACTATACTGTGTAGGTCATATCTCTTTTTTTTTTATCTTAACCACAAATAGACCATCTACCTACAGGAGCTTGGGGAGTGGATAATAACGTTTAATGGGGGTGGGCAGGTCTCCTAGCGTATATATAGAGACAAGGAAAGAAATAAACGTGGACCCCATCCCCGATCAAAATTAGAGTTTTTAAGTCAATAGGCCATCAATTTTAACAAACCCGGTCTCGTTCTATCGCTGAATGATTTATCTTCAAGATCGTGCCGATGTTTATGCATAAATCGGCGGTTTGAAGACGATATTACACTGGGTTCCTAAAAACTGCGTAATTTTTTATCGTCAACAGGTCAGGCAACGGATATGACGTCATTATCGTACGGAGCAAATACAGTGCCGTGTCTGCGGATTGGTTAAAATTCGCTGTATTTTTTTAAACGTAGTCCGACCTCCCAATATTTTCCATAAGCGCCTCAGCCACTCGGATCAGATTGGCGCGCTTCAGCGCGTGGTCAGTTTGAAAAAAATAAAGCCGAGGATATCCTAACATGCTACTTCCGTTGCCACAGATGTTGTGGACAAAAATTATGCTGTTAACACCGAATATTTACCTTTAAACATCGTGTTTTGCTTTACTTACCGGATCGATCTTGAAGATAAATCATTCAGCGATAGAACGAGACCAGGTTTGTTAAAACTGATTGCCTATTGGCTCAGATATTCTATTTTTGATCGGGGAAGGGGTCCACGTTTGTTTCTTTCCTTGTCTCTATATATTTACGCTAGGAGACCTGCCCACCCCCATTAAACGTTATTATCCACTCCCCAAGCTCCTGGGCATCTACCTTTTAGGCCAAGAACTATCTTTGTATAGATTAGAAATTATAAAAAGTTTCTACACCTGTTGAAAATCTAGGTACCACCTGTCTATAGACCTTCCGTCTTGTTTTACCCTAACAGACCAGTGTCACATCTTGATTAGTTTTATTTACCACTTACTTTGTAGACATGTGTCACATCTACATTGACTTTATCTACCACCTACCGTGTAGGGTTTCTGTCTTGTTTTACTCTACCAGACAAATGTCATATCTAGATTTGTTTTATTTACCACCTACCGTGTAGGGTTTCTGTCTTATTTTACCCTACCAGACAAATGTCACATCTAGATTGGTTTTATTTACCACCTACATTGTAGGGTTTCAGTCTTGCTTGACCCTAACAGAAAAATATCACATCTGGATTTGTTTTATCTACCACCTACCTTGTAGGGTTTCAGTCTTGTTTTACCCTACCAGACAAATGTCACATCTGGATTTGTTTTATCTACCACCTACCTTGTAGGGTTTCAGCCTTGCTTTTACCCTACCAGATAAATGTCTCATCTAGATTGGTTTTATTTACCACCTACCTTGTAGGGATTATGTCTTGTTTTACCCTAACAGACGAATGTCACATCTAGATAGATTTGTTTTATCTACCACCTACCGTGTAGGGTTTCAGTCTTGTTTTACCCTACCAGACAAATGTCACATCTAGATTGGCTTTATTTACCACCTACCTTGTAGGGTTTCAGACTTGTTTTGCCCTACCAGACAAATGTCACATCTAGATTTGTTTTATCTGCCACTTACCTTGTAGGGTTTCAGCCTTGTTTTACCGTAACAGACAAATTTCACACCTAAATTGACTTTATCTACCACCTACTGTGTAGGGTTTCTGTCTTGTTTCACCCTAACAGACAAATGTCACATCGAGATTTGTTTTATCTACCACCTACATTGTAGGGTTTCTGTCTTGTTTTACCCTACCAGACAAATTTCATATCTAGATTGGTTTTATTTACCACCTATCTTGTAGGGTTTCAGACTCGTTTTGCCCTACCAGACAAATGTCACATCTAAATCGGTTTATCTACCACCTACCTTGTAGGATTTCTGTTTTGTTATACCCTTACAGACAAATTTCACATCTAGATTGGCTTTATTTACCACCTATCTTGTAGGGTTTCAGACTCGTTTTGACCTACCAGACAAATGTCACTTCTAAATCATTTTTATCTACCACCTACCTTGTAGGGTTTCTGTCTTGTTTCACCTTAACAGACAAATGTCACATCTAGATCGGTTTTATCTACCACCTATCTTGTAGTGTTTCTGTCTTAGTTTAACCCTACCAGACAAATGTCACATCTAGATCGGTTTTATTAACCACCTATCTTGTAGGATTTCAATCTTGTTTCACCTTAACAGAAAAATGTCACATCTAGATTGGCTTTATTAATCACCTACCTTGTAGACAAATGTCACATCTAGATTGGCTTTATTTATCACCTACCTTGTAGACAAATGTCAAATCTAGATTCGCTTTATTTATCACCTACCTTGTAGACAAATGTCACATCTAGATTCGCTTTATTTATCACCTACCTTGTAGACAAATGTCACATCTAGATTGTCTTTATTAATCACCTACCTTGAAGACAAATGTCAAATCTAGATTGGCTTTATTTATCACCTACCTTGTAGACAAATGTCACATCTAGATTGGCTTTATTAAATCACCTACCTTGTAGACAAATGTCACATCTAGATTGGCTTTATTTATCACCTACCTTGTAGACAAATGTCACATCTAGATTGGCTTTATTTATCACCTACCTTGTAGACAAATGTCACATCTAGATTGGCTTTATTAATCACCTACCTTGTAGACAAATGTCAAATCTAGATTGGCTTTATTTATCACCTACCTTGTAGACAAATGTCACATCTAGATTGGCTTTATTAATCACCTACCTTGTAGACAAATGTCAAATCTAGATTGGCTTTAATAATCACCTACTTTGTAGACAAATGTCACATCTAGATTGGCTTTATTTATCACCTACCTTGTAGACAAATGTCACATCTAGATTGGCTTTATTTATCACCTACCTTGTAGGCAAATGTCAAATCTAGATTGGCTTTATTTATCACCTACTTTGTAGACAAATATCACATCTTGATTGGCTTTATTTATCACCTACCTTGTAGACAAATGTCAAATCTAGATTGGTTTTATTTATCACCTACCTTGTAGACAAATGTCACATCTAGATTGGCTTTATTTATCACCTACCTTGTATACAAATGTCACATCTAGATTGGTTTAATCTAACGTATACCTTATACTGATTGCCTTATATTTTATAGATCTACGCTGTAGAGCGGGATACACCGGACACACATTCAGCCATTGCAACTATCAATATACGGGTACTTAATATTGCCACCACAACCATGTCTACAACGACCGTGAAAACAACTACGCCATTCTACGACGACCCATTTATCCGTATGTTAATTAAATTTCAAATCCTGATTTGTTAACAACATTGTAATATAGATTTCATGAGACATGTGCTTATAAACAAACGTCTGACAAACGAATTATTTGATTAGATAACTCGTTTATATCAGAAAGAACTGTTTGGGCCAGTTACCATCATAATCATTTGAACAAGAGGTGGCAGTTATAGTGGCAGGCATGTCCCCCGTCTCTGTTTTTGTATGGTTCAGTTGCACATGATTTGAACGTTGAATCCACCTCGGATCTTTAAGTGAGACCTGGACTCTTTAAGTGAGACCTGGAATCTTCAAGTGAGACCTGGAATCTTTAAGTGATACCTAGGATCTTTAAGTGAGACATGGAATCTTTAATTACGATCATATATTCTTACAGGAGTTATGTACCTCTCATTATAATAGCAACGTATTGTATTTAATGGTAACCACATAACAGTTTTAATAGTGACAATGAAAATTGGACTTTTTGATAATTATTTATATTAATTGTACATTGTGTTACCAAACTGTGGTAGTATTATGTTGGACCCAGCAAGTATGTGTCTATAAGGTGTAAACCCACCATTGGTGTTTGTTCTTTATTCTACAGCAAATAGTAAAAGTTTGAAGGCTTGTCATTCATAGAGAGGCCCAAATGAAAAAAGTGAAACTTACATTTTACTGTTTGTCAACTTCTGCACTACCAAAATATGATGAGAAAAGTAGGGGCCATGTGTCATATAAGAGATTTTTATTTCTACTCAGTGTGTACACTGTTGACAAAGTAAAAGTAGACTTCTGAAATCATGTATTCATACCCCACTTTCCAAGCATCATTTCTTTTTTCTAAACTCACAATTCAAACATGACAATGCTTTCAAAATGTTCAAAATACGTCAATAATGCCATTTAAATAAAAAAAAAACTGAGTAATAAAATAAGGTTAATGTATTTTAAATAAGAAAAAACAAGGATTATTTATAACCGCCATTATACCCCACTGAAGCACTTCCTTTTTCCAATGGTGGTACTATGCCTATAACCGTATTTGGCGGGAATCTAGACCGTATTCTTTATATTGACTTTTAGCCAGTATCCTCGGTGTCGTCCTGCCGGCCATTCTACTAATCTGGGCTGCGGTTGCCACGTGTTACTATTGCATGTATAATAAAAGGTAAGTATACGTAACAATTGTGGGAGATATCGTAGAAATGATAGTCCTACTCTGACTCCCGACGCCCGTCTAGTCCGTTAGTAAATCTATACACAACCTGCCTTGCAATGGAGCAATGCAGAAGTTCGTACTTTAGCTATCAAACGTTAAGATTGCAAAAATGTATTACCCATCTGATGTTGGTAAACAGTTTATGAGTATTAAACTCGTTGTTTTCAAAGATTGTTTTATGGTTGTGAATTGTTGTTGTTGGGGTTGTTTTGTTTGTGTTGTTGTTGTTGTTGTTGTTGTTGTTGTTGTTGTTGTTGTTGTTGTTGTTGTTGTTGTTGTTGTTGTTGTTGTTGTTGTTGTTGTTGTTGTTGTTGTTGTTGTTGTTGTTGTTGTTGTTGTTGTTGTTGTTGTTGTTGTTGTTGTTGTAATAAATGATGAGCGTAAGTACAGAACACTATTTTAAATGTAAAAAGTTATGTTAATACATGTGAACCAGGGTAGACAGTACTCTGTACAAGAGAATGCGAGTTTTCTTTTCACATAATTTTATAGTGCTAAGTTAAAATAAAAGTGCAATATACATGTACATGTAGTTAGAAGATGAAAAATGTGTATTGAAAATAATAATTTCTGTTTGTATGTGCATCTGTCCGCCGATTTGTCAGATCGTAAATACGTTCGGGTTTCATATGTATATACAACTATTTGTGGACACTTGTAGAGAGATGATACATTTATATACGCCGGGATGTTACGTCATTCAAAACGTATTGTGTTAACATACAAATCATTAGCTTACCGTTTGTTGTTTATTTGCAGGGTAAACAACAACAACAGAGTGGGTCACCATGATTTCCAAAACGGAAATGGACACGCGAATCCGCAGACACCAAGAAAAAATATATTACCACCTATAAACGCAGAAATAAATAATGCAACATCAAATGCCTGACAGACAGACAGACAGACAGACAGACAGACAGACAGACAGACAGACAGACAGACAGACAGACAGACAGACAGACAGACAGACAGACAGACTTCATGATACCAAATTGGCGGCATGATACTGATATCGTAAGCGTGTGATCTTTCATTTTCAATCTGCAGCATGATATTTCAATCGTCAGCGTGTGATCTTTCATTTTCAATCTGCAGCATGATAGTTCAATCGTCAGCGTGTGATCTTTCATTTTCAATCTGCAGCGTGATAGTTCAATCGTCAGCGTGTGATCTTTCATTTTCAATCTGCAGTATGATAGTTCAATCGTCAGCGTGTGATCTTTCATTTTCAATCTGCAGCATGATAGTTCAATCGTCAGCGTGTGATCTTTCATTTTCAATGTACAGTATGATAGTTCAATCGTCAGCGTGTGATCTTTCATTTTCAATCTGCAGTATGATAGTTCAATCGTCAGCGTGTGATCTTTCATTTTCAATCTGCAGCATGATAGTTCAATCTACGGTATAGTAGTGAAAGTAACAGTAACAAAACACCACGCATGTCCTATTTGAGGACATAAGAATCCATTTACATGCCTGCACACAACAGTCATTTAAAGAAGGAAAAATGCCAATGATTGTCAATCTAGGGGTCGTGAGTTCGAATCCCCACTCGGCAAAAATCTCCGTGATGTTTGATATACGACATTGCTTCTCATTATCATTCGTCTCTCAACGCTGATTCAAGTGAGATAGTTATCAGTTACTTGCGGAGATGGGGTGTGTTCAAGTACTGGTTAACCTTCCAGAAGCCCAGGTAACAGTGGTTAGGTTAACTGATCGTTTGTTAGCCCTCGCCGGATGGCATAAAAATAACGCTAGATATTCAATCTACTGTATTTCTTGAATGAAGATAAACGAGTCCAACATCTGATTAAGCAATCATTATTTAAACTATTGTTAAGTTTTCATGATTTTTAAGTCAATGCCTTAATTTATTTTATTCATTGTGTATTGTTTGATTTTTTTATATAAAAGTATATCGTCGGGATTTGTAATTACATTATGTTATATACTTATACATATCATATAATAAATCGTTCTATGTGCACGTGTATTCATTTATATGGACTTGTGTTTATATAGTCCGGCAGATAATCCGGGTATTTTCATTGAACCTTGCATGAGAGTGTAGAGTAATTTTTCTTTGATTTTTCGTCGGACGACATTTTGTCATCATCGAGCATTTTGAAATAAACAAGATGGCGTCCAAAATGGCCGCCAATTTGCTCGAAATGCAATATTTAGATGAGAATTACTATTAGGTATGACATTATTTATACTAAACAACATTTTTTATGTGTTTGATGTTAAAATGACAAACTGTGATGATATTTTGTCATTATTGGACATTTTGAAACAAACAAGATGGCAATATTTAGATGGAAATTACTATTACGTATAAAATTATTCATACATGAGAATGTTTAGTAATATCTTTTTGCTAACATGATAGTCTATATTTAGTTCTTTGGTTTTATGTAGGATGACATTTTGTCATCACTGATCATTTTGAAATAAACAAGATGGCGTCCAAAATGGCCGCCAATTTGCTCGAAATGCAATATTTAAATGTGAATTACTATTAGGTATACAATTATTCACACATGATAGTGTATAGTAATATTTTATTGCTAAAATGATAGTCTATAATATATAGTTCTTTGATTTTATGTTGGATGACATTTTGTCATCATTGAGTATTTTAAAATAACAAGATGTTCAAAATTGTCGCCAATTTGCTCGAAAAGCAATATTCAGATATAAAAGACATATAAATATATAAAAAAAATCCACACCAAAGGATAATTTTAATGTGTTTGATGTTTAGGTGACAGACTGGAAAGACGTTGTGTCATTGAACATTTTGAACTAAACAAGATGACGCGGCGTCTAAAATGGCCTCGAATTTGCTAGAAATGCAATATCAAGATGGAAATAACTATACGTATAAACTATTCATACGCTTGATATGTTTGGTGTTTAGTTAACAAACATATTAGCAATTAAAAGCACATGGCCTTTAATATGACCACCATTATCCTAAACAAGATTTGTTTGAATATCTAGCGTCATTTTATGCCATCGGATGTTAACATTTGATCATCTTCAATTATTCTGCAGGAGAAAATGCTAGCTCTGTTGAACTGCGTTAGGAAAGTGCTAGGGTATCAATGCTTGGTTGGTCAGAATCCACTGCATGTTTCCATATACATGCCTGTCTGGGAGCTCTTTTTGCATTTCCAACAAAGCTTCAGAATATGTTTTAGTGATAAAGTATTTAAAGTATGCATTGTTTTACAATTAACATCGCCTACTAACATTAGTGACTACAGAAGACTCATATTTTTAAGACTTTTCCTTTTCAGATACCACAATACCTTACCACATTATTACAACCATACAGCCCCTGGTTATTATATTTATGTCTACAGTTCCTTAACATGTGATCCCCTTGGCACAGATTTATTAGGGTTTCCTGAAGATAATGATGAAGTAAAAGTACAAATACCAGAGGCGTAGCTTGGCTGAAAACGATGTGTAGGCACAGTTGTAAGGGGTCCGATTCATGCTCCCCCGAAACTTTTTTCAGCTAGGCTGCCGTATGTGCGTTTATTGTTTATGTTTTTACGGGGCCTATTTATCCTTGATTTTAGCCTAACCTTGAATTCACTGTTTTATAACCGAATAGATTGATAAAATAATGTTAAATATCTGGATCATATTCAATGATGTTTTTGTTGTGAATTTATAGTTTACTGAAAAAAAAGTTTCGGGGGAGCATGAATCGGATCCCTTACAACTGTGCCAAAAATGTAATAAAAATGTGATCCCTACATTTTTATTACATTTTTGGCATTTTTATTTTTTAAATTTCTCAGAATAAAAAGTGTAGACACGTGCCTACAGTGCCTAAAGGAAGCTACGCCACTGAATACATCAATACCAATTGAAATTGCTGTTATACCTCTGTTTAGTTTTTGTGCTGCTATGATCACTTGTGCGAGGATATTATCTGTCTTCTTTATGTCACCCCTTTTAATAACAATATATTTATTTATCTCAACTGGTATGTCATTTTTTCCAATACATGTAACAACAAGTTTATGAACGTGTGTATGTCTTTCTAGGGACTACTTGATTGCTATCAGTTGGCGTCATTTCTGTTACTGTTCAAATTATTTTCTGAGCTTGTATTGACATAGTAAGGTTGAGTTGTTAAGGTGTATCCTGCACGCCCGTGTTTTCTCTACTAGAGCATATGATACATTTTGTGCTGAATGGCGAATATCTGTCGAAAACTAGGTAAACATCTTGGTTATGTATTAGACCTTAAATTCTCAAAATAATCTTTCCAAGTACCATCCATTGGTCATTACAAAACAGCAGACTTGTCTATTAGTTGTCTGTTAGTTGATTTGAGTTATGTTGCACTAATATTTCTTTCTGCAATAATGTAGTTGATTTCGCGATTCTGAGATCTCCTGTATCAGTAAACAATGATGTAGGTACATGTTTGTAATATCTATATAACGTGAACTTGTCTGCAATCCTTATCTTGAATAGATCAGAGTCGTATCAAATAATGTAGCATCTCCTGTCTTTATGTGTCTCTTTGACACAGTCTGTGGTTAAACAGTTTACGAAATCATTTGATGGAAACTGTTGTGGCAACTGCTTTATCAGCATTTACTTCTGTGGAGCTATTGAACCTCTGAAGATATTAACATAATAGAATATGGGTGTTTAGTTAAGTCGCGTTGTTCAATACATGTTTATAATCGTTATTTGATAGGTATTTGCATTAATCATCATTAGTATTTGACAAAATATCTTCAACTCTACTGCAAACATGCAAACTCAATCCCCATATTTCCAGTCATTCTGACTTCAGAATAATCCCAAGTACTTTCCATGGACCAGAGGTTGTATATTCCATACCATGCGTAATCTATATGGCTAGCTGCGAAAAACAAGATGGCCTCATAAGCTTAACTGCTACCAAATGCAAAGGCCAGTCAGTTTTTTTATCTCAGCTCTGATGTGTATACCCATTATAAATAAGGTTTTATTATCTACCCATTACTTTGTTGTTTTACTTCTCTCTGCGAAATTGTTTAGATCAGTTTCCAACTCTTAATATTAAAATGTTTTGCGTAAACAACTCCACTGCTTCAATAATGATATGACGTTCTGATGGAACTTCTTTCAATCCAACATGTTTGCTACCACACCAAATTATAGCATATACATTATGATGAAAACTGTCTACTTATCATTAACATGAACATTACGTTTACCTTTTTTTCTATTCCACGTGAAAGATAATTACTAATAACAAATTATGTAGTTTGACAAGAGTAGTAAAACAAAACAGAGATAGACTGCACCAAGGTATTACAACAGCTGTATATATACCTATATCGTTGTAGTGGAAAATTTGGACAATTTCCGACATTATTTAAGAATATTTCATTCGCATATATTGTCAGTTGTGTAAGTTTTATATTTTATATTGTAGTGACATATTTACTAAATAAAATTAATTAATCAAAAACATTGTATTTGCACTTATAAAACTAAAATGTGCAGAAAACATAATTTTCAATTCATTTGCCGCCATGTTGGCGGCCATCTTGACTATTTTAAAATGCTCAATGATGACAAGATGTCATCAAGCTGATTTTTCATAAGCAATACCTAAATTACCATAATTACCAAATAATTTACTATACACTTCCTTGCAAGGTTCAGTGGTGTATCTGCCGGACCTAAACTTGATTATTACGTAAAATTTAAAAACATATTTTGCTATGAAGACTATTTTGACAAATATAAAAATGATTCTCTACGGAAGCAATATACGTGCTTAAGATTAATTGAGACCGGACGATATAATGGTATTGATCGTGCTAATAGATTATGTAAACTTTTCAACCAGAATGTTATTGAGTCAGAATATCATTTATTGCTGTGTTGTACTAAATACAACGAAGTTCGTACTAAATACTTAGACCACATGGCTTTGGCCTACACTCAATAAATTTACAGATATCATGTCGTCTAAGAATGAAAAAATGTTGTTTAAAATTTCAAAATTTATTCAATATGCTCTTGTAATAAGAAAAAAATACCCTTGAAAGTATGATTGTTTCGCAGGATTAATGTACATGCGATGTGTTGTTATTTGTGTAATGTTTGTTTTATATGTTTGTTACAAATGTATTGTCTTTGCTATATTTCTTTGTAAAACTTTGTAAATGGCCAAAGGCAAAATTGGCCGATTGCTGAATAAACTTGAAACTTGTTGACTTGACGATGTGTCGCGCGCAAGACTGGGTCCGCAGCTCGTAAGTCAATGTGACACTCGGAGGTCAAACATATGAAAAACAAAGTACTTTCAGTACATAAACCTTGGCGAACAATGGTTAAGTAAAAATGGAATAATAAAGTTTGTGTGAGATTTAGTCGTGAACATTATATAAGCATACTGATGGAAAGTGATTTAGTAGACGTTACTATTTACAAACCATTGATATTCCGTAACAGCATTACAATACGTTACTAACTTTCTTTTATATATACGAGGTGTGTTAAAAAATACGTGGACTTTTGTAATATTTTCAACATTTAATATGGCACATGAATAAAATATTATATTGCCATGAAAAGTAACATTTCCTCCATGCACTTGTCAAATTTTGTATCTAAATTGAACAAGGTTATGTAACAACAGCGCTAAATAATATACATGTATACATTTGTTTTGTTGTTGTTTTTTGCATTTTCTCGGAAAAAACTGGGCAGATTGAGGTTAAAATTTGGGGGATAAAATATCAGACATTTTACAAATTTTATCCAGAAACAGGTAATAGTTTTGAACGGCGTTATAAGATTAAAGGATGGTAAAAATAAAAAAAGTCATATTTTCTATGTAGCACGGTGTAATACTGGTACCGTTAAAAAACGTATTGACTGTTTCTGGATAAGATTCATAAAATATAATACATGGTGTCTGAAATAGTTACCCTTTGCTCGAGTAAAAATTGTAAAAAGGTAAATGTGTAGTTTAGTAGTGCCTTTAGCTTAGTCTTGATCTTCTTAACGATTGTTTTTTATATAAGACAAAGTCTTAATAATTTTTCTTGGAAAAATTGTAACGGGATTCTTATGTAGTTTGTATCAGCTTTTATAAACTTTACAAATACAACATTTTGACAATTTCTTGTTTGAAAATGGATGTTGATGAAATAGCTGTTTGTGTTTTGTTTTCAGGCATAGTACCACCATTGCAAACAGGAAACGCTTCCATGGGATAGGGTTTTAAATAATCCTTCTTTCTTCTTTAAAAATTAATTTTCCTTATTTTAATGCTCCTTGTTTTATTTGAATGGCATTATTGATGTCTTTTGAACATTTTGCAATCATCATCATGTTTGAATTGTGAATTTAGAAAAACATTGATGCTTTTTGGAAAACATGATTTCGGAAGTCTACTTTCACTTTGTCAACAGTGTACACACTGAGCAATAAAATCATGTATGCTACACGGCCCCTACTTTTCTCATTAAGTTTTGGTAATACTGTTATCAATAAAGTTTCACTTCTTTCATTTTTGTCTTTCTGTGAATGACACGCATGCAAACCTCTTTTTTATTTACTGAAAAAATAACAAATCAATGGTGGGCTTACACCGTGTTTGATTCAAACAATGGGAATATCTCGGTGATTTTCAGTGTATTTGACGAATATTTAGTTGTGCCTTATGAATAATATATGTTTTAAAGTTCTCTATTAGAACACTGGTATGTACTAAAGACTATTTACTTCTGCAGCACACTTTAAACAGTTTCAGAATTTTCGAGTAAACCGGCTTCTTTATAAGATTAACTAACTACAAATAAGGAACATGTATTTATAAATAAATATATCCTAATCAGGATTTTTATCAAAACTAACGCACACTTATATAAAACATCGTCAACGGATGACTCGATGTTATTAATTTGCATTGTACAACGCGCCTTGATCATCTCTACAATTATAGTAAAAACATTAATTATTGTGTTTAGTTGTTCTATATTTCCACTACGACAGATATACGTTTCATTTTTTTCTGCTCCGCCGAGACTCTATGACTATTTCCCTTTATGTAAGTTATGAGCAGGTATGCTATTTCCCAACTGCCACAGAATGACAGCGTTATTTCCCTTATTGTCCAATTAGCGACGTTATATTTGTACAATGCCAGTTGCTGCCAAGTAAAAAAAAATCAAACAAAAGGAAGATATAAAATTATAAATGACTGCTGCTGACTCAATCTCCGGTTTGATGTATCCCTATATAACCATAAACATGCACTCAACATGCAGTATACGTATTTCGTAATGCATATGACAGCTTTATAATGCTGGTTAAAAGACAAAATCATTGCATTTGATTTCATTTACGTTCAAAATTACATTCGATTGAAAGTGACTTTGTCTAATTTTAGTAAAGGAAGAAACGGAGGATTCGATTCAGCGCAAATGTAAGTATTACTTATTCAGTTTCATTTATTTATTTATTTTGCAAAACCACACCTATTGTTATTCTATTCTAGGTAAGTTAAAATAACATGTAATGTGCCGATTGAAAAATCGGTGACTGGTGAAAAATTCTAAAATATATCGTGAATCCAATGTACGAGAGTAATAAATAGATATACTATTATATAATGTAACTTATTGTAATATATCGAGTCAAAATGAGATTCGCATGTCTTATTTAAGCCTATGGTAAAATGCACTACTTTAATTATCGACCGAATCACTTAACCGCGTATAAATATGTACCGAACCTTACCTGATACAACTTCATACCCATTTCTTGCAAATGTTTCGTCTTGATCTTGCCAGACGAAGTTTACAATCATGGTTGTAATTGAACTTTAAACCAGGGCTCGACTGTTAAAACCTCGGAGTGAGCTTCCAACCATATAACGGCACCATGGCAAAACTAGTTCGGGCCTGAACTAAACAGCTGTTAAAACACGGTCCGGTTTATGTCAGAACGTCTTTTTCTGACCTTATTCAACATACTAATTGATCTGATACGAAAACCACTATTGCTCCGCCCACTGACCACGTGACAATGTTTGTCCAAGTATATTATACAATAAAGTGTTAATTTCGGCATCGTTTGTTTGGCTAAGGAAAATGGTGGGGTAGTAACCCGGCAATATCGATGCTGAATTTGATTATCGACCTGGTTTGATTGACAGCCCGTGTCAGGTCAATAGGATGGATAATCTTGATTATCGGCGACGCTTGCTTTTCTATATATAATAGGTGTGTTTGTTTTAGCCAATCAGATCTTACTTCCAGATTCAAACGTTTCTTCTTCCTAACTTGTCAAGGAAAAGCGAGCGTCGTCAATGATCATGACTATAGGATAGATTTATAGTCCTTAGTATTGAACATGTGCGACGCTTGCTTTTCTAAAAGACAAACGTCTTGACAAGTTGTGCAGAAGAAACGTTTGGCTCTGGAAGTAAGATCTGATTGGCTGAAACAAACACACCTCTGCAATGGTTATGTTATAATACAATTTAAAAATAATTTATTCGGAGGTAAGTCATGGCAGTTATCTTGTACAGGATCTTTGTCATAGAAAATATCTAATAATATATAAATAATGAATATAGAAATAAATATCTAAACGATACTCTTTTGAAATACTACGGATATCTACGAGGTAGTCCGATTGTTTGAATCAACCGATCAAAAACGTTATTCGATTTTTGCTAAATTACAATGATTTTTATTCTTGGCCGAACTTGTCAAAACGTTTTGTCTTTTAGAAAAGCAAGCGTTGCATATGATCAAGACTACATAGTTCTGGGCATTTATACTGCGTTCTGTATTCGATCATACAGTGTGAATTAATGTTCATAAACACAGTCTCTATCATGCTCAGGACTGCACATGATCATTGATAATGGATTACTATTGCATTTGTGTGATAAGCATGATCGTTGCATTAAAACTAAATTCGTCGTAAGGGAATTTAACTTGTAATGGTGTAGTTGATCTTCGCGATTCTACTGGAATTAGTATTGTGTTAATGTGCAGCTTGCTACGGGTTAACATTTGGTGTTGGGATTAAGGTGGTGGGCAGTTTATATGGACTTCGAAATTATAATGAGGATTAAGTGGGAAGCTAGCTGCAGGCTATATTTTATGTGGGGATTAAGATGGTGGTGGTGGGCAGTTTCTATGGACTTCAAAATTATAACGAGGATCAAGTGGGAAGCTAGCTGCAGGTTACACTTTATGTGGGGATTAAGATGGTGGTGGTAGTGGGTAATTTCTCAGTATGGACCTCGATATTATAATGAGGATCAAGTGGGAAGCTTGCTGCATGCTACATTTTATGCGGGGAATAAGATGATGATGGTGGTGGGCAGTTTCTCAGTATGGACATCGAAATTATAATGAGGATCAAGTGGGAAGCTTGCTGCATGCTGCATTTTATGTGGGGAAAAAGATGATGGTGGTGGGCAGTTTCTCAGTATGGACATCGAAATTATAATGAGGGTCAAGTGGGAAGCTAGCTGCAGGCTACATTTTATGTGGGGATTAAGATGGTGGTGGTGAGCAGTTTCTCAGTATGGACACCGAAATAAGAATGAGGATTAAGTGGGAAGCCTGGTGTGGGCTACATTTTATGTGGGGATTACGATGATGATGGTGGTGGGTAGTTTCTCAGTATGGACTTCGAAATTATAATGAGGATCGAGTGGGAAGCTAGCTGCAGGCTAAATTTTTAATGTGGGGATAAAGACGGTGGTGGTGAGCAGTTTCTCAGTTTGGACTTCGAAATTAAAATGAGGATTAAGTGGGAAGCCTGGTGTAGGCTACATTTTGTGTGGGGATTAAGATGATGATGGTGGTGGGCAGTTTCTCAGTATGGACTTCGAAATTATATGAGGATCGAGTGGGACGCTTGCTGCATGCTAGTTTTTATGTGGGCAATAAGATGATGATGGTGGTGGTGGGCAGTTTCTCAGTATGGACATCGAAATTATATTGACCATAAAGTGGGAAGCTAGCTGCATGCTACATTTTATGTGGGCAATAAGATGATGATGGTGGTGGGTAGTTTATCAGTATGGACATCGATATTATAATGAGGATCAAGTGGGAAGCTTGCTGCATGCTACATTTTATGCGGGGAATAAGATGATGATGGTGGTGGGCAGTTTCTCAGTATGGACATCGAAATTATAATGAGGATCAAGTGGGAAGCTTGCTGCATGCTGCATTTTATGTGGGGGAAAAGATGATGGTGGTGGGCAGTTTCTCAGTATGGACATCGAAATTATAATGAGGGTCAAGTGGGAAGCTAGCTGCAGGCTACATTTTATGTGGGGATTAAGATGGTGGTGGTGAGCAGTTTCTCAGTATGGACACCGAAATAAGAATGAGGATTAAGTGGGAAGCCTGGTGTGGGCTACATTTTATGTGGGGATTACGATGATGATGGTGGTGGGTAGTTTCTCAGTATGGACTTCGAAATTATAATGAGGATCGAGTGGGAAGCTAGCTGCAGGCTAAATTTTTAATGTGGGGATAAAGACGGTGGTGGTGAGCAGTTTCTCAGTTTGGACTTCGAAATTAAAACGAGGATTAAGTGGGAAGCCTGGTGTAGGCTACATTTTGTGTGGGGATTAAGATGATGATGGTGGTGGGCAGTTTCTCAGTATGGACTTCGAAATTATATGAGGATCGAGTGGGACGCTTGCTGCATGCTAGTTTTTATGTGGGCAATAAGATGATGATGGTGGTGGTGGGCAGTTTCTCAGTATGGACATCGAAATTATATTGACCATAAAGTGGGAAGCTAGCTGCATGCTACATTTTATGTGGGCAATAAGATGATGATGGTGGTGGGTAGTTTCTCAGTATGGACATCGAAATTATAATGAGGATCAAGTGGGAAGCTTGCTGCATGCTACATTTTATATGAGGAAAAAGATGATGGTGGTGGGCAGTTTCTCAGTATGGACATCGAAATTATAATGAGGATCGAGTGGGAAGCTAGCTGCAGGCTACATTTTTATGTGGGGATTAAGATGGTGGTGGTGAGCAGTTTCTCAGTATGGACTTCGAAATTAAAATTAGGATTAAGTGGGAAGCCTGGTGTAGGCTACATTTTGTGTGGGGATAAAGATGATGATGGTGGTGGGCAGTTTGTCAGTATGTACTTCGAAATTATAATGAATATCGAGTGGGAAGCTTGCTGCATGTTACATTTTATGTGGGGAATAAGATGATGATGGTGGTGGGCAGATTCTCAGTATGGACTTCAAAATTATAAAGAGGATCAAGTGGGAAGCTTGCTGCAGGCTACATTTTTGTGGGGATTAAGATGGTGGTGGTAGTTTCTCAGTATGGACTTCGAAATTATAATGAGGATCAAGTGGGAAGCTTGCTGCAGGCTACATTTTATGTGGGGTTTAAGATGATGATGGTAGTGTGCAGTTTCTCAGTATGGTCTTCGAAATTATAATGAATATCAAATGGAAAACTTTTTGCAGGCTACATTTTATATGGGGAATAAGATGATGGTGGTGGGCAGTTTCTCAGTAAAGACTTCGAAATTATAATGAGGATCAAGTGGGAAGCTAGCTGCAAGCTACATTTTATGTGGGGATTAAGATGATGATGGTGGGTAGTTTCTCAATATGTACTTCGAAATTATAATGAGCATCAAGTGGGAAGCTTGCTGCATGCTACATTTTATGTGGGGAATAAGATGATGATGGTGATGGGCAATTTCTCAGTATGGTCTTCGAAATTATATGAGGATCGAGTGGGACGCTTGCTGCATGCTACCTTTTATGCGGGCAATAAGATGATGATGGTGGTGGGCAGTTTCTGAGTATGGACATCGAAATTATATTGAGCATCAAGTGGGAAGCTAGTTGCATGCTATATTTTATGTGGGTAATAAGATGATGATGGTGGTGGGTAGTTTCTCAGTATGGACATCGAAATTATAATGAGGATCAAGTGGGAAGCTTGCTGCATGCTACATTTTATATGAGGAAAAAGATGATGGTGGTGGGCAGTTTCTCAGTATGGACATCGAAATTATAATGAGGATCAAGTGGGAAGCTTGCTGCATGCTACATTTTATGTGGGGAAAAAGATAATGATGGTGGTGGGCAGATTCTCAGTATGGACATCGAAATTATAATGATGGTCAAGTGGGAAGCTAGCTGCAGGCTACAATTTATGTGGGATTAAGATGGTGGTGGTGAGCAGTTTCTCAGTAAGGACATCGAAATTATAATAAGGAATAAATGGGAAGCCTGGTGTGGGCTACATTTTATGTGGGGATTAAGATGATGATGGTGGTGGACAGTTTCTCAGTATGGACATCGAAATTATAATGAGGATCAAATGGGAAGCTAGCTGCATGCAACATTTTATGTGGGGATTAAGATGATGGTGGTGGTGGGCAGTTTCTCAGTATCGACTTTGCAATTATAATGAGGATCGAGTGGGAAGCTTGCTGCATGCTACATTTTATGTGGGGAATAAGATGATTATGGTGGTGGGCATTTTCTCAGTATGGACTTTGAAATTATAATGAGGATCGAGTGGGAAGCTAGCTGCAGGCTACATTTTATGTGGGGATTAAGATGGTGGTGGTGAACAGTTTCTCAGTATGAACATCGAAATTATAATGAGGATTAAGTGGGAAGCCTGGTGTAGGCTTCATTTTATGTGGGGATTAGGATGATGATGGTGGTGGGCAGTTTTTTCAGTATGTACTTCGAAATTATAATGAGGATCAAGTTGGAAGCTTGCTGCATGCTACATTTTATGTTGGGAATAAGATTATGATGGTGGGCAGTTTCTCAGTATGGACTTCGAAATTATAATGAGGATCAAGTGGGAAGCTTGCTGCATGCTACATTTTATGTGGGGATTAAGATGGTGGTGGTGGGCAATTTCTCATTACTGACATCGAAATTATCAAGAGGGAAGCTTGCTTAAGGCTATATTTTATGTGGGGATTAATATCATGATGGTGGTGGGCAGTTTCTCAGTATTGACCTCTAATTTATAATGAGGATCAAGTGGGGAGCTTGCTACAGGCTACATTTTATGTGGAGAATAAGATGATGATGGTGGTGGGCAGTTTCTCAGTATGGACTTCAAAATTATAATGAGGATCAAGTGGGAAGCTAATTGCATGCTACATTTTATGTGAGTATAAAGATGATGATGGTGATGGTTAGTTTCTCAGTATGGACTTCGAAATTATAATGAGGATCAAGTGGGAAGCTAATTGCATGCTACATTTAATGTGAGTATAAAGATGATGATGTTGGTGGGCAGTTTCTCAGTATGGACTTCGAAATTATAATGAGGATCAAGTGGGAAGCTAGTTGCATGCTACATTTTATGTGAGTATAAAGATGATGATGTTGATGGACAGTTTCTCAGTGTGGACTTCGAAATTATAATGAGGATCAAGTGGGAAGCTAGCTGCATGCTACATTTTATGTGGGGATTATGATCGTGGTGGTGGTGGGCAGTTCCTCAGTATGGACTTCAAAATTATAATGAGGGTCAAGTGGGAAGCTATCTGCAGGCTACAATTTATGTGAGGATTAAGATAGTGGTGGTGGTGGGCAGTTTCTATGGACTTCGAAATTATAATGAGGATCAAGTGAAAACTTTCTGCAGGCTACATATTATGTGGGGATTAAGATGGTGGTGGTAGTGGGCAGTTTCTATGGACTTTGAAAGTATAATGAGGATCAAGTTTGAAGCTTGCTGCATGCTACATTTTATGTGGGGATTAGTAAGATAGTGGGCAGTTTTGTTTGGACTTGGATATTATAAAAAGGATCAAGTTAGAAGCTTGCTGTAGGCTACATTTTATGTGGGGATTAGGAAGGTAATGGGCAGTTTCTACGGACTTTGAAAGTATAATGAGGATCAAGTTTGAAGCTTGCTGCATGCTACATTTTATGTGGAGATAAGGAAGGAAGTGGGCAATTTCTTTGGATTTGGATTTAATAAAAAGGATCAAGTTAGAAGCTTGCTGAAGGTTACATTTTATGTGGGGATTAGTAATGTAGTAGGCAGTTTCTTTGGACTTAGATATTATTAAAAGGATCAAGTTATAAGCTTGCTGTAGGCTACATTTTATGTGGGGATTAGGAAGGTAGTGGGCAGTTTCTATGGACTTCGAAATTAATGAGGAACAAGTTTGCGGAACTTGCTAAGAACTTTTTATGTGGAGATTAAGCTGGTGATTTTGCTGGTTGTCGGATGCTTGCTATGGAGCTCTATTATATTTTTTCGATAAAGTTGCAAATTAATGTAAATTAACATGAACTAGCATGAAGAGAATGTAATAGTTACAGTTATATACATAGTTTGCTTCACTCAAAACATAAACAGAAAAGTGATTATGTAAATATTTACAAATGAAAACCAATGCATGGTTTATAACAAAACATTTGTTTTAAATAATTGGCTCATAATAAACATTTCAGCCGTTTTAGAATATGTCACATATTTACACCATGTGGTTATTTAACTGGTTTGTTTACATGATCAAGTATAATGCATAGCCAGTTGTTGTCATATTGTTCATACTTTTATCATATTATGACACAATTTATGGAAGTTGAAGCATCACAGTTATTCCCGGGAAGTCTAATCCAAAACGTAGATATTCAATCGGAATACACTGATGGGGTCCCTTTGATATGCGAAATTCGATTGAGGTTGTTCGACTCTCTAATAGTGGTTTAAAGGGAGTACATTAGGATTTTGCAAAATTTAGAAATTGGTAAGGAAATCGTTTTGTTTTTCCCGCAATATATCATAAATATATATTCAAACATGTCAACATTTAAATGAGTTACATTATTTTAATTCGATTTAATACGGCATATTATAAATATATAATTATTTTTGTTTATATATAAGTATTATTTTTTATATACAATTATTATTGTTAATTTATAAATATAACTGTTAATATATAATTATTATTGTTTATATATAATTGTTATTGTTTATTTATAATTATTTTTGTTTATTTATAAGTATTATTGTTTATATATCATTATTATTGTTTATATATAAGTATTATTATTAATATATAATTATATTTGTTTATATATAATTATTATTGTTTGTATTTAATTGTAATTGTTTATATATAATAAGTACTGTTCATAAATAATAATTATTGTTAATATATAATTATTATTGTTTATATATAATTGTTATTGTTAATTTATAAGTATTATTGTTTATATATAATAATTATTGTTTATTTATAATTGTTATATATATTATTATTATTATTATTATTAAACAATATATAATTATTATTGTTAATATATAATGATTTTTATTAATATATAATTATATAAACTATCATTAGTATTGTTCATAAATAATTATTATTGTTTATATATAATTGTTATTGTTTATATATAAGTATTTTTGAATATATATAAGTTGAACTTGTTTCATCTTAGCAAAAGTTAACGACTAGGTAAAATTAGGAAATTCTCAAAAACAAAAACAAAATTCAAGATAACTTCTCGAAACTTTGTACATATGTCAACCTAATAATCAAGTTGTGACCTTTGGGACAGGCCGTATTTCTATTCAATTTCATAATGTTCTATTTTGCGTATTTTGCTGATTTAATTATCAAATCATTCGAATTTTATTTATAAATGACAATGAGAGTTTTTTTTATTCATTTTACATTTTTATTAGATTTTTAGACATTTATAGCATTTCCCCTTACATAACAACAATAATAATAATAATAATAATAATAAATAGCGTAATAGTATAAAAATACATACAGTAGTATCTTATATTTGACAAGTAAAAGTCGGTTATGCTAACAAACGACAGCTGGTATATTTTGAACATTTAAAACAAAACTGTTCTAAGTCACGCCTACAGATGTTCGTGAAATACAGATCATATTGTTGTAATGCATTTGTAATCCAATAAACATTTTCCGACATTGTAAAATAAGAAAGATACCTGCTTATCATTGCCAACTTTTGTTTCAAGATTATCTCTGGTGTTTCCTTATGGATAATTGACAACTTTTGTTTCAAGATTATCTGTGGTGTTTTCCTTATGGATAATTGACAACTTTTATTTCAGGATATTCTGTGAAACTATGGGTAAACTGGCGACTGCAGCGATGGCGCTTTGTCTATTGGTGCTGTTATACAAGTCGGAAATGACGCAGGCTGTCGTATTTTCCCGTCCCGGAGCGTGCCGCTGGTATCCGAGTTCGCGTGCATGCACGCATGAAATGGAGAAAAACGGTTTTAGTAGGAAGGCGGAAAGATTGTCAGTATTACAGCTGTTGAGAGGAAACTTAGCAATTCTGCCTTTGTCTGCGGCATCTAACAGAAGCTGACGTGGGAAATACAGTATTCATAATGGCATATATTTATTAACACTGGAGAATCGCAAGAAAACTATATTTTTTTTATAAAAAAATGGACGTATACAAATCACCATTGTACATTATATAACTTCAGGTTACAGACATTCACGTGTAATATGCCACGGTGTGTTTTTGAATTGGCATATCGAATGTCATTTAGGTGACTCTAACTTCATGCTGTAATCACTTCTTTTTTCAAAGTTTTCTGCAGTCAGCTATAAACATCGCTATGCTAAATGCCCGTCTGTTTGTGATGTTACATCCGTCTGCTTTATGTTACCAATACAACACTTTCATTAGTTTATGATCGTAATAATATAATATAAAATGTCTTATATAGAAGGATAGGAAAGTTGCATCTCTCAACTAAATGTGGATAAAATAGCATGTGTAATCATTTGGCGAGTTAAACATTCAGAATTCACAGGTAACTGATTCCTTATATATAAAATGTAAGTTGTATGTAACCTTAGATGCATAATAAATGTTTTAATCATGCAAAATGAACTTGAATTAAAAACAATGCAGTTTTAAGTAAAAGTTCAAAGTAAGTTCGTTGTGTTTTTGTTGCAGTATGCAAATTTCGTTGTTTTAGTTGCAGTATGCAAATTTCGTAATCAAAAGCACATACCAATTGTAAACAGTTAGCTGAGAAAATTTTCGTTTTGTAGAGAATTTATCTTGCAACGAAACAATTTTGATTAATATTTCTGAGATGTAGGAAGTGAAGCTAGTCATTTCTTTTTCGCTTATCTCTTTAAACATATAGTTAATAGCGTGACGTCCAATATAAGTCAAGAGCAGTCCGCGCTCGACTATTCAAATCATCTATCACAATGTACAAACTTTGATTCAGACTGATGAACAATCCAAGCAAAAAAGTGTTATCTCACTTACTAAATTGAGTTATGTTTCAATCCAATACAAACGTGGCTGCCGAGATAAATACTTAAACTATAATTCAAACAAGGGCCATACTTCAAAAAGAAATAATATAGGCAACAGTTGTCCCACTTTTGGTAACCAGAATTTCTAAGTCAAACATAGCCATAATTTGCATTGTTCTTTCAAGAGTTACTGAACTTAGTTATTTTAGTATGTTTGATGGCTGGGAAGTCGTATGTGAAGTGTTTATCAAATACATTGAACGGTGTGCAAGATATAGACTTGATGGTACTTGCACGCAAAATTTTAACCGGAATTTCTAAGTCAACCAAGGGTCATATTTTGCATTATATTCATGTAAGAGTTATCCAACTTAATCAATGTAGTAGGTTTGATGACCGGGAAGTCTTATGTGAAGTTTCAATCCAATTCATGCAATGGTTACTGAGAGTAGAATAGCTCTCACTTATTGTTCGAATAGTCGAGCTAAAAATGAGTGAGTGCACCGAACAGTTTGAGCGCTGTCAATGTGTACGCAAACGTTATATGAGAGATCCACACCGGGATGCTGATTGTCAAATAATGGCACACCACATGACCCTGGTTGGGAACAGAACCCACGACCCTCTGATCCCGGGTGCGATGTTTCACCATTATACCATGTTTTCTACACAAAAGAATATAAAAAGTCGAGGTAAACAAATAAATTTAACATCAGATCAAACACCATTTTAATACTGAAATCCAAAATATTTTTTAAATCAAGTCTGAGATAAATAACATGGTAATGTTGAAATCGATGTGTTCCTGTTCCAGAATTAACTCGATATATACACCCATGAACATAATATTGCAAGTACGATCCAAAACGTCATATTTTAAAAATTATCAACATTCAGTTTAATAAAACAGCAGGCTCGGACTTTTTTGACAATAAGAGTAAAACTGAAATAAAAATTGATATATTAATTTCTTTCCGACAGAAACCGGTGAAGATAAACATTTAGTTACATTTGATGTCAAATATGCGAAATACGATGTCTTCCAATCATGCGTTTACCGGAGTTACGCCCCTTTTCCAAAGTAGAAACAAAATTCGGTCTGCACACTAACTGGGTATTTTAATTTAAGTTGCACCATGCGGATAAATAAATTTCAAATTTATCCACATTACTGTATGTCACTTTAACCTAGTAGTTTTAACAATAAAGTAGGCATGTATGTAAGCTAAATGTGATAAACACTGCAGAGTTTCAATGACGTAATAGAAGAAATGAGAGATCGGCGTCAATCATTGGTTATAAATGCCAACATATTCAAGTTTTACTACATACAATATTGAAATGAACCAAATTATTTTTGGCGCACACCTAACGCCGTATTAGCAGTTTTGTCAACTCAACTTAGACCAATGTTCGTATTCATGAAGGTTCTTTGTTAAATCTTCACTCAAGTTTACCTTTAAGTTCTATTTGTGTGGTATCTTTACATTTTCTATTATAAGACCAGCAGATCAGAATGGCCTTAATCGCTCACCTGTGACCAGTGACATATAACATATCGTATACGTCACCGCTCTGGCATATAACATATGGTATACGTCACTGCTGTGACAAAGAAGATGTATCCAATAAAGCAATGTTTGATTATTCCAGGGACCAAATTCAAAAATAATTATCACACTAGAACTTAATTTTCGAGTAAAAACTGTCTCCCTCACATGTACAAACGTACGACTTATCTTACATGTGTTACTGTTCAAAACTGGCATTTTTATAACTGTTGATGGACTGCAAGAAAAACTGCAATGACACTGAAAATCATTGTAGATATGGACTTTGAGGCTTCTTACTGATCGTTCACAGCAACATTTGTCAATTCGTTGGTAAGCAGTTTTTTTTCAAAGGGCCATAACTCAGTCAAACATCACTGAACCAGAATGCCAAACAAGGCTTCAGGCTAATCATTCCCAGCAACAGAGCAAGTTTCAGTAAATTTCAACACGCAATTCAAGAATTGTTTCATTCCAACCTCGAAAAGAGTCGCAACTTTGCCGACATGGCAAAATAATATGCACAACTAGAGTTCACACTGATCCTTCTCAGACCTGTTTCATCTGAATAGGAGTAGTTGATTCAATAGTAGATGCACGGACAAGAGTTTTATTTTTGAAAATGCAGAAAGACCGTAGCATGTCAAAACATCTAACCGGAACGTAAAAGGAACTTGCACAACTAAACCTCGCACACATACATCCAGGCAAGTATAAGTGAAATCAAACCGACTGTTCAAGGGAAGAAGCACAGACAATAATCATTAATTCGTCATTGTAAAGGGCTGAAACTCAAACGAAGAATCATCTAACACATCATCCTGCCATCAAATACTTAACCACCTAGACAAGCACAAAGTCCTCACTTCACTCATCCATGGTTTTCGCTCAGGCTGTTCTTGCGAAACTCAACTCGTCACCACTGCACATGATCTACTCAACTACTATGACCAGAATAAGCAAGTCGACACGGTGGACTTTAGCAAAGCGTTCGACACCGTCCCCCACAACAAGCTACTCCACAATATCGAGTCCTACGGAATACGAGATTCAACACTCAACTGGATCAACCACTTCCTCACACAACGAAAAGATGAGTGTCATAGTGGAAGGTGAGAGATCCCGCCAGGTTGATGGTGGTTCCGGTGTGCCACAGGGAACTGTGCTCGGTCCGCTTTTATTTCTCTGCCACATCAATGACCTCCAAGACCGGGTAAAGTCACAGATCTGCCTCTTTGTCGACGACTGCCTGTTATATCGCGCCATCAACTCCATAAACGACCATCTTCAACTACAGAAAGATATCGACAACCTACAACTCTGGGGCCAAAGAATGGGGAATGAAACTCCGAGAAATTCTACCTACTCAGTACCAGAAACAAAACAAGTCACTTCTACAATATCGACGACCAAGTTTATACTACAAGTTCCTAACAGCCCATATATCAGCATAACACTATCAGAAGACCTCAAATTGAAATCCACATAAACAACACCTGCAAACGTGCCAACTCAACATTAAGATTCTTACGCAGAAACCCCAGGCACAGTCCCAAAATTTTGTAGGAAGAACGCGTACCTAACCCTTGTTCGTTCCAAACTTGAGTACGGAAGCATCGTCTGGAACCCTTACCAGAAGGGTGACATTGACCACCTGATGAGAATCCAGAGATCTGCGGCCAGACTCATCACAGGCGACTACAGATCCTGACAGGAAGGATGCGTCAACGACTTGCTCCAGAAGTTCGAGTTACAACTCCTACAGGAGAGACGCCGTCACCAACGCCTGACGTTTTTGTAGAAGATAGTGGAAGGGCACGTACCAGCCATCAATACTGAGCACTATTTAAAGACACAGAGACCAAATAGAACAAGTAGGGCTAAACAATTCATACACTACGTTCAAACAAACATTGTGGAGAACTCTATTTGAAACAACAGCAAGTGCTTTAAGACAATCAGTGCAAAAAGTGAAAACTACAGACATTCATATTTTGTCAGATCTGTGCACGACTGGAATAAAGTCAGTGACAGTATATTTAACACAAAGTCAATAGAATTATTCAAATCAGCAGTGTCCAAGAGTTATTAAGCGCACTCACCCGTCTTGTAAAAGCCAGTATTGGTCACTACGACGTATTATTCAGGTTCTTACTGGAACACAAGAGATATGCATATTTTGTTCAGTTGAAAAGTTAGTGGTATGGAGTGGTGCAATTTACAAACATACAGCACACGGTTTCACTTCACAAAAAATACGAGTTTTGCAGTCACTAGATAGCATCAATGGTACATACAGAGATGGTGTTCGTGTGTTTTGTGAGTGTTCTTGAAGTATTGAAATTTTCTGCAAAAATGCTAACTGTAACTTGAAAACCAAGTTCTACAGTGTGCACAAGGTAAAACACATTTTAAATTTCGTTTTACCGCTCCATCTTAAATATCGCCTTGGCCACGGTCTGTTGGATTTGACATTTTAAGCAATGTAATGGAAATAGTCCACCTCGAGCCAATTACAAGTTAAATTTTAGATACCATTTTACTATTCAATGAACAAATTTACCCTCTTTAGGGGTCGTCTTAACAACTTATGGATATATACCCCTACCACACCCATACAGAACAAAAGGGTAATAGCTAAGACAATACTTTTAATTTCCATACAATTCATCTGTAAAAAAACAAGTCCCCGTACAGAACCCTTAAACAATCCAGCCTCTTGATTTGTCATACTTCAATCACCCACTCTTAGGGATTTGTTATGAGCAGAAATGCTTTATATTTTAGATAGTTTTTAGTACACATGGATGCAAAAATGAAAAAAAAAAGTTTTCCCTATAATATTCCTATGTATGTCACCTTGCAGGGCCCAAATATATCTCAGCACCTTGATAGGCAGAATCTTAAATCCTTGCTGATATAAGGATAATTTAAATCAAGTATTAACTAGTTTGACTGAAATTATTGAGAGGAAGATTTATGATAAATCCCAATTTTTACCATATTGCCCCCATCCCCTGGCCCCTTATGGAAATTTAATTCTCTTTATTGAACTAAATTAAATTCACTGTTACAAGACAATGCTTTAGATCTTAAATTGAGCAACATATTTACACAAATGGAAGAAAAAATGAGAATTTGTCATTTTCCCATAGTATTCCTACGTAAAATTCAAATTCCCCTTACAGGGCCTCTATACATTCCAGTGCCCCTTAATTTGTACAAACTACAAACTCTGAATTATAGGGATAATTTATATCAAATATGAACAAATCTGACTGGTTGTTGAGAAGATTTATGACACTGTTCAATTTTAACCATTTTGTGACCCCACCTGGCGCTTTTGGAAAGTCAATTCTTTCGTTCAAACAAAATCTTATTTGTTATGACAAGAAGATGCTTCAAAACTCAAAATGAATAAAAAAAAAAACAAGAGGCTCAAGAGGGCCTGAAGACGCTCTACCGACTCATAGTGGCCATAGCACTTTTTGAAATTCCACAATAGTTACCCTCTTTGGGGTGGGGTGGGGGGGGGGATTGTCTTAACAATGGATAAATACCCCCACCACACCCATAATGAACAAAAACTTAATTGCTATGAAAAGGAAATACATGTACTATAAATTCCCATAACATTCATCTGTAAAAAAAATATAATCCCCTCTACAGAACCCATATACAACCCAGCCCCTTAATTCGTCAATCACCCACTCTTAGTGATTTGTTATTAGCAAAAATGTTGGTTTTTTTTGTACACATGGATGCAAAAAATCAGTTTTCCCTATAATATTCCTATGTAAAAGTTACATTACAGGGTCCAAATATATCCCAGACCCTTGATATGCAGAATATTCAATCCTTGCTGATGTAAGGATAATTTATATCAAATATGAACTAGTTTGACTGAAAGGTCGAGAGGAAATTTGTGAAAACTCCCAATTTTAACCTTATTGCCCAATCCACCCCCTATTCCCTTATGGAAATCAATCCTCTTTATTGAACAAAATCAAATTTATTGTTACTAAACAATGCTTTAGATCTTGAATTGAACAACATATTTACCCAAATGGACAAAAAAATGAGAATTTTCCATTTTCCCATAGTATTCCTATGTCAAACTCAAACTCAAAGACCCCTTACAGGGCCTCTATACATACCAGTGTCCCTTGATTTGTACAAACTTAAAACCCATACTCATTAGGATAATCAATATCAAATATGAACATATCTGACCGGTTGTTGAGAAGATTTTTGAAATTTTTAGTTTTAACCGTTTTTTACCCACCCTGGCCCCTTATGGAAAGTCAATTCTCCTTACTGCGCCAAATCTTATTTCCTATGACTAGATGATACTTCGGAACTCTAATTGAATAATAATTTTGCCTAAAGGTGATGAAAATAGAGAATTTTCTGTTTTCCCATAGTATTCCTATGTAAAATTCTAAGTCCCTTTACAGGGCCCCTATAAATTTTAGCCCCTAAATTCTTATCTGCAATCAAACCCCTACACATAGGGATAATTTATGCCAAATATAAACAAATCTGACATGGTTCTTAAGAAAACGATTTTTATAATTCCCAATTTTACCCTTTTGGGGCCCCTCAAGATAGTGAAACCCAGTCATTTTTACAAATCTTACCTCCTTCACCAAACAATGCTTCTGTAAAGATATAGGCAAAATCATTTACATTTTTAAAAAAAAGGAATATTTATTATCAAATGCCTAAAGGGCCTGAGGGAAGGCTCGCTGCTTGTGTTAATTCGAAAATGTAGGTTCGGAAAATTGGAAAACTTAGTTAGATTTCTGATATGTTAAAAGGCATTTCGTTGGGATTTAGAAAATAACGTGGTGTGTTTAATATTTCTTTTGTCCATATCAATACTTTTCCAACAGTAGCTATTTAACGGTTTTAACAATGCATTTGGAAAAATGCAAACACCATGGTACACACTGTCTTCCGTGTGAAAATTGACTGAATATTTGATGACCCTGGTGAAAATATCCATTTCAGGACATTTTGTAAACTGGTAACGTGGTGGTCCAGGATTCCTTTCCACATCTCCACATAAAGCTATCAACATGAACAACCTATATGAAAGCTTCATAAACAAACCTTCATATTCTGATGTTTCTCCAAAATCGAAAGAATTTAGTAGTGATGTACAACTCCAGTTAATTTTAATATCTCCAGTTCAATAGTTATGATTTATGGATAACGAAATGCATTCAGCACAAAATGTTCCTGATTGTCAGAGAATATACAACACATATCCATAACTCTTTGTCTAGACCAAAACAAACATGACCTACTTATAGATTTACGCGTATATTGACTTCAGTTATGTTCGATTCTCATATAGCTTTCAATCATCAATCTAAATAATCAATAAATAGCATTATAAATGGTGTTGCGTGACCTAGATTTAATCAATCTAAAAAAAATACAACACAGAAACACAACAAACATAACGGTCGGATGACCTAATTAACCATTAATCTCTGCTTGCATAAGATGACAGATTGGCGCGTTTTTCTATAAAACAACAAATGTAGCCCGAACCTAATTTTGTTATTTTACTATCAAAATTAAAAGAGGACAATCCGTAGTGAATAAAATTTCACTAACAATTACTATTTACTCAAACTACGAGTTATTATATCGAAAATATGTCAATATTTCACCCATTAATGATTACATGTAGAATGGTGTTAGAGATTATATCCCCCCCCACCAGATGACGTCACTATGCATAGTAGTAAATGCCTAAAACATTTTTTTATCAATGAAAATTGCCGCGTTTTTTTAGAAGTGTATTCTTCCGCATTTCCATGCAAATTGTATACTTCTCGTATCGTATTTTTGAACTTTTGTAAAGAAAAATATACGCAAAATTTAAAAAACTTTGAATCTTGTTGTATTATACGTCCTCTGCTACGGTAAATGCGTTTTGAAACTTGTGAACTCTTTATCGGTCGGACGGATATGGCGGTTCCTGCCATACGTAATAGTGAATAACAGATGCTAGAGCTGCACGACAGCTAAAGAAGTCGGAGCTTTGCTCGCCTTACAATAACGACACACTTCCCCTATTAATTGAACCCTCAGAGCAGGGTCATTTTAACCCTTGGGGCACCATTTGAACAAATCTAACAAAACTATAGTTGGTTATCATTACTACATAAACATTTTGAAAACTATTGGGTCGTTCACCAGAAAAAGATTTTTCAAGTTCGAGACAACTTTTAGTAATGGCAGCCATCTTGAATTTCAGGTCGATAAAAAAAATAATCTTCTGTATAGTCTACTATGCAATAGAAATATCCGTGTGAAGTTTGAGTTTAATTAGCCTAGTGGTTTCAGAGAAAGTGCTGCTAATGGACGACAGACAATGCCATCGAATAAGCCCTTCTGGACTTTGGTCCGTAGAGCTAAAACTGAATGAAATTCATATGAAAGTCTTACTTCATTGTCAGAGATGTTTTATAAATAGACAAGGGTCTGGATTCATTTATTTCGACTACAGCACATTTTCAAAGGACTAGATAAAGCAAAATATGGAGCAAATTAGGATATTCAGACCATTTCTGTCGAGTACGTTTGCAATTAATTTTGTTGCAAGATATGTAGTGAAATTTCTCAATTGGCTATAATATGTATCAAAACATTTTGAGATTCTGAGTTTGTAGTCTTACTCCGACAAGATTTTGATGAAGATGGAAAAGTTGGAAAACAATAGATGACAAATACAGTGTTTTCTACTAAAAACTTTATTTTTTTGTATCCCAAGAGGGTTCTGTATTGAATGACATGACAATATATGAAAATATTAACACAATATGAACTGAATGATTAATGAAAAATGGTAGCAGAAATGAAGAAAACTTAAGTTGCGGTTCCGGATTCAAGTGCTGTCAACTTACCAGTCTTGATATTTTTAATATTATACACATCTGTACGCTCTGTCACCAAACCTGCAGCACTCTACACATTTCTCTTCTCTCAAAGTCACATACTAGACAGTGAATGCTTGTCGACAATCAATTACATGCTTATAATTTATCACAGAAATGCAGAACACACCAATTGATGGTATGGTCGTTATTTCTGACCAAATGATTTTCATATACTATACGATGGTAATTTTGGATAAAATTCTACAATTAATATTAAAAGAATACATATGTATATATATATTTTTTTAAAGTCAATTTGTCTTTAATACTTAATTTCGTTTAAAACAAAATGCTCAGCTGCCACAAATGTGATGAACACGAGACAATTCAACAATTTGGTTTATATAGACACAAAACAAACATAAAACAAATTTATTAAAACACAATTACATAAGTAAAAACATCAAATAAATGGGCACTACCAAAAAGCAGGATTTACTCAGTAATTGCCAATCACCATCATTTTTTCAAATAAACCTTTTATAAACAGAACAATTAATATCCAAAACATTTCAACCTCTGTTTAAAAATGAGTTATTTCATTGGCCAAGTGTTAACATGGAACAATTCCATTTTAAAATTTAAGTTTCAAAAGTTAAAAAAGACATTCCTTGCTGTTACTAGATAATAAGAAATTATATGATATTCAAAGTTAAAAATAAAATTTTCTTAGATGGTAGCATATTTAGTTGCTTTAAAAGAATTATCAAGTCCATTTACAAGTATTGCCACGTGATGCATTAAATAACTTTCCAGTGACCATTAAAATAAAAATTACTAAATAAATAGCAGCTAAATTGTGAACTCAATAAACCATTTTTTTGTGGCATTTTTTAAAATGTGTTTATTCGGTAAATAAATTTAACACTAAAATTTATATTCCATGATTTGATCAAGTTATATCTTCTTTCTAACAAGCGTATCAAGCTTGTAGAAATAGTGTCCATTAAAGTTACAATTGTTCAATCTTTCAAATAAAAAAAAATTTTACTTGAAAAAGTTGTCTTCTTAATTTGACATATTCATGTAGCAGATGACATATACACGAGGCAGACGACTTAAACAATTTAACAGTTTATGAACAAAAACATTTTCATAGAACAAAATATTAAAACATTTCCCTTCCTTTGTTACTGAAAATCTTCTTTTGTAAATTGTCCAAGCATGCAGTCTGTGATAAATTATCTATGGAAGTTTTAGTCCACAATGTACAGTGTATGTGATATTCTGCACAATGTTTACATGTGACACTTATGATAATGATGATGTTAAAGATGAAGACACTACCACCTCCTGAAGCCACCTCGACCTCCTCCACCACGGCCTCCGCGACCACCACCATATCCACCGCCGCCGCCACCTCCCCATCCACCGCCACCACCTCGGCCACCACCTCCACGGCCACCTCCCCATCCACCGCCACCTCGACCACCTAGAAAAATAAACATTTATTACATACTTGCATAAGTTATGTGAGCCGAAAATTCCAACACAATAAATTTTTGTTTTTAATGAGGTTTAATGCCATTTTCAACACATTTCAGGTTATATATGGCATATCCAGTTTTACTGGTGGAGGAATACCTCAGACTGAGTAGAACCACCGCCCTTATGCAAGTAACTGGAAACTTTCTCACACAAAGTTTCTGGAGCAAACAGGACTCAGACCTACGAACTTAGCGGGGAGAGGTAAATGATCTTGAGACGGCGCTTTAGACCACTCAGCCACAGAGGACCCTTCCAACACAATAAGTTGAACTTTACATTTGCAACCTATTAAACAAAAGGTTCAAGAGGGCCTTAATCTCTCTTCTGGCAAATGGACAGATGAACATTTCGGAGGAAATGTTTTTTGTAAGTTCCTAGTCGTCAACAATCTTTTAGGAGACCATCAAACAATGCTACACATAAAGTATCTAATGTCTAGGCTTTGAACTTTCAGAGAAAATATTTTTTAAAGTTTCGCTTAAAATGTGCTTTATATATAAGCCCTGTAGCGAGGGCATTTGTGGCTGAATCACGCTGGTTCAAGAACTCATCCGAGATCTTGTGTTTATATAATTCTGTGCAAGTTTGGTTAAGATTCAATGAAAAATGAAACTGCTATGTGTCTTATATTTTAAGGATAAACTGTTAAATGATTATTTTAATGAACTCTTGATATATTTTTTCTGCTTCTGTGATATAGAATTTGCAGTCTTGTGAAATATTGTTAGGTAGTTCCAGAATTAAACATGGGGTAACCGCGGGCGACACCCGAATTATTGATTGATGGGTGGTTGGGTCTGCTTCAAATGTAAATTTATAGGTGCTGGGGTCCGTAGAAAATGCCAGTTGATACATGGTGGGGGTCAGTGAAAAACGGGAATTATTTAATTGTGGGGTCAAAGTGTTCATAGGGGCTAATTCTAAATTGTGGGTAATCAATTTTGAACTGCGGATCTCGACCCCAGGGACAAAAATATAATGCCGAACCACCGTGCAGATAGACATCGAGTGACAACCTCCTTTGCAGAGTTATCGTTCGTTACACATGTAACTCATTAGAGTGCGACATCCCTTCAAAAGATTTGGTTGATTAGCGACATCCCTTAAGTGGCCCGACATGCCTTCCCACCCGCTGCAACTATCGTGAGATAATCCCATTACACAAGCCCATCAGTAATTAAACAAGTGACCCCGTGATCAATTGACCTATTTCACAGACTTGTCAATCACTTGCAAGTGTGAACTGGAGGTGTGGACAGGTAAGCCAATCAGAACCGAGTCATTTGAAGGTTACTCTGCCTCAATATAGAATGCGGAGTCCTGCGAAATTTCTTAATCCGAGTCTTTTTAACAAGATTTATAATCAACAATTGACCAATGTGTTGGCATTACCTTTCAATTGATTCATTTACCTCCCAATTACGTGAAGTCTATGTAGTATGTATGCAATCAATCGGAACGAAACATTTAATAAAGTGTGTCATGACCATTTCTCAGATCAAGACAACTAGAAATAGGTCGCAGTGTAAAGTAAGGGTTTTATGCAAGTAAGCAAAACAATGAAATTGTAAAGGGTTTTCTCAGCATATTATTTCAATAAAGCTAGAATAAAATCTCCACTTAAAACAGTTTATTTTGTACATAATACGAAGACACCCAGATGTTGCCTTCCTGATGTTAACAAATTTGAGAAACCTGGTCTAAAAGTCAGCGCCTTCAAAAGTTGGATCCTTAAAAATCGGTGCATGGATTAAAGCGGTCCCGTTTAAAAGGGATGTTCAAGACTTAACTATTAATGTTTCCTTTTATAAAATTTATATTTATTTGGGAGTACACCGACACCTAATGAAAAATTACAGAATCAAACATAAAAAATGCAATTTCCCAACTGTATTAACTTTGAAATATGACAAGTTGTTCATTTATAAACACTCCTTTACTTTATTTTTATGGCAATAATATTTTAATATAGGATAGAAACACATATTTGAAATGCACATTGGTGGATAGTTGGATAACCCCGATTTCTCAGCATTTTATTTCAACAAATAAAATCCCTGCTTGAAACGGTTTAAATTTTTAAAATAGGTTAAAGCATTTTCGTTCATTGGAAATACCCGGATGTGGTGACGATCAAAATTTGGTTACTGTGGTCCCATTTATGCAGGATATTTAGGGGATAGAAAGAAAAAGATTTTTTAGGAATAATCTATTTGTGTTAAATTTTATAAACTTGGTATTCATTTGGAAATACACAAATACTATATGAAAAATACAATTTGCTTCTTTATTGAATCAAACATTAAAACATTAATTGTAACTTTCAAATATGACTAGTCATCAAGGACTTGGTATAGAATAGGATAATAAACTTGTATTGGATAGGAAACTTGCATCTCCAGATTAGATGTTGATGAAATAGCACACAAAGGATTAATTAATTGGCTAGGTATTGAAGCTTGAAGGAAAATGAATCATAATTAACTTGTTATTTTAGCTGCAGTATAGATATTTTGTAATCAAAAGTGTTTCTGAAATTTTAAACACAAATTTCTGGGAATGGTATTGTTTTGATGAAAATATCTCTCTGCAATGCAAGAATTTTGAATGGATGTTAAGATAAATGAAAACGAGATATTGCGAGATTTTGAGTTAATACACGAGCGTTCACAAAATCTCAATCGGTTGCCTTTCCTTCTATATATAATTCCTTGTTAGTCATCCGTTAAAAAAACTTTCAATTTCTTTGTAATCATTTTATTGCAGCAATATTCTAAATAGAAACATACTTAAAAATGCACCATTCACGAGTGTAAACTTAAAAAAATTCAACCCCCGCAAGGATCACCCCTCCCATAATCACCACTACCATTTTTAGAAACATGCCTTCAAAATTTCCAGGGGGAACCCTTGTGAGTTATGATAAGGACGTGTTTCTAGCTGTCGGTCAGATAGTATGAAGAAGCGCAGGTTATAATTAGTTTTCGCGACGTGTGTGTCATTAGCCGACCAAAATTTCAGGTTGGTTTGACAATATTACCCACTTTAACCTCCTTTTTTTCCTACTCTGTCTTGCCCAACTCTTCACAAGCCTGTGTTTATATGGAATGAAATCGGCTCTGCCCTGTCTATCACAAAATGCAACATAAAACTCTGAACAGCAAAGTCCTGGATCAGTCTGTTCATGACTATTCACTTTGTAAAATGTTTAAGGGCCAAGGCCTGTACATGGGAACAGAAACAGCACTAACTGGACGTTGTAGTAGCACAAGCTTGTCTAGGTTCTCATTGTTCACAGGAACTGGTAACCCCAGTTACATCATCAAGACAGTCATGATACAAGCAGGGTGCAATTTTGAAACAACATAAAACTTCAAACAAGCAAAACTGACAACACTCAAGCAAACTTTATTGTATTTTATTATTGTTCATTACTGTAGAATTAGTTATAATCCTGTCATCTAATACAGGAAATTAAGTATAGAAACATATATTGCTATTTTAATTAATTTCTTTTAATTTTTTTTTTATTAATGGGTGGTGGGCATGACAGATTTTTTTTTTTATTGACAGAGGGGTGGGGTGTTTCATTTTTGGGGAAATTTGTGGGTGGTGGGGGTCAATGAAAATTCTAATTGATGGGTGGTGGGGTTCTAAAAAAATGTGCCTCCCCCCACACGTTTAATTCTGGAATTGCCCTTACCTACTTTATTGCACCTACAATGTAGTTCATATGTCTAAAACAACAACTACTATACTAATCCATCTGGCAATTCTGGATTGAATGCCCTGGAAAATTAATAACCTAATGGAACAACAATTTTTAACTATGTTCGCAATTTGGAATATAGACAAAATGGTCAAGCTTCACTTAGTTTGGCATAACACAATCCTTCAGAGTTCCTGTAATGAACAAATTGTGTTTCATTTCAAGAATACAATTCACAAAAAAAATATCAGTATCAAATTTCTAGAAAGTAACAAAAGTTGCTGCAGAAAATGACAAAAGATTGCTTCATTTTAAAGATTTCCTTTATAACTACAAGCAGCTGGATCAAAACTTGGCCATATATTTATAGGCATGACCTTTTTATTAATATAAGCTGCTCCACAAAGCCACATCTTTTGGGTGCCTAAACAATCCTCTTATAATCTCCGAGACATTTAAATCCTGGTGCATCAGAGAGAAGCTATACACACCCTATGCCAATCACTCACCCAACTACACTCATATGCAGCAACTTTATACTATAGTTTAGTAGAAGAAAACTATTTACTGTCAAAATCATTTTCTGGACAATTTCACTGAAAATGTCTAGGAATCCTTTTTTGTAGGACTTTTACATTTATTGCAATATGAGTAAGATTATACCTCCATATCCTCCGCCACCACCGCGTCCGTATCCTCCACCACCACCACGTCCGTATCCTCCTCCACCTCCTCTGCCACCACGCCCACCATAACCTTTACAAATAAATAACAATGTTTAGTATGATTATGCAAGATTCTTTGTTCAAGTTTTACGACTCTGCATTCTCTTTAGGAACTCTCCTAATTGTAAATGTTTGCTCTTCATATAAAATGTCCGACAAAGAATCAATACAACTGCTAATACTAACAACTGTATGTTTAATGCTTTTCAACTAGATTTCTTGGATAAAATATTAGACAGTCTCTCAGAGGGCGAACCATACATAAACTGTATTGTTTTACATCATTTGTGGAACAAGTTTTTGCAAATCGAGGCAAATCACATTTGAAGTCTTCTTGGTTAGAACCAGTATCAAGCATATTTGTGGATAAAGTGTTTTGTTCAAGGACACCACAAATGGTCATGGTGGAGGATTGAACCCTCGGCTCCAAACTCAATAGGACACAAGTAAATAAATGTATATGAAGTATACATCTATAACCATAGTCCCCTTCCTCCAGCTGCACGTTCATGTTCAGGTTTTTATATAAAAGAGTCTGTATGACAACTGTCATACTAAAATTTAGTAAAGCACTTATTTAATGCAAAATAACAAACTTACCACCACTTCCACCACCACCACCACCACTGGGTTTGTCATTTGCGAATGCTAACTGGACTATTCTTCCACTGATGTCCAACCCATCTTTCTCTTTTTGAGCGTCCTCTGCTTCTTCGACGGATTTAAATTCAACAAACGCAAATCTGAAGTACACAAATATTATTTTTTTACTTCCAAGTACGTGAACTCTTTTGGAACTTGGATAGTGAAAAAAATCTTGACGTTTATCTGGTAAAGTGCATTCTCAGCAAAGGTTTTAAATGTAACAGTAAAAACAAACAGATACATCTATGTATTATTAACATGGAAAAAAATTAAGACTTAAGTAGTATCATCCTCTTTCATCAATAATAAATACAATACATGTTGTGAATCTATTTTACTTAACAACAAAAAGCAACATACACAGACAGGAGAAGAGAAGTGGATCAGGTTCCATTAAAACATTAAACTCATGACTTTTATACTGACCCCTTCGGTTGTCCATATTCATTTGGTGGTATTCTGCAAGCTACACAGCCATCAAATATGTCCTTTAACTCGTCTTCTGTCACTTGGAATGACAAGTTCCGAACAAACAAAACCTTAGAAGGACCTGAATAAAAAGGATTTTGCCTTTAAATAAACAAACATCACATCAGACAAAGTGGTAGTTAGTACAAACATTTTCACTTAAAACTGCAAAGTATAATAAACATAACAGCCATTGAAAAACTCCTTGACCATCCTTAAATGAAGCCATGATAAGATGACTTTTCAGAGAATCCTGTAAACAAGGTTTCCTATTTGTAATAAAGTCATCCTTCTTTCTATCAAAGTACTTCAAGTTCTACTTATCATCAGAAATGTATGTAAAAAACCTAGCTCTTTCTTAATATGAATACCAAAGTACAGTGCTCCAATAAAAGGATAGCTCGATACCAGGGGCTTGTCAAATCTGTATCCAGGCATGTGCCTTTTTTTAAGTTACTTGCCTGTTGGACTTTTCTTAAAAAATCGGACAAGCTAGTTTTCACAATGCACAGGTCTGCAAATATCTCTATTCAATACGGCACAGGTCAAACTATTTTTTATAGACCGTAACTATAAATCAGTAGATACAATTGACCCCGCGATGTTTATCACACCTCATGCCCTATTTTTTTACTTAAGAAAACCTCTCATGCATATTCGATTATATAAACCTATTTTTATTCCTCTAATGTGATTGGTGGATAGCTTTGAACATAAATTAATATATTTTTAATAACCGCTCTGATTGGTCGGATATCTATGACCAAGGTACACGTTTCTTACCACGCACCTGAGCAAAGATAAAAAATAGAAGATGACGTAATTTGCGGCTGTCCCTCAACTCCTGCATTATGAATAGTATAAAATTATCTCCCTTGCCAAAATGGTGATAATTTCTAAAATATGATTATGTTTTTGCAGATAATTCGCGATCGAGCGCGTTATGTATAATGACAGCGTTAGGTTCTGGTAATTTTATAAATATTTTGTAGATTTACAATAAATGGAACTATATATATAAATTTTCTTCTGTGAAAACGTGAAAGTTGATATTTAAATTGAATTTATAGTACAGAAAAATGTGGGTAGGGTATTATAGTAATACCCTTATTGCCTTTTGGTTGTGTAGTTTCAGCGTATACTTTTCTTTGGCATGATTTAAATATAGTATTGAAAAAACAATTAAGATGAATTATGTGTTTTTTTAATATTTGAAATATAGTTGACTCTTTGCACTTTCTAGATATCTGAAGGCTATCATAGACTGCATTTATTTATCTGCCACAGAGTCGGTAGAACAGAAATGATAGTAAATAAAGAACAAAAAATAAATATAACATAATAAGTCGGGCATACTGATAGAGACGTAGTCAGTTCTCCCTGAAATTCTCTCACTTCTCCTGGTCTTATTCAAACTCTAAAACTTGTGATTTAAACATGCATAATGTTAAGGGGACCTACATGTAACCCTACATAAAAATTAATACATTTAAGTCTATGTTTACATATTTGATATTATACGCAATTTTCCAAAGTGTATTGGTAATAAAAGTCTGGGCATGTGAACAGTTAATCAGGGCAAGATATTTTTCAGCCAGAGCAAGTACATTTTTCAACCTACTTTGCCCTGGGCTAGTGCCCAATTTTTTTTTTCTTGGAGCAAGTACAATGTCAATTTTAAACAATTTGGTTACAAGTTGTTACATAGTTCTGGCCTCATCATTTAGATATACATCAATAAGTGATTTTTGGTAAAGAAGTGTATATCTGAACTTGGACATGCACACCTTTGGGTCAGTTTCTTTTTCATTATTTTCTTGTATATGTCACTAATATTAACCAACCAGTCATATCACATCAGACTGGGGCGGTAGTAAAACTCATCATTTCAATAACAAAGATTTTTGGTAATGAAGTGTATAACATTTTAACTTGGACATGCACACCTTTGGGCCAGTTCTTTTTTCTTATTTTCTTGTATTCGTCAGTAATATTAACAAGAGGGCCAAGATGGCCCTATAACGCTCACCTGACTGACTGTGAGTCACCAAACTTAAGTAGATAATACATGTACTCAAAATTCCACAAAAACGAGATGGGCAAGAATTTTGATTTGTTTTGAAGATGTAACAGATACGTAAAAGAGTTCAAACTTGGTAGAGGTTCACCCATGGTAAATGTCAATGAAATTACATTGAAATCAGGTCAGTAGATTCTGACAATAAGGCTTTTGAAGTTTTTACTATAGCTTCCTATATACTAAAGTAGCACCTCACTGTGGCGGTCATGTTTTTATCAAATCACAATGGCTTGAACAAACTTGGTAAAGGGTCACCCAAGGAACATTTCTGCGAAATTGTTTTAAAATTGATCCGATGGTTTCTGACAAAAAGATTTTTTAAGTTTTTACTATAGCTTATATAGTAAACTAACCCCACCCCCTGGGCTCCATGTTTTTTGAAGAATCATTACGGTTTGAAACAAAATTGGTGGGAGTTCCTCCAAGGAACATATCTGTGAAATTATTCTAAAATCGAGCCAGTAGTTTCTGACAAAAAGATTTTTTAAGTTTTTACTAATTAAACTTGCTCCACCCCATGGCGGCCATGTTTTTTGATGAATCAAGATGGCTTGAATAAACTTGGTAGAGGGTCACCCAAGGAACATTTCTGTGAAATTATTTTAAAATCGAGCCAGTAGTTTCTGACAAGATATTTAAGTTTTTTTCTAATTAAACTTGCCCCACCCCCTGGTGGCCATGTTTTTTGAAGAATCAAGATGGCTTGAACAAAATCAGTAGAGGGTTATATCAAAATTGGCCCAGTGGTTTCAGAGGAGAAGTTGTTAGAAGCTTAAAGTTTACAACGGACAACAGACGACCGCCGACGGACGACAGACGACGGACACCAGGCAATCACAAAAGCTAACAATCAGTCCTAATTATCACATCAAACTGGGGCGGTAATAAAAATCCTCATTTCGATATATTTTTTTTAAAACCAACAACTAGAAATTTTTGGTAATGAAGTGTATATTTTAAATTGGACATGCACCCTGTCTGGTCAGTTCTTTTTTCTATTTTCTTGTATTTATCCGTCATATCACATCAGACTGGGGCAGTAATAAAACTACATTTCGATAACACTCAAAGAGATTTTTGGTAATGAAGTGTGTAATATTTGAACTGTGACATGCACACCTTTGGGTCAGTTCTTTTCTCTCATTTTCTAGTATTCGTCAGAAATATTAACCAATCAGTCATATCACATCAGACTGGGGCGGAAATAAAACCCCATCATTTTGATAACAATCATAGAGATTTTTGGTAATGAAATGTTATAATATCTGAACTTGAACATGCAGCCATCCGGCCAGTTCTTTTAATTATTTTCTTGTATTCATCAGTGATATTAACCAATCAGTCATATCACATCAGACTAGGGCGGAAATAAAAATCATCATTTCCATAACACTCAAAGAGATTTTTGGTAATGAAGTGTATACTATCTGAACTTGAACATGCAGCCATCCGGCCAGTTCTTTTTATTATTTTCTTGTATTCATCAGTGATATTAACCAATCAGTCATATCACATCAGACTGGGGCGGAAATAAAAATCATCATTTCCATAACACTCAAAGAGATTTTTTGTAATGAAGTGTATACTATTTGATCTTCGACACGCACACCTTTGGGTCAGTCCTTTTTTCTCATTTTCTAGTATTCGTCAGTAATATTAACCAATCAGTCATATCACATCAGACTGGGGCGGTAATAAAAACTCATCATTTTGATAACACTCAATTAGAGATTTTTGGTAATGAAGTGTATAATATCTAATCTTGGACATGCACCCGTGGCGTCCTGCCAGTTCCTTTTTCTAATTTTCATGTAATCGTCAGTAATATTAACCAATCAGTCATATCACATCAGACTGGGGCGGTAATAAAACTCATCATTTCGATAACTATCCATTAGAGATTTTTGGTAATAAAGTGTATAATATTGATAATATTTGAACTTGGACATGCATACCTTTGGGTCAGTTCTTTTTTCTTATTTTCATGTATTCGTCAGTGATATTAACCAATCAGTCATATCACATCAGACTGGGGCGGTAATAAAATCATAATTTCGATAACACTAAAAGAGATTTTTTGTAATGAAGTGTATATTTGATCTCGACATGCACACCTTTGGGATAGTTCTTTTTTCTCATTTTCTTGTAATCGTCAGTGATATTAACCAATCAGTCATATCACATCAGACTGGGGCGGTAATAAAACTCATCATTTCGATAATAATCAAAAGAGATTTCTGGTAATGAAGTGTATATTTGATCTCGACATGCACACCTTTGGGACAGTTCTTTTTTCTCATTTTCTTGTAATCGTCAGTGATATTAACCAATCAGTCATATCACATCAAACTGGGGCCGTAATAAAACTCATCATTTAAATAACACTCAAAAGAGATTTCTGGTAATGAAGTGTATATTTGATCTCGACATGCACACCTTTGGTACAGTTCTTTTTTCTCATTTTCTTGTATTCGTCAGTAATATTAACCAATCAGTCATATCACATCAGACTGGGGCGGTAATAAAACTCATCATTTCGATAACAATCAAAAGAGATTTCTGGTAATGAAGTGTATATTTGATCTCGACATGCACACCTTTGGTACATTTCTTTTTTCTCATTTTCTTGTAATCGTCAGTGATATTAACCAATCAGTCATATCACATCAGACTGGGGCGGTAATAAAATCATCATTTCGATAACACTTAAAGAGATTTTTGGTAATGAAGTGTATATTTGATCTCGACATGCACACCTTTGGGACAGTTCTTCTTTCTCATTTTCTTGTAATCGTCAGTGATATTAACCAATCAGTCATATCACATCAGACTGGGGCGGTAATAAAACTCATCATTTCGATAACATTCAAAGAGATTTTTTGATAATGAAGTGTATAATACCTGAACTTGAACATGCAGCCCGTCCAGCCAGTTCTTTTTTCTCATTTTCTTGTTTATTTTTCAGTAATATTAACCAATCAGTCATATCACATCAGACTGGGGCGGTAATAAAACTCATCATTTTGATAACAATCAAAAGAGATTTCTGGTAATGAAGTGTATATTTGATCTCGACATGCACACCTTGGTACAGTTCTTTTTTCTCATTTTCTTGTAATCGTCAGTGATATTAACCAATCAGTCATATCACATCAGACTGGGGCGGTAATTAAACTCATCATTTCGATAACACTCAAAGAGATTTTTGGTAATGAAGTGTATATTACCTGAACTTGAACATGCAGCCCTTCCGGCAAGTTCCTTTTTCTCATTTTCTTGTATTCATCAGTAATATTAACCAATCAGTCATATCACATCAGACTGGGGCGGTAATAAAACTCATCATTTCGATTACAATCAAAAGAGATTTCTGGTAATGAAGTGTATATTTGATCTCAACATGTACACCTTTGGTACAGTTCTTTTTTCTCATTTTCTTGTAATCGTCAGTGATATTAACCAATCAGTCATATCACATCAGACTGGGGCGGTAATAAAACTCATCATTTCGATTACAATCAAAAGAGATTTCTGGTAATGAAGTGTATATTTGATCTCGACATGCACACCTTTGGTACAGTTCTTTTTTCTCATTTTCTTGTAATCGTCAGTGATATTAACCAATCAGTCATATCACATCAGACTGGGGCGGTAATAAAACTCATCATTTCGATTACAATCAAAAGAGATTTCTGGTAATGAAGTGTATATTTGATCTCGACATGCACACCTTTGGTACAGTTCTTTTTTCTCATTTTCTTGTAATCGTCAGTAATATTAACCAATCAGTCATATCACATCAGACTGGGGCGGTAATAAAACTCATCATTTCGATAACAATCAAAAGAGATTTCTGGTAATGAAGTGTATATTTGATCTCAACATGCGCACCTTTGGTACAGTTCTTTTTTCTCATTTTCTTGTAATCGTCAGTGATATTAACCAATCAGTCATATCACATCAGACTGGGGCGGTAATTAAACTCATCATTTCGATAACACTCAAAGAGATTTTTGGTAATGAAGTGTATATTACCTGAACTTGAACATGCAGCCCTTCCGGCAAGTTCCTTTTTCTCATTTTCTTGTAATCGTCAGTGATATTAACCAATCAGTCATATCACATCAGACTGGGGCGGTAATTAAACTCATCATTTCGATAACACTCAAAGAGATTTTTGTTAATGAAGTGTATAATACCTGAACTTGAACATGCAGCCCTTCCGGCAAGTTCCTTTTTCTCATTTTCTTGTAATCGTCAGTGATATTAACCAATCAGTCATATCACATCAGACTGGGGCGGTAATAAAACTCATCATTTCGATAACAATCAAAAGAGATTTCTGGTAATGAAATGTATATTTGATCTCGACATGTACACCTTTGGTACAGTTCTTTTTTCTCATTTTCTTGTAATCGTCAGTGATATTAACCAATCAGTCATATATCATCAGACTGGGGCGGTAATTAAACTCATCATTTCGATAACACTCAATGAGATTTTTGGTCATGTAGTGTATAATATCTGAACTTGAACATGAAGCCCGTCCGGCCAGTTCCTTTTTCTCATTTCTTGTATTCGTCAGTAATATTAACCAATCAATCATATCACATCAGACTTGGGCGGTAATAAAACTCATCATTTCGATAAAAATCAAAAGAGATTTCTGGTAATGAATTGTATATTTGATCTCGACATGCACACCTTGGGTACAGTTCTTTTTTCTCATTTTCTTGTAATCGTCAGTGATATTAACCAATCAGTCATATCACATCAGACTGGGGCGGTAATAAAACTCATCATTTCGATAACAATCAAGAGATTTCTGGTAATGAAGTGTATATTTGATCTCGACATGCACACCTTTGGGTCAGTTCTTTTTTCTCATTTTCTTGTAATCGTCAGCGATATTAACCAATAAGTCATATCACATCAGACTGGGGCCGTAATAAAACTCATCATTTCAATAACACTCAAAGAGATTTCTGGTAAATGAAGTGTATAATATTTGATCTTCGACATGCACACCTTTTGGTCAGTTCGTTTGTCTCATTTTCTAGTATTCGTCAGTAATATTAACCAATCAGTCATATCACATCAGACTTGGGCGGTAATAAAACTCATTATTTCAATAACAAAAGAGATTTTTGGTAATGAAGTGTATAATAGTTGAACTGTGACATGCACACCTTTGGGTCAGTTTTTTTTCCTCATTTTCTAGTATTCGTCAGTAATATAAACCAATCAGTCATATCACATCAGACTGGGGCGGTAATAAAACTCATCATTTCGGTAACAATAAACATTATCCCTCAAAAATAGATAATCTTGCGCCGGTAAAATTGTAACCATTCACACAAATTTAATTTGCTGGTGTACATACTAGAATAAACCTAGAAATAGACTTAAAATGACTCACAACAATTGAGCTTACATACTCAAGAGCTCAAATAAATTGGTATAAATAGATAAAATATTCAAATTTATTTTGATCTTGCTCAATCAGAATATTAACCAATTGTAACGTGACAGACCGAGGCAGCAATTAATTATCCTTTTGCTATAAAAAAATACTTTCCATACAAAAGTGATTTAATTCTTAAGTAAGTGGGAGAGGTTGCAACTGATTATTATTTATTAATTGAAGATTTACCACTATCAAAATTTGCAGTCAACTGTCCAGGTGCAGAATTTCCAACTATTACAGTACTTTTTTAAAACTATTAGCAAAATCAAGAAGCCAAAGAGTGCCTGAATTGCTCTGCTGGGAACAAATGGACAGATGATCATATCAGAGGAAATGTTTTTCTTCAGCAGACCTTATAGAAGACCTCCATACTACAATGCTACATGTAAAATATCTAAGGTTTAGACCTTGAACTTTTAGGAAAATTATTTTTTAAGTATCACTGAAAAAGAACTTATGAGCCTTGTGGCCGAATCATGCTGGTTCAAGAACTTGTTCAAGATCCTGTGGTTATATAACTGCTGTGCAAGTTTTGTTAATATTCAATGAAAAATGAAGCTGATATCTCGTCTACAACATTTACCCTATATAACTATTTGTAAAACAGTGACTCCTGTTGCTGCCCCAAATTTGACCCACCAAACTTACCATATCTTTAAGGGGACCTCCATGCAATGCTACGTGTAAAATATCTAAGGTTTAGGCTTTGAACTTTCAGAGAAAATGTTTGTTTAAAGTTTTGCTTATGTGATTGTAAGCCAAGGCAGGGCCATTTATGGTCTAATTACGCAAGAACTCGTCCAAGATATTGTGGTTATATAACTGCTATGTAAGTTTGGTTAAGATTCAATGAAAAATGAAGGTGTTATCATGTCTACAGAAAAAGATTAATGAAAGGACGATGGACAATTTACCATGACATAAGCCCTACTGACCTTTGGCCAGTAGAGCTAAAAACCACAACATTTTTAACTGGAAATTACTCCATAACAATTCCAACTTTAAAATGACTCACCAAAGTTCCTATTGGCTCTCTTGTCCCTTGGCTTGTGTTCAGATTTTGCATTTGTGTAATCAAGAAAGACCTTGGCACCTTCCAGTTCTTCCCCTTGCTTATCTTTAATCAACTTTTCAACTGAATCTTGAGATTCAAACACAACATAACCAAACCTGAAACAGAACAAGGTTAATTAATGTTATAAAGCAGAGACCATGTTTCTATTTTTAACCTATCAACAAAATATCAAATTATCTTAATATTTCAAAGGAGACTTATGTTGTTAAGCAGTAGCTGTGACTTTGACCTTGACAAAATTTAACTAAAACGTAATCACAGAATTCCTTTTGATCCATCCACAAAAGTTCCTCACAATATCTTAAAAGCAAACTTAAGTCAGTTAGACCTATCAGTCACTGAAGGTGATTAGTATCCCCACAATAATTAAAACAGCCTCACAAAATTGTTGGCATGCACATCTACACTTGATGTTGATCATGTATGCAAAGTTATGTCAATCATCTGAAAACTGTGGAATGAGTTAGCTCCTGAAGAATTGCAATATGATAAATACATTAGTTAGACAAAGTGCAAAGACAGTAACTCTACATGGAATTAAGGCAGCATCATAATATTTCCATATAGTCAATCATATGAACACTATTCAATTAGTTTGCACCATAAGTTGATGGCAGAACAGCTAACAGGTTATCTCCTATACACATTCTCATCAAACTTTGTTTGCAGGGGTATATATGGGGCTGCGATTTACCAAGTTTTATCAGGTAGACAACAGGACTTGTCCAGTTCAATTTTTTCTAGCCCAGTACAAAATGCAGCTAAAATAAACTAATATAACACAAAATTCCCCTCATACACGAGTGTTACATGCCTTTGTTACTTGTTATTTGTCTTCTCAACTTAACTCAAAACTTCAGCCACTTTTAGTGTTTTGCAAAGAATACTGAAAGGAATGCTTCCTTATTTTCCATAGTCCTTTCAATTTCTCTTCTTACCACTTATTTGATTTTTTTTCTTGTATTGATCATGCTTTAAGTGATTTTACAACTATATTTAAAAGTGTTTATAAAACATCTCTGTGATCTGCTTTGTTCTGAAAAAATAATGTGGGGAGTACATGCCTCATGTTAACAAATGAACAAATTGATGAATACTGATATCCCCCTGCGGGAGCAAATTTATGAAGAATATAGTCTTCTGTTATCAGGTTAGAAAATATATCTACTAACCTGTTGACAGCAGACCAATGAGATTTAATATTCTGGTATCCATCTTTTACTAGCAACATATACTACCAAGCCAACACCTTTGATATCTTGAGCCTATTTCTACTGGTCTTGGGACATCGGGCTTATGTTAATCTCAAGCCCTGGTATATGAGGAAACTTTTCTAGTTCTAGTATAATGACCTTGACATGGACCCTGTTGAGAAATCCCTTTTTTCCTTTTTTTGAGAGAAGGGATTTTTTCACTTTTAATGACAACTGAAGTCATTAAACAGAAACCATTAATTATTTTCAGTAATGACTTTCAAGAGCTAATCTGACTAAAAAATAAATTCAATAAAACCAAATTGTAACAGAGAGGTTCGACAGATAATTTCGTCATGAGGAAATGACTGATTTTGGAGAGAATGAGGCTCTGCCGAGTTCTCGCGAAAACAATTATCCCAAAGGGACGGACTTTTCTATCTGAACTGAAAAGCCATATAAGATTATTTTTCTTCCATTACCAAACATATTACATATTTATTTTCATTTAAATTATTAGACTTTTAAGGCATCAAATTAAATATATTACGTCATATTGTGTTTAAACGTTCCAGCTGGGAAGGATAAGCATGTGAAGGGGGTAGGGTGTAGGATGAAAATTCTGTACCTGGTAAAAATACGCAGAACTCCCTTGTCTGGTATGCAAGAATAGATCAATCTCAGGTGTACTTCAAGCTTCATCTGCTATACAAAAAGTATTTACTCACCCTTTACACAGACCGTCCCTCTTTTTGGGAAGCCGAACTTCTGTTATCACGACATCGTCGGTCTCAAAAAACTCTCGCAGAGTCTCCTCTGTAACAGTTTCACTCAAGTTTTTAACAAACAGTGTCTTGTCATCACCTGTTGGACAAAACATTAACAATAAACAGATTCATCATCTCACTAAAGTTCTAGATAAACAGAATATAGAATATTTTTCATTATACACAATACAAACAATCGGTAAAGGTTAAATTCCATTCAAACAAACTTTCTAAATATTTTTATTATTGCTAATTAACGCAAATCTGCAGTCAGACAAAATAGGTGGAAAGGTTAGTCCATCATAATACTCAGAGTGGTACATGATTTATCATCATAGCAGATTATCACATGATAAAGGTTTGATTCCATTCACATAAGCTTCCTAAATATTATTGCCACCTATAAATATTTATATTGCTAATTAAAAGTAATTAACAAAAATCTGCAGTCAGACAAAATAGGTGGAAAGGTTAGTCCATCATTATACTCAGAGTGGTACATGATTTATCATCATAACAGATTATCACAGATAAAGGTTTGATTCCATTCACATAAGATTCCTCAATATTATTGCCACCTATAAATATTTATATTGCTAATTAAAAGTAATTAACAAAAATCTGCAGTCAGACAAAATAGGTGGAAAGGTTAGTCCATCATTATACTCAGAGTGGTACATGATTTATCATCATAGCAGATTATCACAGATAAAGGTTTGATTCCATTCACATAAGATTCCTCAATATTATTGCCACCTATAAATATTTATATTGCTAATTAAAAGTAATTAACAAAAATCTGCAGTCAGACAAAATAGGTGGAAAGGTTAGTCCATCATTATACTCAGAGTGGTACATGATTTATCATCATAGCAGATTATCACTGATAAAGGTTTGATCCCATTCACATCAACTACCTAAATATTATTGCCACCTATAAATATTTATATTGCTAATTAAAAGTAATTAACGCAAATCTGCAGTCAGACAAAAATAGGTGGAAAGGTTAGTCCATCATTATACTCAGAGTGGTACATGATTTATCATCATAGCAGATTATCACAGATAAAGGTTTGATTCCATTCACATAAACTTCCTAAATATTATTGCCACCTATAAATGTTTATATTGCTAATTAAAAGTAATTAATGCAAATCTGCAGTCAGACAAAATAGGTGGAAAGGTTAGTCCATCATAATACTCAGAGTGGTACATGATTTATCATCATAGCAGATTATCACTGATAAAGGTTTCATTCCATTCACATAAGATTCCTCAATATTATTGCCACCTATAAATATTTATATTGCTAATTAAAAGTAATTAATGCAAATCTGCAGTCAGACAAAATAGGTGGAAAGGTTAGTCCATCATAATACTCAGAGTGGTACATGATTTATCATCGTAGCAGATTATCACAGATAAAGGTTTGATTCCATTCACATAAACTTCCTAAATATTATTGCCACCTATAAATATTTATATTGCTAATTAAAAGTAATTAATGCAAATCTGCATTCAGACAAAATAGGTGGAAAGGTTAGTCCATCATTATACTCAGAGTGGTACATGATTTATCATCATAGCAGATTATCACTGATAAAGGTTTCATTCCATTCACATAAGACTCCTCAATATTATTGCCACATATAAATATTTATATTGCTAATTAAAAGTAATTAATGCAAATCTGCAGTCAGACAAAATAGGTGGAAAGGTTAGTCCATCATTATACTCAGAGTGGTACATGATTTATCATCATAGCAGATTATCACTGATAAAGGTTTCATTCCATTCACATAAGATTCCTCAATATTATTGCCACCTATAAATATTTATATTGCTAATTAAAAGTAATTAATGCAAATCTGCAGTCAGACAAAATAGGTGGAAAGGTTAGTCCATCATAATACTCAGAGTGGTACATGATTTATCATCATAGCAGATTATCACAGATAAAGGTTTGATTCCATTCACATAAACTTCCTAAATATTATTGCCACCTATAAATATTTATATTGCTAATTAAAAGTAATTAATGCAAATCTGCATTCAGACAAAATAGGTGGAAAGGTTAGTCCATCATTATACTCAGAGTGGTACATGATTTATCATCATAGCAGATTATCACTGATAAAGGTTTCATTCCATTCACATAAGATTCCTCAATATTATTGCCACCTATAAATATTTATATTGCTAATTAAAAGTAATAAATGCAAATCTGCAGTCAGACAAAATAGGTGGAAAGGTTAGTCCATCATTATACTCAGAGTGGTACATGATTTATCATCATAGCAGATTATCACTGATAAAGGTTTCATACCATTCACATAAGATTCCTAAATATTATTGCCACCTATAAATATTTATATTGCTAATTAAAAGTAATTAATGCAAATCTGCAGTCAGACAAAATAGGTGGAAAGGTAAGTCCATCATAATACTCAGAGTGGTACATGATTTATCATCATAGCAGATTATCACAGATAAAGGTTTGATTCCATTCACATAAACTTCCTCAATATTATTGCCACCTATAAATATTTATATTGCTAATTAAAAGTAATTAATGCAAATCTGCAGTCAGACAAAATAGGTGGAAAGGTTAGTCCATCATAATACTCAGAGTGGTACATGATTTATCATCATAGCAGATTATCACAGATAAAGGTTTGATTCCATTCACATAAACTTCCTCAATATTATTGCCACCTATAAATATTTATATTGCTAATTAAAAGTAATTAAGGCAAATCTGCAGTCAGACAAAATAGGTGGAAAGGTTAGTCCATCATAATACTCAGAGTGGTACATGATTTATCATCATAACAGATTATCACATATAAAGGTTTCATTCCATTCACATAAACTTCCTCAATATTATAAATTGCTGATTATAAATGATTACATTGTTACTTAAGGTAATTAACACAAATCTGCAGTCAGACAAAATAGGTGGAAAGGTTAGTCCATTATTATACTCAGAGTGGTACATGATTTATCACTATAGCAGATTATCACAGATAAAGGTTTGATTCCATTCACATAAACTTCCTAAATATTATTGCCACCTGTAAATATTTATATTGCTAATTAAAAGTAATTAAGGCAAATCTGCAGTCAGACAAAATAGGTGGAAAGGTTAGTCCATCATAATACTCAGAGTGGTACATGATTTATCATCATAACAGATTATCACTGATTAAGGTTTGATTCCATTCATATAAACTTCCTAAATATTATTGCCACCTATAGATATTTATATTGCTAATTAAAAGTAATTAAGGCAAATCTGCAGTCAGACAAAATAGGTGGAAAGGTTAGTCCATCATAATACTCAGAGTGGTACATGATTTATCATCATAACAGATTATCACAGATAAAGGGTTGATTCCATTCACATTAACTTCCTAAATATTATAATTGCTGATTATAAATGATTACATTGTTACTTAAGGTAATTAACACAAATCTGCAGTCAGACAAAATAGGTGGAAAGGTTAGTCCATCATGATACTCAGAGAGGTACATGATTTATCACCATAGCAGATTATCACTGATAAAGGTTTGATTCCATTCACATAAACTACCTAAATATTATAATTGCTGATTATAAATGAATACATTGTTACTTAAGGTTAACACAATCTGCAGTCAGACAAAATAGGTGGAAAGGTTAGTCCATCATAATACTCAGAGTGGTACATGATTTATCATCATAGCAGATTATCATAGATAAAGGTTTGATTCCATTCACATAAGATTCCTAAATATTATTGCCACCTATAAATATTTATATTGCTAATTAAAAGTAATTAACGCAAATCTGCAGTCAGACAAAATAGGTGGAAAGGTTAGTCCATCATTATACTCAGAGTGGTACATGATTTATCATCATAGCAGATTATCACTGATAAAGGTTTCATTCCATTCACATAAGATTCCTCAATATTATTGCCATCTATAAATATTTATATTGCTAATTAAAAGTAATTAATGCAAATCTGCAGTCAGACAAAATAGGTGGAAAGGTTAGTCCATCATAATACTCAGAGTGGTACATGATTTATCATCATAGCAGATTATCACAGATAAAGGTTCGATTCCATTCACATAAACTACCTAAATATTATTGCCACCTATAAATATTTACATTGCTAATTAAAAGTAATTAACGCAAATCTGTAGTCAGACAAAATAGGTGGAAAGGTTAGTCCATCATAATACTCAGAGTGGTACATGATTTATCATCATAACAGATTATCACATATAAAGTTTTGATTCCATTCACATAAACTACCTTAATATGATTATTGCTGATTATAAATGATTACATTGTTAATTAAGGTAATTAACACAAATCTGCAGTCAGACAAAATAGGTGGAAAGATTTTTCCATCATAATACTCAGAGTGGTACATGATTTATCATCATAGCACAGGTCTAGTCAATAGTCAACACCATGTTAGACTAGAGTACACCATGTATTTTCTGATGAGATTGTCTTTGGTATCACTGTTTGAATACCATTGAAAATTTTATCTATAATTTTAGGAAAACTCCTTTTGATCAGTTTTAATACAAATATTGCAGTGTTCATCCCTGTATATTTGTGAATAATGACAAGAGCACTGCCCCAGACATGTGCTTATCACCAAAACTCTTATATGTTTACTTTACAATTAACTATAAGTGGATAATTGACAATGTAATATGAACTTATTTTTAAAACAATACATGATTCATTATTTTATTCTTTTTATATACCTCCTTGCACTCTACCACTGTCATCATCTCTTGCACTACCCCTTGGCTTGGCTTTGTCCACTTTAATTGGCTCCCCATTTAATTCCTTTCCATTGATTTCTAGGGCTTCTTCAACATCGCCTGGTGCAACATCTACATAACCAAACCTGAAACAGTTGCCAGTATTGTTGTATATGCTGGTGACTCTTACATGGGAGTTGTGTCTCAATAAATTAGGCTTATACTATGTCTGAAAAAAACATCTTTCATTTATTCATGCTGTCCATACAACCGAAAACAATATGCAACTTAGCTTGAACCAAATATTGTACATGTTCTGTAAGACCAAATAAAATAATAGCTGTGTTTACTGTTTCGCACCCAAAAATATATAGGTCGTTTGGTTGGCTTTTTTTTGTTCAACACTTTTTTAACATCCGATGATTTTAAATCTGACTTTCTTGATACCTCGAATCATATGCATTTATCTGTATAATAGTTTCCAATTAAATCAGATAAATGCATCATGTTAATAACAGACACCATCCCCGTTTCAGTATTCATGTGTTGGCATTTTTTGAATGACAACACCAACACACTGCACAGTGGAAACACTCTGGATGTTGTCATGGAGGTCCTAAGCACTTATGAAAACAATGAAAACAACATTCAACTGCAATAGACTGCTTTACAGAATATGAATTTAGTCGTGTCCAGCCAAGAACATCTGGCACATTGTAAAATCTACATGCATCGTGAAAAACACACAATTATTCATATCATTTTTTCCCCATAGCAAGTCCCTCAGAGTCGGGAAGCTTTTCATTGGTTGGGTGGGAAACAACAAATACGCAGTTATTATTTTATTTGGCCTGGTCATTATCCACACATACCCACAGTAGGTATATTCATCTTTCTTCTCAAATTACACCAAATATTTTTTAACAGCTTCAACAGCCAAGCCATGCACATTAAGATTTTGGGGTAAGCTCTTTTATACAATGTTAAATTAAAACAAGAAATGTATTGTCAATATGCTCAGCCACTGAAAACATACATATATTATGAAAACAATAATGAAATGACATTGAATGTGTTTATTACAGTCAGAAATATGCCAAGACTGCAGATGCCACCCATAGATGTTGTCAATGTTATCTCATTGATGTTCTCACTGTTGGTAATATCCCATTCTAAAGTTCTATTCTTGAAACTTGTTTTTCTACAATTTCAGTCGATGCAGATGTTGGCTCTGTATCTGCTGGTATCAGCAGCTACATTAAATTTTATTTTTGCTCTGCCATGCACAGAGCTCCAGATAATTTTTTAAGCCGATGAGTAATTACTCATCAAAATCAGAGTAGATGAGTATTCTTGAGATTTTCAGAATAGTAACAAGTTATGCGCATAATATATACAACCAAACCTGTGTTAAGTTGCAGCATACAGTGGGGATGTACTATACTGGCCCCTTGGAGCATGTGGTTGTTGAATACAGACCAAGTTTGGCTGTAAATATAAAACTAACATGTTTGGCTGCTTAACACAAGAGGCTGCGTAACAGAGGTAATTGCAAATTCCTGTTAAATTGCTACAATAATTTGTGTTTAGCTGTTCAAATGGAATTTGAACTTTCCATTTTGCCTTTTATGTTTTATCAGTCATTTTACTGCTCAATCTATGTATTTCTTACTGACCATTGCTGTATATGTTGGAGAAAAATAGGAACAATGCATTGTACTGTGGCATAATTATATTGACATATTAGTACACAATATTAGCAAGTTTTCTGCTGCTTATTCGTTCTTGGCATGTATGTCATAACTGACAAAATGCAATCAGAATAAATACAAAAATAATTTTAGCATACACACTGCACAATATAGAAGTCATTAAATGCAGTATCTGACATTAATTTTTTATGAACATGGCCACAGAGCCATGATCTTTTCTATTGTTACTTAAATTTCTCAAATTATGTAATCATATTTTTAGCATAATTTGCTTTCAAAATGAACATAACTTCCCAAATGTTAATTTCTTTTTTCCATAACCTAAAAGATGAAAGAAAAATAAAGGGCACTGGGAAGACTGTAAAAACATAGACCGGCCGGTGTTTAAACTGGTATAGAAGTCGTACATGCGTGTCTAAATACCTTACAAAACAAAATAGAACATTCAAAATAAAAAGTTTCTCAGAGTATATTGTCTGTACATTTTAAACAATAAAATAATATTACTTTTTAAACAAAGTTTTATGATTTCCACATTTCATCTTAATATACCAACAACCTAAAACCGGGTGTATATTAGTGATATTGTTGCAGCGTACATTTTTTTCAAAGATGTTTTCTTCAAATTACAAAAAAAAAATTGTCATGACGTGACAGTCATTTATGATTTACCCCCAACAAATGAGCGCATATTATATAAAAATAACCTCAATATGTTGTTAAATAGGATTTTCAACCAGTGATATACCTTAAATATTGAAACAGCTCTGGGAATTACAGGCATCCCGTCAGAACACTCAGCTTTCCGAAGTTGGTGTCCCGTCAAGAAAAAATCAAGGAACTTGGCAACATTGTTTATTAATTGCATAGACTGGGTTACCATTATAACCGGTAAAATTTATCACTAAAGCGAGTTTAGTTGAAACCATTCAGCTATTTATTTACCTGGATAAGTTAAAAAATAAGTCCAATGAAGATCGATTTTTAGAGAATGTGAACTTATTTACGCATATAGAAATTGATTTTAGTGTAAAACTCGTTACTTATGCGTAATTAATACGCACGTAAAACAAATCTGGTGTGTATAGACAAATTTTAATTTGTCATATACGCATCATATCTGGAGCTCTGTGCACATCATCTGTTTAATGACATTTAAAGGTATAGCACTCTGGATGCATGTTGCCAACCATTGCTTTAATTCATCAGTATTTCTAGCCACAAAACTATATATGTACTGTTCTTTTATTAGCAGAAATATTAAAGGAAAATTTCAAACCCATTACCAGTATATGTATATATATACAGCAAAAATATGTTACTCTCTTTAAAGTGCAGCAACATTGAAGAATTTAGACACTTTACAACAATAATTTTCAAATGAAGCACATCATTCTATAGTTAATACAAATAGGTGTATCTTTAAATGGGTTACTTTACAAAGAGTACCAACAGTTCATAAAATGAATTGCCAAGGGACATGTTAGAACACTTTCATATGTGATGTATTGTACACCATCTGATTTTATGCAGAGCAAGATGCTGTGTAATTTAAAATAACACGACTCGTAATAGGAATAAGTCCATTAAAGCATAGAAAGCAGAATTTGTACACACCTTTTAGGAATCTTAAACACATAGCATCTCTGTGTTTTTATTGATCACACCACATGAGGTTAAGTGGAGTGTACTGTTAATTATGTCAGTAAATAATCATTCGGATATCAAGTACTTAACCACACATTATCACTCGGATATCAAGCAATCAACCACACATATCACTCGGTTATTAAGTACTCAACCACACATAATCACTCAGATATCAAGCAATCAACCACACATAATCACTTGGATATCAAGCAATCAACCACATATAATCACTCAGATATCAAGCAATCAACCACAAATACTGCATATAATTCTACATTCATTGTACAGGTTGTTGCCATCTACACAAATGGAAATCTTACTAACATCTGCAGAAGCTGCCATTTCTGAAATCTCCACTAACCTTTAGAAGAATGCGGGTAAATTGTGTAAAATATATAAAATATAAGGAAAACATTGGGTAATATCTGATCTAAGTGGGTTTTTTTAGGGGGGGGGGGGGGGGGGTAGGGTTAACTAGGTTTAATATAATTTTCAACATGTAACAGATGTATATGGCATAACCAGTTGTGTCCACATAAGGTGTTTACACAAATTATCTGAATTGCCAGATGCATGACCATGTTCAAGATACTACGGTTATAAAACTATTGCACAAGTTTCAGGAAGATCAAATCAAAATTGTGGGTGCAACTGTTGCGCTAATTAATGGACAGAATGAGACGGACGAGGGACACTGAAAGATAAGAATAGCTAACCTTGAGATAAAAATATAAACTTGCTAAAATCACTTTCAAAAAGATATATTGATAAAGAACCAAGAATTGTATTCTTCTTACATCACACTAGACAAAAAACGAAAAAAACACAGAGACAGACTTACTTGTGATTTGGCGTGAAACTGATGTCACTTGGACGGTGTCAGCAGTCACCCTTCCTCAAAACGGCTGAAGACTTGGAGTCCCGACTGGAGTTTGGCTATTTCCACAAATTATCATCATTACAGTAACACCAAGTGCAAAAAACATGTTGTCATGACAGTAAGGGATATTGACCAATTGCTTGGTAAATACCTCAAACATGTAGACTGAGGGATGCCTTTGGTGTTTCTCTAATGACAATAGGTACGAAACAGACAGCTTGCCAGCTTTATGACTCAACGGTGCATATATAGGAGCAGCTAGAGACATTGCCTAATGTAAAGTGTGCTAAGCGGTCCTTATACCATCGGACGTTTTCGGTCTTACAGTAATATATTATCGGACAATTTTTTTTCACAGCTTTCATACAGTCATATTTCGGTCTTCGGACATAATTTTTCAGACACCCATCATATTTTGCATTGTTTACGAATGTAAACATATTTCGGACACAATTTTAATTTTATCTTTATTGATGAACCACTGAGACAGCTATCTGTAATAGCAGACACCATTTTAGTTATGACGCAATATAAATCAAGACAATATGCATCACAAAACAAGTGAACCATTTTATCCAATGATTAGCAGTTTTGGAGAGCTTAATGACAAGCATGAGACTTTAAATTTAATGCTTTTAGCAGATTTTAAATCTGTTTTGAATAATCCTATTGACACATTGTCTGGCATTCAGGCATATCCATCAATCAGCATTTAATTTTAACCATATTATTTATTTTCTGTTATTGATTGTCACCAATGAACATAAACGATTCAGGGCTTTTTTCCTTTTAAACAGGCCAAAATCCAGTTGCATCCCAATTAAAAAGTAATAATTCCCCCACTCCCCACCCTAAATGAAGCTAAGATTTCCCAAAATGAACCCAACTGGCTATGTAGTATTATTGTAATATCTGATAATTATTGGTTGGAACATGATCTTAGTGTTACGCTTTATTTTCCAGTTTGCTAAAAGCCTTCAAAAAAAAATCCCAATTTCCACTCAATCACACTGTTTTTTTCCCCCTATCTTAAAGGCTTGGGCCCCTTCCCAATTTCCAGAAAAAAGGCTCAACCATTACTTGTATACGGCAAGCAGTCCAGAATTTCATTGACCAGCACCCTATTGACTTGTTATACACAATATCCAAGAGGGTTACTTCGCTAATATATATTTTTTATTTATTTCCAGACTTGTTAAGAGTGACCATCAACACCTTATTTAACTGCTTTTGAGACTCATCAATGTTCATTAATAGAGCCAAAATCAGTCCAGATTATGTATCGATTAACATGCCCATTGACTATTAAATCATTTGAGATGTATCACCTGCCCACAGGGAGAACAGGCATAAACAAGCACCAGTCCAGATGTATAACCTGCCAATGTTGAGAACAGGCATAAACAAGCACCAGTCCAGATGTATAACCTGCCCATGGTGAGAACAGGCATAAACAAGCACCAGTCCAGATATATAACCTGCCCATGGTGAGAACAGGCATAAACAAGCACCAGTCCAGATGTATAACCTGCCCATGGTGAGAACAGGCATAAACAAGCACCAGTCCAGATGTATAACCTGGCCAAAGGAAGAACAGGCATAAACAAGCACCAGTCCAGATGTATAACCTGGCCACAGGGAGAACAGGTATTAACAAGCACCAGTCCAGATGTATAACCTGGCCACAGGGAGAACAGGCATAAACAAGCACCAGTCCAGATGTATAACCTGGCCACAGGGAGAACAGGTATAAACAAGCACCAGTCCAGATGTACAACCTGGCCACAGGGAGAACAGGCATAAACAAGCACCAGTCCAGATGTATAACCTGCCCGTGGTGACAACAGGCATAAACAAGCACCAGTCCAGATATATCACCTACCCACAGGGAGAACAGGTATTAACAAGCACCAGTCCAGATGTATAACCTGCCCATGATGAGAACAGGCATAAACAAGCACCAGTCCAGAAGTATAACCTGCCCACAGAGAGAACCGGCATGTAAAAATTGCCCACAGGTAGATGCACGAACAAGCATCAGTCCAGATGTATCACCTGGCCACAGGAAAAACAGGCAGTAGTGAGCACCAGTCCAGATGTATAACCTACCCACAGGGAGAACAGGCAGAAATGAGCACCAGTCCAGATGTATAACATGCCCACACTGAACAAGCACCAGGCCAGATGTAACACCTGGTCAGAGGGAGAACAGGCATGAACCAGCACCAGTCCAGAAGTATAACCTGCCCACAGCAAGAACAGGCATGAACAAGCACCAGTCCAGATGTATCACCCGGCCACAGGAAAAACAGGCAGTTATGAGCACCAGTCCAGATTTATAACCTGGCCACATGAAGAACAGTCAGTAATGAGCACCAGTCCAGCTGGCTTTCAGTTAACCGACTGCTATCTTCCAAGAAGAAAAATTTGTCATTAGACCAAGAACTCCAGAATTACTGCCATGAACAATAAGCAGTCCAGATAAACAACCAATTATAACAAATTAAGCAGTCTTGATGAACGACCCAGAGTGTTGAAAAGAAGTTCCAGATGTCCAGATAAACAACCTACCAAGAAAGGCAAGTGCCATGAACCATTAGCAGTTTAGATAAATCACTGCCACTAAAGTCCATCACTATGAACCTTTACAGTCCAGATAAACAACGTACTAAGAAAGGCAAGTGCAATGAATCTCTATCAGTCCAGATAAATAACTGGCATGAACCATTAGCAAACCAGATAAATAACTGTCATGAATCATTAGCAGTCCAGATAAAAACCTACTATGAAAGGCAAGTGCAAGAACCAACAGCAGTTTAGATAAATCACTGCCACTAAAGTTAAGCGCTATGAACCTTTAGCAGTCCAGATAAACAACCTACTAAGAAAGGCAAGTGCAATGAATCATTACCAGTTTAGATAAATCACTGCCACTAATGTCAAGCGCTTTAAACTTTTAGCAGTCCAGATTAACAATAAACTAAGAAAGGTAAGTGCAATTAGCAGTCCAGATAAACAACTGCCATAAACCATTAGCAGTCCAGATAAACAACCTACTACCGGTATGAAAGGTAAGCTGTTTTCTGTACCTGTCAGTTTCAGTGAGCTAAAGATACAATATTAACCAGCTGCTTTGAACCTACTGAAGCTATGATTATACAGAGACCAACGATAATACACGATTATACAGAGACCACAATAATACACGATTATACAGAGACCAATGATAATACATGATTATACAGAGACCAACGATTATACACGATTATACAGAGACCAATGTGTCTTGACATAGAATTTCCATACAATTTCAAGTTGTTGGCAGTAAAAAACTCTTTTTTTCAACTTATGAAAAATGATCTGCCACTAAAACCACTATATTATAACCTGCCAATGATATAAAAAACTTATTTCAACTAAGCCAGTTTGGAGGAATAACCTGCCATTGAAAATATGTTCTGCCAATGACACAAACATACGCCAGTTTGGAGGAATGACCTGGCACTGAAAACAACTTGCTTAAATAACGGCAGTCCAGAGTAACCATAGAGCCAAGAATCACTGACACCAGAATTTGCAACATCGTCTCCTTCATGTGCTATTGTATGAAGCAAGGCTGCTATTCACAGACTCCGGGCTATGGTTTAAATAGACACTTGCATTACATTTATTTAAAATGTGGAACTTAGTGCACGGACGTTTAGCATTCTGGTTTGGAAGCAGTCCAATACCTACCTTTTTATTAAAAATTACCTCATACAATGTTATTATTATTCATTTTTATCTAAATAGACAGACAAGATTTCCCACTATAGCTTTAGCAAATGTCTTCTCTAGGGTGTATTTTCTTGGTTTCAAAGGTATGAATTTAATGTTTGTCTGGTTTGGATTATATCAAATAACCCAAAAAAGTTTATTTGTAGGTATAATTTGTTAATATTGAATTGCAGACAGAAAATTTAGGTTTATGTGTTGCAATATGTTGTTCAGCAGTTATATCACGCCAGGTTGAATCGTAACTGAAAATTATGAGGTAGGCAATCTTTGCCAAGGCAGACATTTATGTTTATATCATTCATTGGACCAGCTCCTCTGCAGCAAATGGAGCATGGTTTTGTATTTATACTATATACTTACCATTCACACACACACACACACACACACACACCGGAACTTCACATCCTTACAGAATAAAACCAACAACAGCCATCAGAGCATTAACCAATCAGTCATATCACATCAGTCTGGGGCGATAATTAGTTCATCATCCAGCTGATCTGATACAGCCAAAATTAAAACTTTTGCCTGCTATCTCCTTCCCTACCCATCAAAAAATCTGCCTACCGTATCCTTCTGAATATAAGCCACAGTTTTCCCCCCAAGTTTTTAAGATCTTAAACAGGGGTGTGGGCTATACTAGAGTGAAGAATAAAAATTGTGAATGTAATAGAATATGCTCGGGTAGTTTTAAAATGCCTTATATGCTCTATATTTTATGATAACTATCCAATTAACAATGTTTAAAACTCATTTTCAGTCTATTGTATCATCCAATGACGGGACTTTTCATCAACATAGCAGAGTGAAAGTAGAGACAAGTACCAGTTTATTCAGCATTCTCATACAGGAGTTGGCATATCATTCATACATGGTAATGAAAGCATCTAGTTGATCACAAACTTCAACGTAATGTCAAGTAAGAATGAAAACCCCAACTTGCAAAGGAAAATGCATTTTCTAATCCAAATTAAAGGACAATTATAGTTACTTTTTGCACCCATCACCCATTTCTTCATTAAATATTTTTAAACCAATATTATTCGATATTGTCATGATGATTTAGACCAGAATATTCTGAGTTGCAGGCAGCAGTATTTGTGCAAGAAACTAATTTGTTCATTTAAGAGTTGCAGGCAGTAACATATGATACAATACTGATAGTGCATGCAAATCAAGAGTGAAAATCATCCAATTAATTCTTTGATTATAAGATTTCACTCAATTATTCCAATGTTGTTGTTGTTGTATGGTGTTTAGCGTCGCTTTCAACAATTTTTCAGTCATATCGCGACGGTGTCTACTTTAAACAGTATTCTAAGCACTGTCACACTGGAGTATCATGCCGCAGACACATGGTATGATATCCCACCCAGTCACATTATACTGACACCAGGCCTACCAGATCTAGAACTCTCCTCTAAATGCTGAGTGTCAAGCAAGGAAGCTTCTAATGCCAATTTTAAAGTCTTTGGTATGACCCAGCTGGGGATTGAACCCACAACCTTCCGCATGCGAGGCGGATGCTCTACCATTAGACCACACTGCGGTCCCTCAATTATTTCAAATTTGAAGAGTTTTCACCCTATTCAGTCAATTCTTATCTGGGGCACTGTTTTCTATGTCTCCCAATTTTGAAAACCAGGGTAGGGAGGAGCAAGCACAATTTTTCTAATGTTGGCCTAGGATCTACCTACCTTCTTACACCAGATCACTTTTTCACTTACTAGAAAAATGCAACCTGCTTTCCTTTCTCATACCAAAGCATGTGTTGCCTAACCCAGTGCTGGGGTTTGAAGTTGAAATTGCAACTTATTCTAGCATTAGCTTGTAGATGACCACTAATAGGCAATGGTATAACAATGTCTTTTTATATATCTAATAAAGACATTTTCAGATGTAAATAAGATTTATACAAACCTATTATGCAATCACAAATGAACAGTGATTTACAGACACACACACAGACCATTACTTCTGTCCTAGACTTCTGAGATAACAAATCATACTTACCTTTTGTAAAAAACACAACTTCCTTATAATATTTTTCATGTGCCAAAACAATTAAAACAACAAGATCAACTTTTCGGTTGATCTCAAAAGGCATCAGCTGATAAATAATATTTATATCAAAAGACTGAAATTTTGGCAATTCTCGGCACTGATGCTTGCATGGTGTGCAATATATAAATGACTCATATATGCAAATATTAAAATTAAGAAAATCCAAACTGTCTGTAGTATTGCACAATCTTACCTGAAAAGCTTATCAGCATCAATAAATATATACAGCAAGCCATACAGACAGAATCAATATTGTTTATGGTCATTAAAAAGCTTCCAAAATTAATAATTTTAATGAATGTATTACAGAGCACCAAAGCTTTTAAGGCCACATAGAAAAATAGAAAAATGAACATCCTTAGCGACTCTGTAGTTTAATAATGGACACTGCAATCCATAGAAGGTAAAACACATTTACAACTTCCAATAATAACAGATGGGGGAAATGAACTTAGTTACACTGGTTTATTTCAGACATATAATAAAACTATCAATTTTATGCCACGACTTCACCTTGTGCTGCTACATAACATGGCAGACCAATCAGTCACCTTTACAATAACCAACAGGGAACCCCCTCCAACACCTGTCCTTATGTAAAGTACCATGACAACAGGTACAGCAAAAGTGATTTTCTGCGGAAGCAGGATCCTTAAAAGTGATCTGAAGGCAGGATCCTTGAATAACAAGAGTTGTCAAATGACAAAAAAGCTGGCCCCTAGGTGTCTAAGTCAAAAAAGGGCCATAACTGTGCCAAAATGCAATCCAGAGTTATTGTTCTTGTCTCTGTGTTCCATTGATGATGGTGAACACATGTGAAGTTTCATTCACATCAAATGAATGGTTGCATAGATATCTTAAACTTAAATGCAAATCTGGGTGTCTGCAGACGCCGACGACGCCGTGGTCATTGCAATAGCTCTCCTTGGACTTCGTTCCGGCGAGCTAAAAATCAAAACCAAAGTGCCCTACTTGCTCAAAGACCTGTTCTCATGAAAAATCTTGTGACGACAGATGTATTAATTTAGTGATTATTTTTCAAAATAAGCGGTCTTAGAATAAAAAACAATCCAAAATGTAACTGGAACTAAAAAATATTTTAAGACAAGATATCGACAGAACTGATGGATGCTTCCCAAACAAGTGCTCGAGTAGTAACTGCATTATTTGTAAAGGGAAAGGGGGTTTTAAGGAAAATTTTGGAATCAAAATTCAGTGCTTCCAGACATTGACCTCTTTTGCATATTCCAAGTCTCAATCAGTTCTCTTCCATGGTCCTGAAGATCAAAGCTAGTATTTTGTAATGGACAGAATGAAAGGGCCATAACTCTGTGAAAAACCATTGAAACAAAACACAAAGACAATATGTATATTTCCACTTGGAAGTGATGCATCAAAGCAAGTTTCATAGAGTTATAAATTATATAAAAATAGCGTGAACAAGGATGTGATAATGGAAAGAATCAAAGATCCACAACTCTGTCAAAATCACCCGACTGAAACACAAATATAATAAAAAGAATATGCATATCTCCACAAGTGAGGTTCATCCTACTAAGTTTCATAAAAGTCCAACCAAACTTGTAGAAAAGTAGCAGACAAACAAAAATAAGCACAGACAAGGATTTAAATGGACAGAATCAAGCGGCAATAACTCCCTGAAAAAAACAACAAATCCTAACATGAAAATATACATATCTCCACTTGGTAGTAATGCATCCTAGCAAGTTTCATCCATTCCAATGAAAGGTTATAGAGATATAACATGATACAAGAATATGGTAACGGACAGTCAAAGGGACACAACTCTGCAAAATCATCGAACTAAAAACACAAAGACAAAAGGCATATACATCTCCACTTGCTAGTTTCAAATTCCATTGAAAGGTTTTAGAGAAATAAGCTGAACAAGAATTTGGCAACATCGATGGTCAGATGGACAGACAAAGCGGCAACTATATGCTTACCAAAATTTTTAACAATCTGTCAGAAGTTTTATACATGTGCAAATAACTGAACACTTTAGTACATCATGCATAAATACCTCTTGAAGTCAATCTTTCTGGCATTAGACACTTCAATACCACAGCTTTCAAAAAATTCTTTCAGTGTCTCAGTAGTAAGGTCTGGATCTAAATTTCCACAAAATAGTGTGATTGGTTCTGAAATAGAAATTGTAACAAGTGAATAAAGTAATTACCATGCAACAGGAAGTCCCCTACAAATTGACAACATGCATAACATTTACATATTCACATATGGAAAAACTATTCAAAATGAACCACTGGAAATGCGAACAGGGGAGTTGGCCAGACAATTACTCCATTTATCACAACACTTCTGTGCCGTATATAGAAATAGCAGTCAGCTGTTCAATCTAGACCACACCATTGCACCTTTGGTTCCTTTAAAACACAAGTGAGGCACTTTCAACAACTTGGGGCCAAACTGACGTGATACCAATGCTACAGATTTCCCCCCCCATAATTAATCAAATTAAGTGAGCTTTTATTCTGACTTGAATGCAAATAAAATGTTCTCAAAGTAAATATTCGTGTATTACGGAAGTAAATCAATACTTGGAGACTGGTGTACGATAAAATAAAGATTATTTTGATCACTAGGCAAGAAATCGTAAGTGCGGTGTTCTCAGGGTGATGAGCTAGGTTTGTAAAAAAAAATCAAAAAAATCTCAAAAACAAACATTACAAACTGGTTAACAAAAGATCATTTCAAGGACTGTTAACTAGTACAGTGCTTTAACAGAACCAGTCACATAGGAATGTAAATCAAAACCCTTTACCACTGATAGTACTAAATGGAGAATGTCTGCACTTTTCAGACAATGAACATCTCATCTTATTTATGTTTTTTACAATGGCCCCTTTTTCTCTTAATGGACCGTTTTCATGTGAAAGAGCCCAGAAGGCCCCCAATACTGCAATCCTATACTGAAGTCTTCATACAGATGTCCTGTATGTGATCTCCACTTTTATGGTAGCCACCCAGGTTATGCTCATAACACATCAACATGTTCTGTGAAGTTATTGGGAAATCGAACCATGCATTGAAAGTTACATGGCAGATATGAACAACAGCTTATGAAAATACACATCCTTTTTTATTAAAATCTACCACACAGTTTCAAGGGAAGGTAAATTAAGCAACTGTCAATTGACAAAGGGTAATGAGAAGCTCTTATCTAGAGCATTAAACAGGTGAGCTAATTATATCAAGAGATATTTTGCAATATTGTAGACTAAATAAAAAAATCCAGGTTTTCTTTCTACAGGAATTCTTAAATAAAAGCATTTTTATTTTACTTACTATCTTCATCCTCTGATTCCTCAGTTTTAATTTTTTTTGCACTTTTTTCTTCATCTTCATCACCATCACTGTCATCATCCTCAGCTTTCCTCTTCTGTTGTCCATTGGATACAGGTGCATCTGCAAAACAGTTGCTTCATGTATTCATAACCTAATCCTGGCACTAGGAATTGTTATGAAACTTGCTTTTGTGCCGTCGGAAGTAAACCAATTAATCATGTACCTTTAGACTGGGGTGGTATTTACTTCATCATTCAGACCAAACAATCAACACTATATACAAAACCAGAGAAACTTGTATTTTAACTGTTCAAGATTCAATTCTTCAGACAATCCACTTTTATCTATTAAGCACTAGTGGTAAGTCATTCTTCCAGGTTTTCTAGCCAAACCACACAACTTTCATCAAGACTAATATTATTCATCAATGTTAATTTGTAAACGAGACAAAAAATATCATTTGACAGTTGCATAAATCCATGTGGAAATATAAACTGACAAGATGGAACCTTTCTTTAGAGAATTACAAACTGTTGGTATTTTAGTCATACAAGGGGAAACTACAAGCAGCTGAATATTGACCATGCTTCATAAATAACATTTCTGATATCTCAATGAGAAATGCTAAATTTTAAAATGATGAAACAGTTTACAAATTTGTGACCGAAATAAACGGTTCTACACATTTTCTTTTTAAATGGCAATGATTAGCACTTGTGTCAACACAGTGACAAACAGAAAATAATAGAGTAATGCCAACCTTCTTCTGCAGACTCTTCTGTGGATGCTGCCTCTTGTTCTGCCTCCTGTTCTGGTTCCATCTCCTACGAATGAACAAAATTCTATTTAATTTTTCAAGTTTTTAGCATGACCCAGCTGGGAGTTCAACAAACAAACTTCAGAATGCAAGACAGCCACTGTAAAACTAATTATCAAAAAATTCTGACATTGGATATAAGATCCCATTACTGTAAGTTTCACATCCTCAGAGGATAAGAATGCTCAATAGGTTTAATTTGTATATCCATGAAGATTATATAGTGGATGTATGTGGCAATAAAAATGCAGATCTGTCCAAAAGGTTTCTATTTTCCTATCATTTGTTAAATGTCTTGAATTCATACATTGAAATGCCCTCGATTCAATAAGAATTCAGATAGGAAAACAGCAACCTATCAGAACCCCAGATAATTTTACAAATCAAAATCAAGAGTTCAGTATACTTGAGTCTTTCAGAATGGTGGTGAGTATTGCCCATGATATACAATCAGTGCCGAGTTGACACTTTGATGTAAAATTATTATTGAACTATTACTTTCATCAACAGCTAGCCGGGGAAACTGCAATTGCAACTGCTTAAAGGTTTTGTCATTTTAGAACCATCATGAGTATTTTTAGTTTAAATGCAGGTTACATGATTGAACAATACCTTCAACATACTCCAGACCTAGCCTGATTAAATACTGTGTGAATGGACAGCTTTTATTATTATTTGGATATCTGACCTGCTGTTCATGGAGATGCAAAATAAAAAATCTTAAAGGCTCATTAAACTTCCGAAATGGTAGTTTTCAGTTTTAAAATTAGGTCAGTTTTACTCTTCCAGATGATAGAATACATATTTAATTGATCACTGACAGGTGAACAGGTTTTGTTTACAAATCAATGTTCGTCACTTTCCGATAAACACCTTTGGCAGAAAACAGGGAATTACAAAGCTTGTTTGGAAACACGTCAGTCGGTTTCACTTCAGAAAGAAACATAGTATGGGGAACTGTAGGGGATGCGGTTAGAAATCAAATAACCACTTGCGGTTAGGTAGTATTTAAGATCATCCCTTTTATTCCCCTTAGTGTATTAAATAACTGGAGCCCACAAGCTAATTTATTGCACAGAAGCAACGAATCATTAATATAAAATTAAAAATAAAATTACTTTTTTAATAATTGTACTAACAATACTTGGTAGCCTCTCAATTAGTGGATTGTGTTGTAATAGCGTGTGCGATAGTATCAAGTGTTTATGCAAGGATGGATCCTGAGCAAAAGTTTCCAAACCAAACTAGTACCGAATAAGTCGGAAAGCAACCCAGACATTACGGATTTACAAAAATGTAAACAAAAGTTCAAAGCTTGGTCCGTTCATTTAAGAAATACACATTTCTATCAAAGTTATTTATTTTCTCTCTATTTAAAATACAGTCACTAAGGGGTCTATAGGAATGGTTTTAGCAATACTATAAACACATTTAATTGCAGTCAATTTTGGTTATTATCAAAAATTGTGCATTCGAAAGTTTAATGAGGCTCTAAAAAGGTTCCTTAAGAGATGTGCAATTAGTCACTGATTCAGGACCATGACCTCAGCAGAAACATCATCTGTTTGGTGACAAAAGAACTTTATTTAGTTTGTTTTTTAGTATTTTGCATCATGTTTACAGTTTATTTGTTGGCAATCACGTCAGTTTATAGCCACTTTCTTTTCGAGGCAAAATATGGCGGGGGTGATACTAAATCTTGGCCATGTTCTACTGGCCACATTCCTGCTGCAAGGAAAAGACAAATTCCGGCCGAGTTTGACTGGTAAATTTCAATGTTTATGCCTTATTTCCCACCTCCCAATATTTTCTTATCAAATATTAAATAGCAATGCATAATGATCGAGATAAGTGCATTTAAACACCGTAAGATTTCACGATTACAAACACCACATTTGCCTTTTCCCTGGAGCCAAAATAGGTCTAGGCTAGCGGTACCCTGACCAGTAACCTGACCGTGTTTTAGTATCACACACAATTATAAATCAGGCATCATAGAGACATTGTTTATTAATCACAGACTGGATTACCATTATCACCGGTAAAATTGGTCACTGATACGAGTTCAATTGAAACCATTCAGCTATTTTTGTTTACACGGATAAATCGAGAAATCATTGCAATGAAGATCAATTTTGTAAGAATGTAAGAATGTATGAAACTTATTTATGCATAAAAAATGAGTTTAGTGTAAAACTCATTGCTTATGCGCAACTGATAAGCTTGTAAAACAAATATGATGCATATCCACCAATTTTTAATGCGTCATATACGCAGATACACATCTTATCTGGGGCTCTGATCTATCCAATGTTTTTGATGATATGCAACAAAGAAAACATGTTACAACACAGCTTGATAGCAGTGCATGTGTTCTGTAGACCGACTTTGTTACCTGTACATCGTCTATTTGTAAAATGTTAGCACATATCTTATATCAAGATTATAGTGCAACACCATAAATCATACTAAATCTGGTAAATTAAGACTAGTTCCAATATGTTAATATTTGTTATTATTGGACTTACTGAAAAGACACCGACTGCCCGTTTATTTAAGGATTCCAACTGTTGATATATCATGTATTTGTTATTTAATTAACCCAAAGAAATCATTGATGATATAATAGTATTTATAAACAGACAAATGCCAGTTACACAACACAACTAGACAAATACAAAAAGGCAACATGCAGGCATCTAGGGTTAGAGTGTCAATCAAAGTAATAAAAATTCACTGCATTAATCTTGATTCAATCAAAGAAAGCTTCAAGACATGTAACATGCATCAAAATCAAATATGTAAAGCTCTTATCAAGCTACTTCACAAGTTACAAATCTAGACGACAAACACAATAAATATATATATATATATATCTTTTCAACTGCCTGTGTATTTCATTATTCTAAAAAAAAGGTTTTACTAGATCAATGTTTTTTATTTCAAAAATTGTTTCTGAATTTTAAATCTTGCACACAAAAGGTTTACCTGATCTTTTTCTGCAGTTTCTGCCTCTGCTTCTTCCTCTGCTTCTGGCTGACTAGAAGTTTCCTATGAAACACACCACTCTTTTATCAGTCTGGGATCATTTTACAACTATTTAAGATTGGGCATAGCAAAGGAGAGAATGGAAATGAACAGGTTAATATTAGAACGAGTTTAAGTCAACACATGTTTCAGGGCTGGCTCTGGTTCAAAATTTCTCTTGACGCCATATATTTTTCAGTGAAAATTAGCAGAGTTTCAGTCCTCATTTCAATGGACGCTCGTGCACCTTTCCTTTTGACTTTAACTTATATCTGATTCTTATATAAGATAAAGCTTGTATAAGAGTAGAGTAGCCTTTTTGCACAAGTCATTATATTTCAAAAAAAAATCCTTGCACCCAACTGAACTAGTAGAGCAATAACATATATCATATAGAGCCTCTTATTTTCCTAAGTCTAAAAGTGCACAAGTCTTGTGGCAGGAAAGATGTGTTTTTTGTGACATGCATAAAAAATCTAATAACACCCAAATTCAAGTTATTATCCTCCAATGTAGGCACAGCCTCACAGCCCCTATCTTAATATAACTGGTCTTTGGGATAGCATTATGTAGTAAATGATGGATTATTTACTATAATATAGCCATCCAAAATCTACAGTAAGATGGGGCCTGTGATTGTAGTCACATTACTCCACCTGCCTCTGTGTTCATTTATCAGAAATCTGCAGATAATCAATCAATGTTTTAACCTGTGAAAAACAATATAATTACTACATTAAAGTATCAAGCAGTATTCATACCCTATAGAAAGTGTGTATTGAGGTGTGTGCTTTTTCCCACAGAAAAGGTGTGAATTTCAGAAACACTCGCTGGAGAATAAAGTGCTGGTCTATTTTTAAACATTTGGATACAACATTTGGATACTTGCTTTTCTCAGTAATAATGACAAATAAAGCTGAACATTGTTTGGACTCCTAGGGGTTTTCCATATTAGTATGCAAGTCATGTGACCAAGCACTTTTTAAGGAAAGTTGTTACTATATTTTGCTGATCTGAAATTTGTTTATGCTGTGTGATTTGACCTAAGGAGAAAACACAACTGGATGACAGTTAACTAGTTAATTATCTTGTTATTTGGGAGAAAGGACAGCGACACTGACTGGCCAAGATATTAAAGCATATTAAAGTTGGAACATATTAAAGGAAGATAAATATATGGAGAATTTAAGGAAAAGTTTGCTAACGTTTTAAGACTTTTGCCAAATGGAATTTCTTTGCACCACTTTTATTTATTTTGCACCAATGGTGAAGCTCAGCGCCACCCCTGAAGTTTATTTTGTTATTTCCTATTCATATGAGCTACTTGATTGTCCTTCATTAAAATGGACAAATACAGACACATAATATCAGTATAAGGGTCTTAACAGAATATTTACCATCACAGTGGCAAACCCATCAATATTTACCATCACAGTGGCAAACCCATCAATATTTATCATCACTGTGGCAAACCCATCAATATTTACCATCACAGCGGCAAACCCATCAATATTTACCATCACTGTGGCAAACCCATCAACCTAATGCTATGAATGGTGTAAACAGCTGTAGAAAAATGCCCACTTCAGGTAATAATTCTTAATATTCCACGAAAATCCATGCCCAATCTCAATAAGCAGTTCAAATGCACTTTCATATCTTTCATCTTGTCATTCATTTTGCATTAAAGTGGAAGTCATTTTACTTAAAACAACACATGCAAAGCAGCACAACAGAAAAAAGAATATATCATTTAAAACAAAGTGTGGACAGTGACATACATACTATGCGTATTCTAATTTATATAAACAAACCGTCTTAATAAGATGATGCCGACATATATATAAAAATTTCCATATAGTTAATTTTGATCAAGATGATTCATCTTTTCAAGTCCTTTTTACTGGTGATTGCAAGACTTTCCATGTCTCTCAAACATTGCATTTTGGCACACTTTTTGCTTAAATGTCCCTTAAATTCCCCAATCTGCCTATAGATAATCTCATTATATGGACAAACAACGCCATACATAAGTTTATATGTTTAAAAGAATTTACAGATCATTATTCCTGTTCTCTTTTGTTTTAAACAGTCAAAGTGATCATTATCTTTTTTTTTAATTTTGAATGAATGGTGTTTTACGACACGTTGACACATCAATAGGTCATTTCGTGCACGCAATTTTAATTCTGAAAAAAGTTAATTCATTATTCAAAGAACATATTTTATTATGTTAATAGTTCTATACATCTCCATAAGAAAGAAAATCATGTTTTTTTAGAAAAAAGTATTATCTCCCCATTTATAAAAAACAACAGCACATTTTTCCAAATTCTATTAAAGTATGAAAGAAAAAATTAAAGCAATGTCAGGCAGAAAAAAGCTCAACCGATATATATATAAACAAAGGAATTTTGTTAATAGCAGTTTTTTCAAACCAATATAAAACAAAATAGAAAATTTAAACCTTATCAGTGGAAACCCACAATAATTTGTAAGATACCTCTTCAGATTGTTCAACTTCTTCTACTTCCTCTTCTTCCTTCTTCTTACCCCTGCCTCGTCCCTGTCAACAATAACATATTATAACAAAGTTGAATTTCAAGTGGCCCTTTGTGGGAGGTGGTAATAAAACAACCCAGGTATACCTTTTTCGAGGTTTGTATATTTACCAAGGATTATAAAAAAACACGTGAAATGTCTCAATACTCCCAAGTTTTACAAAAACTTGGTGACCATATATACTCCGAAGTTCAAACCTTGGAAAATGTATACCTGGAAAAAAAAGGTAAAATAAATTAACATGACTTTCACAATCACTGGTGTGTACAGAAGTCATGCTACTTCTGATTTAGATGCAACTTTTTATTCCATTTATGAATTTTGTGCTGGAATCGCCCCAAATCATGGCCTAAATGATCATCAGCTCTAGTTCCAGTTTACCATTCTTAAAGCTTTTTCAGTTGAGAATTTTTAACACTGGGGTAGTTTATGTACATGTTAGTGACAATCCGTCTTTGCACAATCTTTGGTAAAACACAAAAAAGACTAGAAAATATTCCTTAATCATATGTAATACGGCAAATGGTGGACATTTTGAATATAACTCAAAGATAAAACAAAACCTTGTTCATACTAAAAACATATTAATAATGAACATTCTATTTCAAATTGACAATGATCTAAGCATATTTACAATATTAAAAAAGAAAAATAATAATACCTAAACGATTTGGACTTTTGTCATTTCATATCGATAAATTTTTAATTGTTTTTTAAGGTCTCGCATTTTATTCCATGTTTTCACAGCATGTTAACTTATACTCTAAATCCAGCTCACATTTTGCGAGTTTACTGGTCCAATGCTTATTTCAAACGCTAGAAATGGCAGAACAGTGAATGTACATAGGTCACTTACAACTGCCTCAGTGTTGAGCTAGCTTTTATAGCGACATATTTAAGTACACCAATAGTATTGGCAGTAAAGCAATGAAGTACGGGTTAGTACTTGGATGGGTGACTTGTCATTTTAATGACGATGAGGATTAACTTTCGACCTTTGACTGATGGGGGCGGGATATGACCAGAAGCAACAGGCTATGCAGTTGGGGGTCAAACCCTCAAGGTTAACAAGAGGATTGAATGTCATAGGTCACTTACAACAGTCTCGCTATTGAGCTACCTTTCATACTTTATGGTTGAACTGCACCAATAGTATTGGATGTTAAGTAATGAACTGAATGAAGTATGGGTTAGTACTTGGGTAGGTGACCGCTTTCTCTTTATTACTTTCAAAGCAAGTGAAAAATCTTTCAATTTATATTGATTATATAAATTGAAAGATCTGGAAACAAAGGCAAAAATGTGTGCATACTAATTGGCTAAATTATTCATCCATGTTTGCAGTCCTGGAGTATCAAGAGAGGGGAATACCCTGCATGTGTTCATGTTATTCATGATCTAAGAGTTATTTCACATGCCTACAAACAAAATTCCAATGAAACTAAACATAATGCAGCACTAATTTGAAATGAATATTGCACATGAAAAGGAAGAACAAATTAGTAACAGATATCTTTATTAAGTTATGTTAAATTGTAATTTGTACCAATTTCAAAACAAAACATGAACACGGGGCAATTTGGCCCCGGCCATGTGCTACATCATGTTACATGTACATGTGGGATCGATACATATGTCATCGTTACAGATCATAATGCCAGACGATTTTTCATGATAAAGATTAAAATTAGAATCGAAACAGAATGCGACAATGCTCAGTTTACAATTGTTTTAGAAATATTGGACAATCGTATTCAGACAAAACAGTTACGCTGCGGTCATGGTCCGATGCACACGCTAAAAACGTTTTGAACACCATGTAGTGAAAATTTGTTTCCATATATAAAATGAACACTATAAAATTGAATAAATATGTATATTTACCCTCCCAGCAGCTTTACCACGCTTTGCAGATTGTTTTGAGCGCGGCATTGTTTGTTATTAATTAAATATTCTTCGAGGAAAAAGACTGACGCTACCACGTGGGGGAAGCACTTGTTAGAAAAGACAGTTTGTTAGTTTCGCATTTCGGTTGGTGGTAAAAGTCGGCGTACTACTAAAACCCGGTCAAATTCCGGCCGATCCGGTCACTTTTCCGGTCATGGGGAAAAGGCAAATGTGGCGCGTATACTAGTGATTATGATGTTAAACTGCCCTAATCCCATTAATTATGTAATGCCCTTGACATATATATCAAGAAAATATATGAAAAAAATAAATGCCTTAAATCTGGTATTTTATGACGTTCTTTGACGGTTTTTCGCAGGTTTTTTTACTAATTCCGGCTGCGTTTGAATGGCAATTTAAAGTATATTCATTGTAAATAACCATGGTTTTAATCAATTCTTGCAAAGATTAAGATATGCTGAATCTATAACAATAAAAATAAAAACAAAATCAATAACATTTTATTGTTTATTTCGCTCGATACAGAGGACATATATTTTCTACAAAAACCTGGCGATTTCACCGGTGTGGCGTATTTACCGCTCGTTGTAAGATTTAGACTATTAATTTACATTATTTTGCTACTATAATTGTAAAGTAAATATCCATATTTATTTACTTATTTATTTATTTATTTATTTATTTATTTATTTATTTATTTATTTATTTATTTATTTATTTATTTATTTATTTATTTATTTATTTATTTATTTATTTATTTATTTATTTATTTATTTATTGTGATCAAGCACATTTATATAAATAAGGTTAAAAAAAACATGCATTAATATGCATTGTTAATAAAGTAGACTAGTTAACCATTTATAATATATCAGCTAGTACAGATTTAAATTTTTTATCGTGTAAGACAAGTATTCATCCACAGTATACACAACTACAGTATAACAACTTATTTCCAGTGGATTTTTTTTTTAAAAGAATACTATATTAGCTCTTATCATAAAATGATGTTGATTGTCTAAGGTTCATATTCAAGAAATTGCTATAAATCAACATTAATAAATTCTAGGCTTCTAAAATCATAAAGTTAATTAAAAACATTCCCATAAAAGTATGAAGTTATAAATTAATATCATCATATATATTATAATTATCTCCACATATATATTAATTCAATTTTCATTTGTGGATTAAAATAGCGGCAAAATCGGCACAGTCTTAGAATCAATCAAAGAGAATTAAGAATGTTTTGATTGGTATCAATCGACTTATTTTCATTTTACAAATAAAGCATTCTTGAATGTTGAAAAAAAATCTTGTAAATTGAAATTAAATGAAACGCAAATCAATAAATTTTATACAATTTTTACGTTAACATTGTGTTACGCTTAGAGGTACCATTACCTGTATATTTATAATGACCCATTGTTTATCATATTAACCGAAGTGTGACTGGCTACTACAGCCGTTCGATACCCGGTAGTCAAATTATATTGATATAATATAATAAACAACAGGTGTCAGCAACACCTTGATTGGATACACGACACCCGCCGTGCTTATAACGGGTGTCACATTTGACAATACATAAGTACGAAAAACAATTTGTCATTTCAAGCATTGATATAGTCATTTTAAAGAGAAATGGATATTCAATGTTTGAAAGTCAATAAAAAGTTGTGATAGCCGCAGTTTTCTTGTACCTATTTTGTGGAGACTGTAGTTGTTCACACCGGAATAAATAACATTCCAAGAGATGACACTGCGACCGTTTTAGGCAAATTTCAGACGCTATATAACGGTATTTTCAAGATAAATCCAACGTAAGTCTGTCTGTCTGTCTGTCTGTCTGTCTGTCTGTCTGTCTGTCTGTCTGTCTGTCTGTCTGTCTGTCTGTCTGTCTGCCTGCCTGCCTGCCTGCCTGCCTGCCTGCCTGCCTGCCTGCCTGCCTGCCTGCCTGCCTGCCTGCCTGCCTGCCTGTCTGTCTGGTCTGTCTGTCTGTCACCAAAACTTTTAAATGATGACATCGCTACAATTGATAGTCCGAACAGGAGCTTTACAGAATCAGATGACTGGTGGTTAAAATTATATGATCTTAAATTATCGGATAAACATGACATATCAAAATGTCATTGGTTAAACGATAAACATATGTTGGCGGTAAATATAATTTTAAAAATGCAATTTCCTAATGTCAATAGTTTACAAGAAACTACAAATACCCCGTTTTTTATATATGAGAAAAACAAATGGAATATTCAGAAAACTTTTAGACGCCAAATAGAACCTGCTTGCCAAATTCACTTTAACGGCATCATTGGGCGATGAGTTTTAAAACATCTTCCGACAGTGACTTCATTTACTATATAGACAGTTTAGGAGAAAATATGAAAGACATAAAGTTAAACGTAAAAATTCAACTGTCACAAATATACGCAACGCTTAATGATAAATTTATTAACGTTAAAATTCCCAGAGTTCAACGACAGCCCAATTCCTTTGATTGTGGATTATTTGCAATTGCGAATGTAGTAGAGTTTTGTCATTCACCCCATTCATTTAATTTTCGAAACATATATACTGTACCAGCAATGCACCAGCATTTTATTAATTGCCTTGAAAGTGGTAAAATGACACCTTTTCCAAAGGAACCCAAGCGCGGAAGAAATTTAAGTCGACAATCTCATTTCATGCCAGAATTTTAAATGTAAGCAATGGTACCATTATCAATGTGTAAATCAAAATAACTTGAAATTCTGAAATTGTCCGTCGTGTTTAAATGAAAATAAAATATAGATATTTTGATAGTTTAACTATTGCATCAGGTCATCTGTAAATCTATCGTGTACTATATATTATATTCCCTTTTCTTTTGTATCATTTCTTTGTATATGGATGCTTGTACCTTTCATCTTCAATGTTTTGTTACGTCTTGTAAATATTGTCTAAATCTTACAACGTGCGGTAAATACGCCACACCTGTGAAATCGCCATGTTTTTATAAAAAATATATGTTCTCTGTATCGAGCGAAATAAACAATTATATGTTAATGATTTTGTTTTTATTTTCATTGTTATAGATTCAGCATATCTGGATCTTGGTAAGAATTGATTAAAACCATGGTTATTTACAATGAATATACTTTAAAAAGCCATTCAAACGCAGCCGGAATAAGTCAAAAACTGCGAAAAATCGTCAAAAAACGTCATAAAAATGTAAACTTCAAGACCAGATTTAAGGCATTATTTTATTTTTTTCATGTATTTTCTTGAAATATATGTCAAGACAATTACATAATAAATGGGATTAGGGCAGTTTAACATCATAATCACTGGTATACACGCCACATTTGCCATTTCCCCATGGCCGGAAAAGTGACCGGATCGGCCGGAATTTGACCGGGTTTTACTAAAAGTCGGGTCATATTTGAACATTTATTTTGCTAAATTTCCCAGGCACAGTAAGCAGTAAGATGGAAAAAAATGCATCAACAATTCAATTCTCACTCATGAAATTTTGACAGTAGAAGACACTCTTAACGAATATAAACTTTCTTTGAAATCAGATGACACTTTCTGCACTAAGATTACCACTATGTAAGTGGTGAGTTTTCAAAGTCCCTGAGTGTGTGTGTGTGTGTGTGTGTGTGTGTGTGTGTGTGTGTGTGTGTGTGTGTGTGTGTGTGCGCGCAGCACTTTTCAACGTAAAACACATAATGAAACATTGGAGCATGCATTCCAACAACATTAAGAACAGAACGTTCAATACAGAAAGCAAAATCTGAGTGCTGAAATAAACATGATATTTATTGAAAGTATACTTTCATTATGTATTCATTATATGTCATTATCTATTTAAAACGATAATTAACATATATATACAACGTGCATACAACAAAGATTATCTAGCTCCAAAAATGAGTATATCAGTGACATCAAGTAATTATATACTATACAAGTCATTGGTGACACCATCTACCGTTATTAAGTCAGGCGCATACCCAGGCTATATTGAAGTGGGTTCAGGTATCTACGTTCCGAAAGTCGCCAGTTCGAGCCTCTCCCAGTCAGATATTTGATTGCCTCTTAATACCTGCAAAAACTATTTATTATTGTTATCTAACCAGGAAGCGGACTCGAGTGATTTACATTAGCTCTAAAAACTTGTAACACAATGCTGTGCGATGGATCCATCACGTTCACTAGTAGTTAGGGTGTCGGGTAATCTTGTTTTTAAACAAAATAGTAATAATAACAAAATAATAACAAAATAAGTCACAAGTTAAATATTTTTGAAGTTTGATGACGTTTTGTTAAATGACCGCCTCAACAAAGTTGGGTAAAATCATAACCATATTATACCGTATAAATCAATGACAAAAACCGTTTCGTCCGTTTTCAAATAATGTCGAATACCGCATCATAAGAAATATACATTCGAATATATTAAAACTTTTGCATTGTTATTCAAATACAATAGAATACAACGCAACGCAACGCGACGCGACGCGACGCAACGCACGCGACGCAACGCAACGCAACGCAACGCAACGCAACACAACACAATACAATACAATACAACACAAAACATTGTATTAAACATTCGATTTCTCATTTTTTACAATACATCACATTTGCTTGGTGAAAACGAAGTTTTTGTACTCCACTCGTGTTCGTCGTTAAATATACAATAATAACAGACAAACACCATAAAAACAGTTCCTACATATTTCATATACAATGTATTTATGTATTTTAATTTTTTGTGACTAATACCTTGTAAGAGGTGTGTTCATACGTGGACTTCTGTAATATTTTCGGCATTTAATATAGCGCATACATAAAAATTATATTGCCTTAAAGAGTAATATTTCTGTATGCAATTGCCAAATTTCGTATCTATATTGTATAAGGTTATGTAGCAACAGCACTAGAGCATACACATGTAGATCTTATGGCTACCCAGAGCAGTCCGATGACGTCAACGACGCTTAGATCTAATGACTACCCGGAGCAGTCCGATGACGTCAACGACGCCTAGATCTAATGGCTACCCGAAGCAGTCCGATGAGTCAACGACGGCAAATGATGGCCCAAATCACGTGTTGTCAAAGTACCCACCGGGCTCTTGGATGCGCTTCATATATGTCTTTTCACCTATTTGTCACAGACATCTCCACTCTTCCTTAAACTGACAATGGTGCGATGGGTTTGGAACTGAAGTTCATGTCGATTTGACCAGATGAAATTGTGAAATACTTGACAGCACACAGCTGTTATCTCTTCAAGATAGGCGAAGGACGAACCGACTGATTTCTTTTACAAGGTGGTCGATGGGCTGGTGCCAGCAGAGACATATAAAGCACCATTGTTCAGTTGTCGAGACTATTTAATCCCAATCAAATCTAAAAGGCGCATAATGAAAAACAAGAAACAAATGTATGTACCGTTAAATGTTTTAAAACTGTGCTTTAAAAAATATTGACCAGAACATTCCGGACGACAGCATAATGCGCGCACCATCAACAGAGATATTAGAAAGCCTTTGTCAAAGATATGAACACTCTCTCCCCGACGTGTGAAATGTGTGGAAATCATTACACTGAATACGCCACATATAACCTAAAATTGGAATTCGTTACACTGGATTTGCCACATATAACCTCAAATGTGTAGAATTTGTTAAACATTTAACCTGAAGTGTGTGGAATTCATTACACTGGATATGTCACATATAACCTGAAATGTGTGTAATTCGTTACACTGGATAAGCCACATATAAACTGAAACGTTTGCATATCGTTACACAGGATTTGCCACCTATGAGGTTCTCCCGGGGGTGGGGGGGGGGGGGGGGAGGGGGGTCCCTGTTCTCTGGATCTCTTAAAGTAATGCCTATTGTTCCCAAGATCTCCAAAAGTATTTGCCAAAGTTCCCCAAAAGTATTTGTATTTTGTCCATGTTCCCCAGATCTCTTAAAGTATTTCCACTGTTTCCTAGATCTCCAAAAGTTTTAAACATAGTTCCCTGAAAGTACCAAATAGTTTTTCCTTAAGTAAAACGTCTACTTTAATGTTCTTTATTATTATTATTTACACATCATCATAATAAGCAAAACCCATGTACTGTCTTCTTTTCCTTGTTTAAAATATCTATGGTCTGTGGCTTGAACTTTCAGAGAAAATGTGGTTTTTAAGTTTCCTTAAAAATGTGCTTGTAAGCCCTGTGGCAGGGAGCATTTGTGGTTCAATCACGCTGGTTCAAGAACTTCAAGAGTTTGTGGTTATACAAATGCTGTGCGAGTTTTGATAAGATTATTAGAAAAATGTGGGGGATGCTATAGCTTCTACAAGAAAAAGGTTAACGGATGGACGACGGTCAATTTACTACGACATAAGCCCTGCTGGCCTTTGGCAAGTAGAGCCAAAAATGATATCGATGGAAGGACAGAAGAGACAAAAAAATGAACAGCTGAACGGTTAATTTACAAAAGGCAATAAATACACATAAATAATTATTGATACACATAAAAGATTGACTTTATTGTGTAAACATGATCTAATAAAAAAAATTGGAGATGCCATTGGGTGGGATTGAACACCAGTCCTTACGATCCGAAATAGACGATATTAACCACTGCAGTATTCTGCCTTTACTCATCAGTACTGTAAATATATATATTTGGTCTGAATTACCATCCAAAATTTATTTCGGGTACATACGATTATGGGATGAAGTTGTGCAGGGGTCTAGACTAACACGTAAGAAACCTCCAAAGCGGTCAAAAGCTGTTTCATACGGTGTTCCGTTAGGGCCATCGTGCTATCACTTTGTCAACAAGCACATGCGATGCCACGATAGTACGATGATACGATGGTGATGACGCGATGACACGATGACACGATGGTGATGGTACGATGACACGATGGTGATGACACGATAGCAAGATGACGATGACGCGATGACACGATGACACGATGGTGATGGAGCGATGCTACGATGGCACGATGACATGTTAGTCATTCAACTCGTTTTGTGTTTATGTGTTTAAATATGCATATTTCTGCAACATTGTACTTTGATGAGAAACTGTCTATAGTCTTCTTCTCCTCCTCCTTTTTCTTCTTATTCTACTTCTTCTTCTTCTTTAACTAGAAATGGAAAATCAAGAGGAACGCTTACTCGTGTACTTTATTTAAAAACGACAATGAATATATAATAAAATAATTAATATATTTAAATGAATTCCAAAGTTTTCGCAGTGAATTACTAGTCTAGTTGTCTAAAAGGTATTAGGTTCGGCATGATACCCATGTGTGCCAGCACTGAACAGTTGTTGAAAACGACAATAAACACACAACAATACAATACAATGTACATTCAGTCATATGTCTCTTGAACAATGAACTTGTTCACTTTTCTTTTACCATTCGATTTTTGAGCTGAGTGTTTAGCGTAATTGTGCTGACATCGAGAGCTAACAGACGATCAGAGAGTCGTGGGTGTGATCCTCCGCCACGGTTATGCGTGAGACGGACACTATATTCGTATATGCTTAGTAATGTTTCTACCCAGGAATACACCGAACGTGATTTATACGGTAATAATAACTTGTGTCACAATCAAAGTGAAATAAATACATTTTAAGTAAGTGTTAACAGACGATCAGTTAAACTCATTTGCGCAACTAACTGATATCTTTCCCGTTTGAAATGGTACAGGTAATAATAAATTGGGACGACTTGTCTTTTGATGGGACGAGTTGTCTTTAAATAGGGGACACGTTGTCTCAAAATGTGGGACGAGTTGTCTTTGAGACGACTTGCCCATAACTCTTTTGAAACAATGGTTAAAGACGAATGACAATGAAACTGATAGTCGCTTATCAGTCATCACGGAGAATGTGTTGTAGATTACTTGCGGGTATTCAAACTCATGACCCCTGTATTGGCAGTCAGACACGCTACCAACTGATCGAACAGGGCCCGTCTTTACCATGTATGGCCAATCCACTTTGAACAGTGCTCACTAATTCCTAATTGGGTGTTTAACTACCAAAACTATTTTCTTACTCGACACTCGACTTTCTTGCTCAATACTCAGTTTTCTTACTAGACACTCGTCTTCCTCACTCGACACTGAACTTTCTCACTCGACACTCGACATTCTTACTCGACACTCGACTTTCTTACTAGACACTCGACACTCAACTTTCTTTTTCGACACTCAAAACGTTACCAAAGGTGACATATCGCCCAGCCATAGTCTCTGTGATGATTGACTGATATACGGCATTGCGCCTTATTGTCATTAGTGTCACATCGCTGATTCAACTGAAAAAGTCATCAGTAACTTGCAGAGATAGGCGTGCTCGAGTACTGGTTTGCCTCCCAAGATCCAAGGAAAAAGTGTTTCGGTAAACTGGTCGCCTGTGAGCCCTCGATGGGGTAAACATGCTGCTAAAATATTCAAACAAACGAACGAACAAACGGACGGACGAACAAAGGAACCAACGACAGACAGACAGACAGACAGACAGACAGACAGACAGACAGACAGACAGACAGACAGACAGACAGACAGACAGACAGACAGACAGACAGACAGACAGACAGACAGACAGACAGACAGACAGACAGACAGACAGACAGACATGTGCTACAGGAAGGTGATGCCACGATAGCACGATGACACGATTGTGATAGCACGATAGTACGATAGCACGATGGTGATGGTACGATGACACGATGGTGATGGCACGATGGCACGATGACGATGACACGATGACACGATGGTGATGGTACGATGACACGATGGTGATGGTACGATGACACAATGGTGATAGCACGATGGCACGATGGCACGATGACGACGACGCGTCATCACCATCGTGTCATCGTGCTATCGTGGCATCGCGTGTGCTTGTTGACAAAGCGATAGCACGATGGCCCTAACGGAACACCGTAGTTTAAGCAGTCGACATCTCATTTTAAAAGTAAATTATGATCAAGTATAAAAGCAATATAAATAATAGCAATATAATGTCCGTGGCACTTTTAGTATTTCTATAATAACTCTTCGAATCTTGGTTTGAAGTTAATAATTTTGGTGCCAAAGTAAAGCTGATAAAAATGATGATCAATTCCAATTATCAATTATTTAATATTTTCTTCTGAATTTAAATTATTACGGATTGAAATCGAAATATGTTGAAATTTCACGAAAAAAAAATTAAACAAAAAACGGTAGTCTTGATTTAACAAATGCCATGTACATTTAAACAAAACACAATAAAAATAGAAATATTAGGTAGAAAGATGAAGCAGTAAGTTTTCCATCGGTGGCGAAAGTTTTATATTGATATTTATTGAAGTGGTTTTATTTATTTCTTATTTCAAAAATGGGCTAAAAAAGAGAAAAAGATCACACAAAAAAACTTTAAGCGTAAAACTCTTCATTTCTTTAAATTTAAAAAAGAAAAAAATAATCTCCCAAATCAAACCCTTTCTTTTGATACAATAATCACAAAATTATGTTGTTTGATTCTTGAGGATGTGTGTTTCCATGATTTAGAAAACGCCACTTGATCTATTGGTAAAGCACCGAACCCTTGATCGGAGGGTCGTGAGTATTTCAATCCTTCGCCACGACTATGTGTGGTGTCCTTGAGCAAGACACTTTTCCACATGTGCTTAGTACGTGTTAAACCCAGGAAGACTTCGAGCGTGATTTGTCTAAGTCGTAAGAACTTGTTTTAAAATCGAAGTAAAATAAATAAGTTCAAACTAAATTAGAAAAAGCCAAAATGTGCCACCTGAAATTTATACAAGTACCTCCAGTTGCCTATCTCTGTTTATATGTCTCTGATAAAATTGAACAAATTAGGTATTTTTTTCATTAATGACAATATTCCTAGATTTCTAAAATTAGGCCTTTGATCCCTGGATCTCTGAAAGTAATGGACAATGTTCCCCAGATCTCTGAAAATAAATGGCCATGTTCTCCAGATCTCCAAAACCCCCGGAAGGGCCTCACCTATATAACCTGAAATGTGTGGAAATCGTTACACTGGATATGCCACATATAAACTAAAATGCGTGGAAATCGTTATACTTGATATGCCACATATAACTTGAAATTGTGGAATTCGTTACACTGGATATGTCACATATAACCGGAAATGTTTGCAAATCGTTTTTCAGGATTTGCCACATATATCACCTGAAATGTGTGGAATCGTTACACTGGATATGTCACATATAACATAACCTGAAATGTATGGAATTTGCTATGCTGGATATACCACATATAACCTGAAATGTGTGGAATTTGTTACACTGTATATGCCACATATAACCTGAAATATGTGTAATTCGTTACATAGGATATACCACATATAACCTGAAATTTGTGGAATTTGTAACACTGAATGTGCCACATATAACCTGAAATGTGGAGAATTCGTTCCACCGGATACGTCATATATAACCTATGTGTGGACTTCGTTACACTGGCTAAGTCATATGTAACCTGAAATGTGCTGAATTCATTACACAGGATATGCCACATATACCCCAAAAGGTGCGGAATTCGTTACACTGTAAATGTGTGGAATTCATTACACTAGGTATGTCATATGTAACCTGAAATGTGTGGAATTCGTTACACTGATTATTATCACATTTAACATGAAAATATGTAACCTGAAATGTGCGGGATTTGTTACACTGATTATGTCACATTTAACATGAATTGTGCGGAATTCATTATACGGGAAATGTCATATATACCCCGAAAAGTGCGGAATTCGTTAAACAGGATATGCCACATATAACCTGAAATATGCTGAATTCGTTACACTCGATATGCAACATATCACCTCAAATGTATTGAATTCGTTACACCGGGTATGCCACATAATTTTAAATGTTTGCAAATCGTTACATAGGATTTGCCACATATAACCTGAAATGTGTAAAATTCGTTCCACCGGATACGCCACATATACTGAACCAAAAAGGAAACTTTTGCTAAGTTTGAATGTGAATATTTTGTTAACATTTAACTAAATTTGGCTGAAGGGATGGATTTCAAAATCGGGTTATCAGTAGCGTGTGTGGCCGCCGCGTGCGATGATGACTGCTTAACAGCCACGTCGTATTGACAAGCTTGTTTATATCAGCCTGTGGGAATCCCACAAACTGACATAAACATGCTCCCACAGGCTGACATAAACAAGCTTGTGCTCTCAATGCGATAATATCCCACAGGTTGATATAAACAAGCTTGTGCTCTCAATGCGACGTGGCTGTCAAGCAGTCATCATCGCACGCGGCGGCCACACACGTTACTGATAACCCGATTTTGAAATACATCCTTTCCTGTTTTAAAGATTTAAGCCATGTTTAGTTAAATGTTCACAAAATATTCACATTCAAACTTAGCGAAGTTTCTTTTTTGGTTCAGTATATAACCTGAAATATGTGGAATCGTTACACTGGCTATGTCGTATGTAACCTGAAATGTGTAGAATTCGTTACACAGGATATGCCACATATATCCTGAATGGTGTGTATTCGTTACACTGGATATGTCTTATATATTCTCAAATATGTGGAATTTGTTACACTGGATATGTCATATGTAACCTGAAATGTGTTGGAATTCGTTACACTGGCTATATCATATGTAACCTGAAATGTGTGGAATTCGTTACACAGGATATGCCACATATAACCTGAAATGTGGAGAATTCGTTCCACCGGATACGCCATATGTAACCTGAAATATGTGGAATTCGTTACATATGATGTGTCACATTTAACCTGAAATGTGTGGAATTCGTTACACTGGCTTTTCGACATAACACAAAAAAAGGTGTGGATATCGTTACACTGAATATGGCACATATAACCTGAAATATGAATAATTCGTTAGACAGGATATGCCACATATAAACTGAAATGTGTGGAATTTGTTACACTGGATATGGCACAAATAACCTGAAATATGTGCAAATCGTTACATAGGATTTGCCACATATAACATGAAATGTGTGGATTTCGTTACACAGGATATGCCACATATAACCAAAATGTGTTGAAATTGTTACACTGCATATGTTATATATAACAGAAATGTCTGCAAATCATTACATAGGATTTGCCACATATAACTTGAAATGTGTGAAAATTGTTACACTGGATATGCCACATATAACACAAAATGTGTGGAAATTGTTACACTGGAAATGCCACATATAACATGAAATGTGTGAAAATTGTTACACTGGATATGCCACATGTAACGTTGAAATGTATGGAATTCGTTATACTGGATATGCCACATGTAACGTTGAAATGTATGGAATTCGTTACACTGGATATGCCACATGTAACATGAAATGTATGGAATTCGTTATACTGGATATGCCACAGGTAACCTGAAAATTGTGGATTTATTACTGCTCCTCACACGGAGTGCTGGGCTGAACATTCTCGTTCATTTTAATTGGTGAAAGCCACTTGTAATATTTTTATATAATACATTTTATTTCAACAATATTAAGAATATTAATGTAAAATCGTGAATATAATGAAAAATCTAATCATATAGTACCCATCTGACTGCTGCAGAGTTGTAGTATAAAAATGCCATTAATGTCAAATGAAATGATGATAGCATAGAATAAAAATATCTTATTAGCGGAAGTGGTCAAGGAAAACTGAAATAACATTTATATCTCATTAGCGGAAGTGGTCTAGGAAAACTGCAATAACATTTATTTGTGGAATGGAATTGTTATTTGTATTGTTTTTTTTAAAAAAAACCCATCAAACTTAAGTTTGAATGGGATGGTAATACGCAAGGAAAATCTTGTATGAATCTGTAACATTATCTATAAGAGAACAGGGGACGTTTAACTATCTGTTTTCACATAATTTCAATCAAACAATTTGTCAATTCAATATGAAAATTATTATCAAATGTGTCCGAGTCGAAACATTCATTATCAGAATTGGACTTGATGATGATCACCCTTTCCAAGGGCAATTGCCACAACGATTGGTTATTGCTCGTTGACAACCACTCCGTTTCATTTTCAACCTGTTATGACATCCTAATATGTATGTACATGTGTTAATGTTAGTAATTGAACTTTATTGTGCTAATCAATACTGACAGCCTTTTATGTTTTATTTCAGATGGCCGTGGTCATTGTTATACATAAATACATGTTTTAAACAAATAGACAATGTTCTTATTTAAGCCCAGGGTCTAAGTTGATCAACATCCAGAGCGGCTACCATCTGCTGAAGAGAAAATGCCTGCCGTACATTGTCCTATTCTCGGCTGTATATATGTAACCGACGACCTTGATGCAGCAATCGTCGCTGCACTCATCAACGCTCATAGTGTATTATCACACGCTCCAGGACCTTTCACTGCTGCCGAAACAGTGAATAGGCCTCTCGTATCGGCAGCAGGCACAAGTAAGGAATAGGCATACTTCGCATCACCATGGTCTGAATGTCGACCCCATCAAATTACCGGCCGTGACAAAGTAGTACAGCTGCTGGAAGATTCTACGCAGACTTAACGCTATCTACGGGTGGCAGCCTTACTAACAAAACTGATATAGAGGTGCATGGGAGCAATTAAAAGAACTACCGTCTGTGACGATAAAACCATGGTAGCCAGTCACACTACACAACATGCGCCAAGACCGTGATGAACTTGTACGTAGTTTTTGTGCACGCGTACGTGGACAAGCTAGCATGTGCAAATTCATAATAAGGTGCTCCAGTTGTGACAATGATGTTAATTACATAGCAACAATTGTTCGAGGTGTACTTGCAAAGGGTGTTGCCGACCCAGACTTGCAGCTTGACTTCCTCGGCGATAAAAATTGAAAATGTGAATTGATTACTCACCAATTGTTTTACCCACCCCAAGGAACATGCACTCACAATTTTATTTAAAGGACCCAATATGCGTCCATAACCATGCTCACCATTTGTTTCCCAGTGCTTCCTATAGTAATAAGATTTTTAAAATTTATCTTGAATTTGACTTTTTTGGCCCTGCCCCCAAAGCCCCATGTGGGGTGGGGACCATGCAATTTTAATTCATCCTTAGGTACCAAAGCTGCAAACATTTCAGCCAGATGATCATGATTTCAGACTGGTTTTAATAAAGCTGCATAATAATTATAGAAGATAAATAACCAGTCTAAACTTAGTTAAGTTTATTCAAAACTTAGTTAAGTTGATAAATATTTAAGTTAAATGTAACCTGCGCCGGATTATCTTATGTATGGGGTTATATATAATTTTTCAATCGATTTTGACCAACCTTACACTAAAGTTATATAACAATAAGAGGTGCCCGCAGACAAAAAGGCTCTTAGGAGGACTTTTCATCAGCAAAACCAAATGGTTATGACACATACAACAACTAGTATGACAATTTGTACAATATTTATTGATGTTAAATTTAATTGTTGTCATTTTTTACAAATCAATAAATATTGCTGTATATCTTTTTTCATTTTCAGGTTTCTTAGAAAATAATCCTTCCTTCAACCCTGCACAGAATGTCAATATCATTAAAGGTTGGTACTAAGGCTTATAAAGCTTAGAGTACTAGTACCAGAAACTTCAATCCACATGTTGCAAGTGAACATTTTTATTAAATATTAATCTGGCTCCTTGATTAAGCATTATCTAGTTCGTTCAAAATGATAATTTGCGGAATAAGTGATAAATAAAAATAAAATAAACTTAAAACTCATCTTTAAAATGTGAAAAAAAGTCTGATGCATTATTTTGTATTTGTTATTTTTCATTTGAAATATAATTCATAAAATAACTTTATTTGACATTAACAGCAGACAAAATACAATATCATGTCATCATTTCAAAATTAGCAAATATATACATCTATATTCATTCTGAGTTTACAGTAACTATACATGTATATGCATGTAAAGATGTACCATATGTTTCAAGAGGCTTATCTTGATATAGTGGCTGAAAACTGAGGCTTGAGTTTCATTTTAAAGTTGACCTATGAGTATAGAATAACCAGTAACTTCGATACCATAACATAAATAAACTGCAGAGATCTCAGTAAATACTGAGGGATTACATTTATTTAAATCTGTTTTTCTTTTCTTTTTACGAATTTTGGTTTGATTTTTTAAATGTTTAAACTTCATTTACTTTTGTGACAATTTCTTACAGAGAAATCCGCCTTTTACAGGAAAAAATTCTGGCAACAACACAGTACCAGCAACATTGTAATATTCTGTTTGATATGTTCATATCATATCATGCATTTAAAAGTAGTTTTAGAAATTTCCCCCCATTAAACTGGTCGAAAAACAACACAAATCTTTAAATATTTATTTATGTCCATTTTTACATGTATATCAGAGAGATAGATTTAAATATATAGACATTGCTCGTCTGTATCTTTTTTTATACAATTACATACAAGTAACAAATCTCTATTGAAAATATACAAGTTGCACAATGAAAGAGGATGTCAGCAACAAATAACACAGAACATTCCGGCAGAATCATTAAAATCATCAAGTCATACTACATTGTCTCAATCTCTACATCATATAATTGACAATCAAATTTCTGATAGCTTTACGACTAAGGAAACTAATACAAGGTACAGTTTTAGACTATTGTTTGGGGAGCTTGATTAAGCATAAAACATTTAAATAATTCTTTATCAGGTGTAAAATATTCTTTTTGAGGTAGTTAAATTTCGATCTGATTTGGAAAAATTAATTACAAAATGGGTCATATACACATAAACTCACATACAAATTTATTTTAGCTAGATTGTGAAAAAAGGTCATAGCTTTTAATTACCACTTTGAGTTCATTTTCTGAGTATTATGTTTTGTTTTTGAGAGGTCATTGGGCCAAGTCAGAGACTGAACCTGGACATCAAATGATCCACAACACTATTGCTGCAATCATAAATTCAAATCAACAAAACATTTATGATCAAAACTCTTATAGCTCAATTGTAGCCAATTTCTAACAACCTCTATATAAAAACTGCACTTGTGATATGTACTGCACACAAGAACTCAGAATATTATGTAAATGTTTCAGCTTAAACATGTTCCCTGCACAATAAAATCACAACATCTTGGCACACTATGAATACACATACTGGTTACTAGTGGTAGAATCAATCATGCAATATATCAAAGCAAAGTGTGACCCTGGTGCTTACTAGTAATAAGGAAGTTTCACAATATCAGATTTTATGCGACATACCGGTTTTGTAAAGAAACTAATGTACAAAAAACTGACACAAAAACCATAACCAGAAACTCAACATATAGTCACTTTCCAATCAAGATCAAAATTTATCAAATTTCAAGTATAAAATTTATACAAGATTTAATCTCTCAAGATGCTTTACAGATTGCTGAAGTGCAAAAACTGTGTGATAGGCTAAATGTGATTAACACATAGTCTGTTGATTTACCTTTGAAATAGATCATTTCTGCTTACAGATATATGGTGCAATTTTTCATATGGTTTTAATTTTAATTAAACACAAATAAACAATTTTGACAGTTCTCAAGAAAAACATAAACACTCACAATAAAGTTTAAACTAAACGTTAATAAGTTAAACATTACTGTCAGACAGAGTATAGTCAATGCCTGTTGAAAAGGACGTATATTCTCACTAGTCTGGTCAATGTGGCTAGTAAAAAATTACCATGCAGAAAAACTACGTAAATACTAAAGTGTTAAAATAGAGCTTAAACAACAGTTTACACAATAAAACAGAAAATAAGGGCTGGTTTCAGTCAAATATATCAATGTTATTTCATTAAGTGAGCAATGAAATGGTATAACCACAAGTGGTGAAGTCACAAGTTTGCATGAACATTTAATCATTAGTTTACTGAAATCAATATAAATGGTATTTCACTACATTTAACAGTAAAATTATAAATGGTATTTCACTACTTTTAACAGTAAAATTATAAATGGTAATTCATTAAATTAACAGTAATATTATAAACGGTAATTCACTACTTTTAACAGTGAAATTATCAAAAACAATTGATTTGTAATTCATAAAAATGCAACAATATAATATAGTCAAATATTTCATGAAATTCGTATGTATATAGAATGACAGGAACTATTCCATACTTTTTTTAATACAGAGATGGTCTCTGTGTACCATCTTATGAATGGTCTCCATTTGCCATCTTATGAATATAACTTACCGACAACAGTGATGGTATATGCAATGATTCAACATCACAATGTATACACTATTAAAAGGATACTAAAGTCAAATTTTAGACAAATAAAATTGTGTGATTTTAAAGCTATAGGTTTTCCGACTGCAGAAAAGTCAATACCTAGCTGTCGGCATGAAGACAAAAGTGGAACAAAAACTATATTTCAACTTATTAGATTATGAAAAATATTCCACACCAAAGAAATTCAGTTTTTCTCATAAAGTATTAACCGCTGAACTCATTATGAACGTATTGAGTTATGTAATTTTCCATATATACTATTTCTCATATACTGATAACGGTTGATAGCCCTTTCCAGTATTTATAATATTCAATTTATTTGCGTCTCTTTCATTGCTTGATTCCAAACTCATTCACACTGAAACCTTTCTTATCAATCACCCAGCTATCACCCATCAATCACCCATCAGTCAGACATGGTCGTTAGTTGATGTACTGGGCCATCCATCGAAAACCTTCTCCATATCCTTGCCGTTTTAACACACTACACATAAATAGTTCCATAGGTCGCCCGGGTAGATCCCGACGAGAAACATTACCCTGAAATGAAAATGTAATACCTTCAAACAGCTGACAAATGCTGTACAGAGCAACAAATCAGAGCCAATTTATGTGAAATTTTTCTGTAACAGTCATTATACCACAAGCTAGGATTGCACAAGCAACAGCTGGCTAATAAAAGATAGGCAGTTTTGTTATAATTTGAGTATTTAATGCACTGTGGAGATACAAAATAAAATTTTGTCAAACAGCTACTAGAGGCATGCAATATATCACACTCCAGCATCAGCCCTCCATCTTTATAAATAAATTTAAAGGGCAAGTATTGGTCAGTCATCAATTTAATATTTAAAACTCAAGACAATAAAACAATCTGACTAAAGTACACGATCTTCCATAAATGTCAGATCTGATGGCGATCCATTCGAATTCATCTTCTTGTTTTATTGGATTTCCAATATCGCTATTATTAAATCCACCAAGATATTTTTAGATCCACCAATCAGAGGACTCCTTTCAACAACCGTTCGGCTTAACCTTCAAAATGGCGTCAATTGACGAAGTTTTAAATGATGCTATGAGCAAATTTAAAATAAAACATTTAAAACCAGAGTAAAGACCACTTCGTCCGCTGCTCTAAAACCAGATCTTTTACAATTTACGGAACGTAATTTTATTTCCGCGTAGCCATGATGCGGTCGTCATAAGAACCAGAACACGCGTGTAAATCACTATGCGAAAATTTTTAATATAGATTTTTTTTGTAAATATAGACTTTTACTTTCACTTTCAAAAACGTGAAAGCAAGGTTCTGATTGGCTGGCAGAAAGGTCGTCTGAACGTGACCCGCAATCGGTTGTCCTCAGATCCTATGCATAGCGTAAATAGGAGATGATTTTAATGAGATTGGACAATAAAACAAAGAAAAGTTGTAATTCCAGTTTAATATCAGCTAGAATGACACCCTTAGAAGTACAGAACACTATGCTATTAAATGACCAGTTCAAAAAGCAAGGATTAATAAAACGTGGTTGTAATTTCAATGATATCCAATTATGACATAAATACATATGATTTCACTGTATCTTCATAATCAAATGGGTGTCTATGTCTGTCCTTTATATAGTGTGTAGTATAGTAGTCATGAATCCTTAACTGGTTCCTACTCATATAAAGCTATCTGTTCATGTATGTAAATAGTTTGTCCAGACCGGATGTGTTGCATGTTAAACCAGTATATAAATCATAGTTGACACCAAATCTATTGGTTTGATAGATGCCTTGATATTTTGTCTATGTTTGCATTGTAGCTAGGTGCGATCACTGTAGCCTGGTCTGTTTATTTATGTTTATGTATGGTTGTTCACAAATAATTATCTCCATATATATAATATGAAAGTGCATCTGAAAATTTGAAATTCCATTGTTATGATTGCAATTATCTCCCTTTATATATTGTGGTGTAAAACCTTACCCTTCCAGTTGTTTGGCCATGCAGACCAAAATTATGTCTGATTTCATCTTCACTAGCAGCACCGGGTATGTCTATTTTATTGCCCAATATTAATACAGGAGCATTGGCTACCTGTTCGTCTGTCAGTAAACTCTGCAAATAAAAGTGCATATTACTTACTATATCTTTACAGATGTTACATGGCGAGTTATGACGGTTTCAATGTAGTATACTATGAGGTATGTCCCAAAAGTAATAGGACGCATTTAGAAATATGCCTTTTGGTGTTTCAATCCAACCAAAACTTGGCATGAATAATTTTCCATATTTAAACTATAAGCATGCACGATTTCGATATCGTACGCAACCATTTAACATTAATTTTGACAAGTTAAAATGTATATGAAACAAAGTACGGGGGAGTTTGATATTATTTGTGCGACGTCAAGTTGACATTGAAATGAAAGTTATTCTTTTTTCAAAGTATGAACCACTGTGCAAAACACATTTTTTGGGGTACTGCAACCACTTGTACATGTCACGATACTATGATGACACATAGATCCTAACCACAGAATGTACACTCAGGCACATGGCCCGGAGGTACTGAATGTGCTTTTCACGAAGATCTGACTAGAATCCCAGGAGAACCACACATGATCCGGTCGTCCAAATCGTTGATGGCCAGTTACTTTCGTCTCGCCATTGGAAACCTGTTTATATCACCAATAGATAAGACTCCAGAATGTGCCTTCTGTTAAAGAGTTGTGTGAAATAAACTTCAGAGTAACCTGTGGGGTCATATTACACCCAACACAAAATTTTACCACACTTTTTACTATTCAAATTCGCACTAAGTCTTGTAATTTCAAAAGTGTGCACAATATTTAAATGTTTATCGATAAGTTGAATTTTAAAACAACATTCGCACATGATCTGAAATAATGGTCACTGTTATTTCATAACATTTGGTACAATATTGAGGAAGTTGTCTGCTTTCCAAGGCAATGTTGTTTTTTTAAATGGCGTCTAATTTCAAAGTCCCCCATACTTCTAAACCCGCATTACTATGGTGCCTTTTGTATGAACTTAATGATGACTGAAAGTTGATTTGATGTTTTACGACAATAGAAGATGTGTCGATCTATCCGTTGATATCATTGGTTTGCATGTAATGCCCTAAATACAAAAATGACAGGGTCGTCCTATTATTTTTGGGACATACCTCGTATGTATCCAGAAAAATTTATGCTGTCACTTGTAAATCAAAATATGTCAACGTCCAATAAAGAGTATCGTATTTTGAGACATGTATGTATAACAACAAGGTAAATACCAATAAACAACAGAATACATGTTATTTTAAGAAAAGCAATGTGAAGCGGGACTTATTTCATGTATAAAATCTGAAGTTGCAAAAACAAAGTCAGGTATACATACATCTAATTCTGCTTTTGCTTCTAAAAATCTTGGTCTGTCATTTACATCTACGAGGAAAACAATACCATCTACGGCAGGGAAGTAATCTTTCCACACTCTTCTTGCTGCAAAGGATGTGGATAACAGAGATAATTTAGGTCACATAACTAACAAGAAAATATCAACATTGTATATGACAATCTGTAAGATCTGTTAAATGAAAGAAAAAAACAACATAAAATTCGGCAATTTGTAACAACGGACTTGTTATTAAAGACCATTAACTCAGGTGTATGATAGACAAGAAACAGTACAGTTTAAGTCTGATTCAATATATTCTGTTCTATACAGTTCTGAAGTTACTGTGGCAATCAATCTTTTTACTGAATTTGGCCAAGATATTGTGTAAATCAGCATTGTGAACAGTTCTAATGAGGATGGGATAATAATTACTGCTAATGTTAACGGGAGTATATCGGGATTTTTCAAAATGTTTAAGTTGGCTAAAAAAAATATATACTCAACTTCACTATCCCCATATAACTAAAAGGATACCAAAATAATATACTGAAAAGTGATTTCCTTACTTGAAATCAAAATGAAATCACGCAACTCATTTATTACGTCACAAAATATGTTGCGGGAAATCTATTTAAGTCAAACCTAGGTGCGTAGCCCAAGTTAGGAAATCCCTTTTTGATATATCATTTTGGCATGTTTACTTAGACATCCTTTAGACAATACAGTGTCAGTGAGTATATATACGCATGATATATTGGAAAAATATGTTTAAGCCAATTTTAATTTTTTTTTAAAAATCCTGATAAATTCTCTTTAATGACAATGAAGATGATTTTAGTCAAATTAAATTTTTTTTAAAAATAATTTTATTTATCAAAACATTTAAAGTGTTTTTTTCCTGATATACCCACTTAGACATGACAACGTTTATTTTGACAACTTTAGTACGATCGAAGGGCAATTACTCTGGAGTGACAGGGGTGATAATTGCTGTTTATTGATACCCCATCTCCCCAGAAATTTTACCAACATTGTGTGGAAGCACCCACCTACCACCCTTTCCTAAAATGGAAATGCAAGTGACGCAAGCCACACTGTCCCCCAGATTAGGGGCATGAATATCATTACTACACAATTATTAGTGCCATGTACCGGTATAAAGTATTTGGCCAGAACAATACTAAGCAAGTTGGTTTTGAAATGTAAGTTATCAACAAGAGCTGTCGGAGGGACAGCGCACTCAACTATTTAAATATTTGTCACAGAAGTAAGCCTAACAAAGGCAATAATTTGTGTTATATTCATGCAAGAGTTATCTTACTTAGTTATTGTAGTAGGGTTGATGACTGGGAAGACTTGTGTAAAGTTTCAATCAAATACATTGAGTGGCTGGTGAGATATGGACTTGATGGTACTTGCATGCATAACTTCAACCAGAATTTTGAGTCAAACAAGGGCAATAATTTGCATTACATTCAAGCATGATTTATCTAACTTAGTTATTGTAGTAGGGTTGATGACTAGAAAGGCTTGTGTAAAGTTTCAAGTCAATACATGCATTGGTTACTGAGATATGGACTTGATGGTACTTGCACGCAAAATTTTAACCAGATTTTCTAAGTCAAACAAGGGCAATAATTTGCATTATATTCAAGCAAGAGTTAGCTAACCTAGTTACTGTAGTAGGGTTGATGACTAGGAAGGTTTGTGTACAGTTTCAAGGCAAACATGCAATAGTTACTGAGACAGGGACTTGCATGAAAAATTTAACCAGAATTTCTAAGTCAAACAAGAGCAATTATTTGCATTATATTCATGCAAGAGTTATCCAACTTAATTGTTGTAGTAGGGTTGATTTGCATGCAAAATTTTGACCAGAATTTCTAAGTCAAAGAAGGGTAATAATTTGTATTATATCCAGGCAAGAGTTATCTATCTTAATTACTGTAGCAGGGTTGATGACTAGGAAGGCTTGTGTAAAATTTCAAGGCAATACATGCAATGGTTTCTGAGATAGACTTGCATGCAAAACTTTAACCTGAATTTGTAAGTCAAACAAGGGCATTAATTTGTAATGTATTCATGCATGAGTTATCTAACTTAGTTATTGTAGTAAAGTTGATTACTAGGAAGGCTTGTGTAAAGTTTCATGGCAATACATGCAATGGTTACTGGGATAGGGACTTGCACACAAAACTTTAACCAGATTTTCTTAGTCAAACAAGGGCAATAATTTGTACCATATTCATGCAAGAGTTATCTAACTTAGTTATTGTAGTAGGGTTGATGACTAAGAAGGCTTGTGTAAAGTTTTAAGGCAATACATACAATGATTACTGAGATAGGAACTTGCATGCAAAATTTTCACCAGAATTTCTAAGTCAAACAAGGACAATACTTGGTATTATATTGATGCAAGAGTTATCTAACTTATTTATTGTAGCAGGGTTGACGATTACAAAGGCTTGTGTAAAGTTTCAAGGCAATACATGCAATGGTTACTGAGATAGGGACTTGCATGCAAAACTTAAACCAAGGTGCGACTTTGACGCCTGGGTGAGTAGAATAGCTCTCTTTATTCTCAGAATAGTCAAGCTAAAAATCTCATCTAATGTTTTTAAATATTGAAGTATATTTATATTATATAAAAGTTTCTTCCCACTCTGCCTACACATCAGCCTAATGCACGCATGTAACACTTCATATACACAGTTATCAGTATATAGATATAATATGACATAATTACCCTGCTGATGACCGCCGAGGTCAAATGTTGTGAATCTCATGCCACCCATAGATAATTCCTCTGATGCTGAAACAAGTGACACACAGGTTAAGAATATTTCATTATAATCAAGAAATAAGTCAGAAATGAATCGAACATAATGGTGATTTAAACAAGCAACTTTTGCTAAGCACCTAATATGCATCTAGAAAACCACATGAGCATAGCTCATACATACATTTTAGTCTTTGCTAACAGTTCACAATTGAGGAATTTACCAAATGATCTATTTCATATACTAACTGTTTATAATAATTAATTTAAGCTGGAATGTGAAGAAAGCTCAGACTTAATATTAACTGCTCTATATAGTCCACTTCCTGGGTAGAACCAGTACAGTGTTATTTTTTAAGTGGCCAATGGGCCAATTTGTGCATTCAATCTGCAACCTCTGATATGAGCATTCAACACTCACTATCCAGTGCACTACAGCTTATAATCACATACTAATAGAATTATGCAAAACAATAATATAATTTATTTGGCCAAATGAAATAAGTTCACATTTAGTCCAATGCTATAAATTGTAAAAGAAATTTAGTTTATACAAATCAAGTTCAATCATTCTAGGTAGAACTAACTCTACCAAAATATGTTACCAATGATTGAACATTAGCAGAGTTAACCCTAAAATCATAGCTACAAAGCTCAAGTTACTCTGTACTACTAAACTAAGCAACACCCAATACTATTTTAGCAATACTCAATCTACAATGCGACCAGGCCCAATAAGCTCAGTTGGTAGCAGGTCTGACTACCAATCAAGGGGTTGTGAGTTTGAATCTGTGTCCAGTCAAAGTCTCCATGATGATTGATAAACAACATAACGTCTCATTATCAATTGTCTCTCATGACTGATTCAATTGGGAAAGTTAACAGTTACTTGTGGAAATAGGGTGTGCTTGAGTACTAGTTAACCTTCCAGTATCCCAGGAAACAGTGGTTAGGTAACTTTTCGTCTGTTAGTCTTCAATGACATAAAAATGACATTAAATATTCAATCAATCAAATCTACAATGCAACAGCTCAGGCTTCCTTTATATTCAATGCAATACAAGCTTAATACAATCACATGGTTTAGACTAACTGAAAAAAAAACATGCTATACCAGAATGAATTCAAACAAAATTGTTAGGTTTTTTTTTGTCAATATTTCAATACATACATTATCCCACATGCAAAAAGTTTATAAAAGACATTTAAACTTTTCCTAATGATTAAAGTTACAACATTCTTTTCACAAGAACAAAGGTTTGCAATTTCAATTATTATAAAACATTTTGTTGCCATTTTGCTGTAGTAAGATACCTTGAAGAGTTTGGCCAGGCTCACGTTAGAAATTCCACTTCAGGACCATTTCAAATCTTGAAGAGTTTGGTCAGGTTCACAAAATGAATTCCTTCTGAGAAGGTCAATTTGGTGTGGTCCACTTGTTCGGTCATATTCCATTAGGAACAACACAATCGACTTCAAGTGCTTGGGGTTGAGGACCACTTAAAGCCTGTTCAGGTTTACTACTATAGGTCATTTTAACAGGGTCATCTTGGTGACATCCACTACAGGAGCTTGGTGACATCTACTGCAGAAGCTTGGTGACATCCACTACAGGAGCTTAGTGACATCCACTACAGAAAATTGGTGACATCCACTACAGAAGTTTGGTGGCATCCACTGAAGAAGCTTGGTGACATCCACTACAGGAGCTTGGTGACATCCACTGCAGGAGCTTGGTGACATCCACTACAGGAGTTTGGTGACATCCACTACAGGAGCTTGGTGACATCCACTACAGGAGCTTGGTGACATCCACTGCAGAAGCTTGGTGACATCCACTACAGAAGCTTGGTGGCATCCACTGTAGAAGCTTGGTAACATCCACTGTAGAAGCTTGATTGCATCTGCTGCAAAAGTTCAGTGGCATCCACTGTAGGAGCTTGGAGATTGTTGGCATCCACTACAGGAGCCTGGTGACATCCACTGTAGGAGCTTGGTGACATCCACTACAGAACTTTGATGATATCCACTGCAGAAGCTTGGTGACATCCACCGAAGGAGTTTGGTGACATCCACTGTAGGAGCTTGGTGGCATCCACTACAGAAGTTTGGCAACATCCACTGCAAGAGCTTGGTAACATCCACTACAGGAGCTTGGCAACATCCACTGCAGAAGCTTGGCAACTTCCACTGTAGGAGTTTGGTGACATCCACTGCAGGAGCTTGGTGACATCCACTGCAGAAGCTTGGTGGCATCCACTACAGGAGCTTAGTGACATCCACTACAGGAGCTTGGTCACATCAACTGAATGAGCTTGGTGACAGTCACTGCAGGAGCTTGGTGACATCCACTACAGGAGCTTGATGACATCCACTTCAGAAGCGTGGTGACATCCACTGCAGGAGCATGGTGGCATCCACTACAGGAGCTTGGTGACATCCACTGCAGGAGCTTGGTTGCATCCACTGTAGGAGTTTGGTGACATCCAATGTAGGAGTTTGGTGACATCCACTACAGGAGCTTGGTGACAACCACTGTATGAGCTTGGTGACATCCACTACAGGAACTTGGTGACATCCACTGTAGCAGCTTGGTGGCATCCACTACAGGAGATTGATGGCATCCACTGTAGGAGCTTGTTGGCATCCACTACAGGAGCTTGGTGGCATCCACCACAGGAGCATGGCAACATCCACTGTAGGAGTGTGGTGACATCCACCATAGGAGCAAGGTGACATCCACTGTAGGAGCTTGGTGACATCCACTACAGGAGCTTGGTGACATCCACTGCAGGAGCTTGGTGACATCCACAACAGGAGCTTGGCGACATCCACTGCAGGAGCTTGGTGAGATTTACTTCAGAAATATGAACAGAATAATTGAAAAAATTGGGTCAGGTCTACATTAGATGCTGTGTCCATTTAACTTCATGAGCTTATTCAAACAATGTCAACTTTGAGAACCATCAACTAAGAGAGCTTGGTGAGGTTCACTCAAAATGGTCATTATGGCAAGGTTCATCTGAAGAGCTTACACCAGTTAACCGCTGAGCTCAGATTAAAGAACATGGTCTGATTTAACCCAGGTACTTGGTCTAGCTTACCGTAGGATTATGGCCTGGTTAAACCCAAGAACTTGGTTTGGCTAACCTCAGGATCTTGGCCTGGTTTAACCAAGGAACTTGGGTCTGGTTTACCCGAGGAACTTGACCTGGTTTAACCCAGGAACTTGGTCTGGTTTACCTAATGAACTTGGTCTGGTTTAACCCAGGAACTTGGTCTGGTTTACCTAATGAACTTGGTCTGGTTTAACCCAGGAACTTGACCTGGTTTAACCCAGGAACTTGGCCTGGTTAACCCAGGAACTTGGGTCTGGTTTACCCAAGGAACTTGGTCTGGTTTAACCCAGGAACTAAACCTGGTTTAACCCACGAATTTGACCTGGTTTAACCCAGGTGCTTGGTCTGGTTAACCCCGGTTTACCGCAGGAACTTGGTCTGGCTTACCCAAGGAACTTGGTCCAGTTCACTCAAACTCACACTGACAACAACAATCTCAGAAGCTTTAACCCTTCAACTTCTGAAATCTGTTCTGTTCCACTCTATATTTGTATCACTGTAAGTGTTCGTTTAAGGTCACTTCAAGGGATTGACAAGGATAAATTAATATTTGGATATTATATTCACCTTAAATCTAGTGACTGAAGTTAAAGTGACAATGATTTTATTAATAGAAATATATATATATGAAAAAGATTTTTTTATTAAAATACATTGATTGCATAAACCATTCTTTCCTGTTCTCTGTTGCCTTTTCTCAGCCAACATGCATTACATAATAATTATGATAAACCTAATGCTGGATTTTTTTTATCTTACTTGGATGTAGTGTGGGTACGTGTTGTGCCATTCTGTCATCTTTGAGCATGTGCAGAAGTGTGGTCTTGCCTGCGTTATCAAGTCCAAGGAACACCAGTTTACCAGACTTCTTGTATAGTCCTACAATGAATCAAGTCAGACATGCCGTGAGTATGCATGCATAAATAGCACGGTCGGTGACTGTGTTAGTTAGCATGTGCAGCACTGAATACACATTCCAAATACTGAAAAATTTATTACGACTTCACATCTTTTTTAAAATTAATACTTGTTAAATACCTTGCAGTATAAGTCAACAGTACAACATAATACAATGTTGTCTTGCCATACCTGACCCTCCAAATACCAAGTTGCTACAAACTTTAGACTTACAAACAACTTATAATATTACTATCAGGATATAAACTCCAGACTAATTTTCCATAAATTCAGGGTTGAGGTGCTAGAAAAAAGTCTGCATTGAATTTGAGTAGAACCATTGTCCTGCTGGAAGTAAATAACACACTTTTTCACATGAATATTTGAGATGGAGCCGGGCTCATACACATAATATCAGCTACCAGACATACTGTGAAATCATCAATTTTCGTGGGGTACTAATTTTCGTTGATTTCGTGGGGAGGCCTCGACAATGAAATTACGGTAAATTCAAATGAAATGATCATGGATAAAATTTTGTTTCATCCCAACTGCATAGCGTTTACCTCTACCTAAAACATCGACCTTTCTCAGTCAGATCTATATGTAACCCGATAGTTTCTATTTAGTGTGCACATTGAGCTATTAGATGTAATGAAAGTTAAATTTGAAATCTTAAATTTAGTGCACTGATTAAGTTAAAATAAGGTAACTGTATTAATATTCCATCCATTTCATTTCACAGATTATGCGTGTATTGGAGGCCGTGTGTTTACCCGCATGTATTATTTTCATCACTGTAGAAAGCTCTAAAAATAAACAGTTTCCTAGAACAATGTGTCAATAACAATAGTAAACGACCCATTTTACTTCAGTGTGACGTTTTTCTAAAACATTGTTTCAAGTAGCTAATTTAAGAGAAAATATGTTGCGAATAATTACAATAAAGATTTCTATTATTGAATGAAAAAGTAGCCCATTAGGCTATTGGGTTTTTATTTCTTTTTGTTGACGAGGAATAAATATTTCTAAGAAGTGAACTTGTGTTTGTCTTGACCTACTTACACCTTCAACTTATGACACGTCCTCTCCAAATTAATTGTTGTTTTCATAACAGTTTGATCAAACACCACGAAGAACATTTATTACTGAGTGTGTAGGTGCAGGCAGCAACTTAATACTGGTACAGGTCAGTAATTAAAACGCTTTATGTAATAGATATAAATTCATTTACAAACAAATTAAGTCTTGATGAATATGTCCTTGCACCAAAAACAACAAAATTGATATGAACGAAAATTAATTATTTCACAGTATTAGTGGTTGTTAAACAACACCTTAGACCACTCAGCCACCGAGGACTCAATTAAATACAAAATGAACCCAAAATATTGATACTTCAAGTGTAAAGTTCCAGCAATTATAAATATCGATTTGTCACCCCTTTAATAGCTTTGACATACACAAGTTAAAGAAGCTACCCCTGCTCTCTCTCATGTAGTGCTCTGGGGTCAGACAGAGGAGAACACAACAATTCTTACATGTTTTTTTTTCATGTTTCTGGATTGAGGGGAAGACAGCAAATTTTGTTCAAAATCTTAGAAGGGTCTGCAGATGCCAGGTGAAGTTTACTTTAGTAGAACTCTCCCATTTAATATCTTTGGAATCTCAAACTTTTGACCCCAACTCTTGATCTGCCAATGTGCAACATTGCTTATTATGTGTATTTCTGTATTTATCTAACCGCATAATAAATACCATGAAATGGGATATTTTTGTCATAGCATTTAAATAATTATATTTTAACATAAAATTTATATTTATCAATTCTGACCTAAATAACATGTACCATATTGTTAAAGTGATTCCCTTGCTTGAATAATATACAAGATAGTTATTCTGTTCTAAGAAAGTATTCATAACTAACAAAACTTTAAAATAAGGTGAACCTTATTTTTAATATTCTATTTTTTATATTTCTACCCATTGATGGTATTCATATTTGATGAACCTGGAAACCACCTATGTAGTGTTCCACTATAGTAGTATTAGTACATACACTGTGTACATGTACATACACTGTGTACATGTTGTCATGTGATCCAAGTCAATTTTCATTCATGTAATAAAAGCTCTACTTTACACTCAATATTTACAGCTGTATTCATCCACAAGAGTCTCATCTGTTAACCAGCAAATAAAATCACATTGAGCAATCAGGGCAAAACGGCTGACAAAGAAAAGAAATTCCAGTTTTGTGTTCAACCTCCAACATACATACAATATTTATATATATATAATAACATAAATTAGTCATTGACATTTTAGATAAATCCAAATTCTGTACATGTCACCTGATACACTTTGTTGGTGTTATTATCAAGCATCTCTCCATTCAGGTTACCACTGGTTCATGCAATGCCAGTACAAGATGCTCAACTTAGTAGAAAATGTACTTTCAGGTCTTAATGAAACATAGTTATATATTCAATGTTTTATCCCAACAATGTTCAGTAAAACATGGTTTAGTTAGTTAAATAAACTATAAGAACAACAAATACAAATTGTAATTTTTATTAAAACCATCACATTCCACTGTACATTTAATATATCAATATTGACATTAGCATTCGACTGGACTGGAAAGACAAACAATAACATAATGTTTATTTGTGCAGGCTGGAATTGTTTAACAGGCATCACTGAAACTGGCTTCTTGGTTTGAAATTACCCTTTGAGGTACTGGTAAGTAATCTGAGCGAGCCACTGACAGTAAATTGTACTAGGAGACGTGACTATGACAGATAAACTTCAAACTTTGTGTTTGTAGCTGTAACGATACTGTTAAAAGGTATATCCAATTTGCCCACCAACCATAGGCTCAAATTTGTCATAAAAACTCACACACTCAAGTTTGTAATGAAAATGAATAGACAAGCTTCATTGAATGAGTCCAGTGGCCAGCTATTCTTAAAGCACTTTAGAGCAGCCAATTTACCTCATTTGATGTTCACAATTACAATAACACTATTCGAGGGTTCAACGCAATGTGGTTTTATTTACATATATAAACCAATAACAAATAGAGCAGTGTTGCATTTAATCACCATGATCAGCTAACTAAACTTCTGGTTTACTGTCATTTTAAGGTATAATCATTGTGTATAAAACTGTCCCTGTTATTCAAGGTTTTAGAATGAATACATTTTGAAGCTAGCTGGTTGATGTGGGAAACAAACTCTTCGGAGACTTGAAAGTACATTTTCTTCTGCATAAATGCTGTTGTCACTTACAGGGGTGGAGAGTTGGGACAGGTTGTACCAAATGTCCCTGTTTTAATACACTCAGTAACGTGGTTTTACCTGCTTTGTCCAATCCTAAGAACAACAGTTTACCCTGCTTTCTGCCGGAACCTTTATCAAACACGAACACATGTCTTTTCAACTTGATATTCAATAAAAAACAGAATGATATAAAATGAATCATTAATTAGCATCAAAATTTAGAATTCTGTTAAACCAGCTGATATTGATTTTTTGTGCTGTTTACCAGTCCAATTATTGCTGTGAATTCTTTTACTGATGACATAAAAATGTTATGCCCTACCTATACCTAAACAAAGTTTTCTTTGAATAAAACTTCTCAAGCTATAATTGTGTTGTTGTTATTGTTGTTTTTTACTATTCATTCAGTTATACAGTTATAAGTACTGTCTTAGTGAAATAACTTTAAAGGGCAGGATTTTTCAAACTTTAAAATTGGCTAAAAACATATTTTTTCAAGCCTATATATACTCAATGACACCAAATTGACAACTGGAAAAAAGCCGAAATGACTTTGCGAAAAAATTTCAATAAACTCAACAACTGTTACAATGCGATATTTTAATAAATCTCTTTGAAAACAGATTTCCGTGTTATATCGGACCACCTTATTAAGAGACTTCAGCATATATATGTATCAATTAACTTACCAAGATATCCCAGCATTCCTGTCAACCAATCCCACAAAAACATTTTTGCTCTATTTGTCTGAAAGAGAAATAAATGATTCCTTACTCAAGTAATACAGATGATGGGAATGTTACCATTATCAAAGTGGCCATATGTAGAACTTACAGCAGGATTATAAGGCAATAATGCAGTCAATAAAATATGTGTAAATACAGTCAATCCTTCCTCAAGCAGTCAATTAAGGGAAAGACCAAAAAAATAGCCCTCTTGTAAGTCTGAAACTACACTGTGACTAATAATGGTCTACAATATATTTGGACAAAAAATTTGAAAATGGACGCAACTCTTCATTTGGAAGATTCCTACCCACAACTGCTTTCTGATAGAGCAAAGCAAATAAACTAATAGTAATATATATCAATACTGAATGTTAATCTCAACCGCAAATGACCTAATAGCAATATATCAATATGAAATGTTAATCTCAGCAGTAAATTACTTAATAGCAATATATCAATACTGAATGTTAATCTCAACGGTAAATATCCTAATAGCAATATATCAATACGTAATGTTAATCTCAATAACAACTGCAATAGTTCCCCAGAGTATAAATGGTTTCAATAGTTTGCAAAAATTACCTCTAAACCAAAACATTTTACCATTAAATTTTATCCCTATAAATTATGCATTTTTTTAGAATCCAAAGGCATGTAACTCTGCTAAGTCAAAATAAACATTGATGAAGCCAAAATCCTTTATGAAACGATTAACAAAACGATACACAGACGCAACAGAACGAATAATTGACGAACGGTACAAAACAATAATGCATACGTTGAATGCAACAAATATTTAAAGATTCAGATATCCTCTAATATTATCATAGTTATACTGACAATGAAATCAATAATTAAATGAAATGATTGCTCTCTTTGTCATTTATATTCTTTAAATTGCTTTACCTGTTACTTTAATTTAATTTCTTTATTATAAATTTTAATCCCGAATTATCCGTGAAAAAAATTGCCTCGGGCATTGTTTCTTTGCTTGTAAAAGTAAGATAAAACAATCAGGTGACGGATAGCCTGCTTACACAACTCCCCCAATTAACTGATTTAATTATCTGAACACTGATTTATGTTGCTGTTCTGTTATATGATTGACAATAAGGAAAAGTTTTCAAGCTATTTTAGAAAATCTGTTTGTTACATCGAAACTTTTCCACTAAGGGCTTTTCCAGAATTGTATATAAAAATCTATATATTATTTCTGTAAGCAGCCGTCTGTAAATTGACGTATCTCCTCCGAAACCGCTTGAAGGAACGTGCTAATTTTTCGTATGTGGGGCTTTATAAATGTGGCGAAGAAGATAAGCTATGTGGCAAAGTGGATAATGTATCAACGTAGCTTCAGGAAAGATTTTCAATCACCACGATAGCAGATTCAGTCACTATCGCCATGGAACTTGCCGGTATTTGCTGCCACCTGTGAATGGTGAAACACACCAATAGGGTGCCGGTATTTGCTGCCACCTGTGAATGGTGAAACACACTACGTAGGGAGCAATCGGTATTTGCTGCCACCTGTCAATGGTGAAACACACTACGTAGGGAGCAATCGTTGCATTGCAACAAAAAAATTGTGATAATAATAAGTGTGATGCGTAAAAATTAAGTAATAAAGCTAAGTTAGGAAGAATTTTTGTATTTTATTGAACAGAACTGGAACCTGATGAAAATGTTCTTGCTTCTCCCGCCTGCTACCGTATGCTCCCGGTGCAATGCATGCTCCCCATGCAAGCCAGTAGTTCGACAATCTGCCGCTATCACGTGCTGCCACACAACGAAGGGAGCAATCATTGCACTACAACTGAATGATAACACATGAAAATTGTGATGATAAAAAGTATGATGCGTAAGGATTAAGTAATAAAGCTATGTTAGGAAGAATATTTGTATTTTATGGGACAGAAGTGGTACGTGATGAAAGTGCACTTGCTTCTCCCGCCTGCTACTGTATGCTCCCGGTACCATGCAATGAATGCTCCCCTCGCTCGCCAGCATTTCGACATTCAGCCGCTATCATTATTTCTATCAGACAGTTTTCGACGTTTTTCATGTTTTTTATAGAGTTCACATCACTTATTAAGGTAAGGGGAAAAAATTCGGCCATCTTGGATCATCTTATATTGGCACTGACAGATAAATACCGCGCACCGTGTACATGTCTGAAATGAGAGCAGGCCTGACAGTGACAGTCACAATGGTCACAGTGTGCAGGGAGTGTGTGTAAGGGTAGGCATCGGCCATCTTGGATCATCTTATATTGGCACTGACAGATAAATACCGCGCACCGTGTACATGTCTGAAATGAGAGTAGGCCTGACAGTGACAGTCACAATGGTCACAGTGTGCAGGGAGTGTGTGTAAGGGTAGGCCACTGGGTCCATAATGTATTGCAGAATGCATTGCAAGATCGTCAAATCAACTTCTACTTTTTAGTGCACCGGCGCTAAGCTGACGTGGCTGAGACATTGCGATCTATATTTGCCCCTTTCACTAATCCCAGAATGCTCTGTATTAGGGGAGATCAGGTCTTAATTCCCAGTGAGGCTGGCTTATTCAATGACAATAAATAAATCCCAGGGTCAGACATTCGATACACTTGGAATTTATCTCCCAGCACCTGTATTCTCCCATGGACAACTTTACGTTGCATTTTCACGAGCTAGAGGTTACTCCAACATCTACATCAAAGTAGACAACAATTTGTCACAAGGACTTTTCCACAACAGGACACTCACCCAAAATGTCACTTTCAAGGAGGTCCTATAGACACAGTAGCAGGAAAAAAGCTACAAAGGTAACATCACGCTAAACACCCTCTCCACTCCAACACCCTGTGAATGGTTCACCCCCCATAAAAAGCCACATCCTCAACACCGTGCGCAGCACGGGTCATTGCTTGTATTTCATATATATATAAACACGAGTCTTGGAGATTCTCCCAAAACCATGTTTTTCAAACATTTTAGCTATTCTGTAACTGTAACTCTATTACATTCCAGAATTTTATGTACATTGAAGCAGAAAATAACAAAGCATACAATTCAAATTTTGTTTTTTTCCTTTGTAAAACACTGATACAATAGTTTTGTTAAAAAAGCATGAAATAAAGTTTTTCTCTTGTTTCTATACTATTCACTGGTTGTTTGGCTAAAATATTACTTCCATAATTCACATTATGTAATGTGATTATACACGGAAACAAACATGCATATTCATAAAATAATACATCAATATTTTCACATTTTGCATTGAGGCTTAAGTGGTGGTATTGTTTCCAGTGCCCACCGATAGGAGGTAAGTCACACATGTTCAACTGATAGCAAACATTATGAGAAATTCAGCTGTGTTGTAAAAATTTTAAACGGACCTGTACATTTCTCTAATAAATCATTTGTATTTTTTATAATTTTTAATGTTTGATTGTAACTTGTTGTCTTCTAAAAATGTTATTTTCAATATAGCCATTTATTTAAAAAAAAGATTACTATTAAACTGATAGAGAGTTATTTATAACTACACATACCTAAAGTTATGTACATAATGAATACACTGTCACCTTGTGCCAATGTCCAATGACATCACCAGTGAAACAAACATTTTATTCACTAAGTGGGTATCTTGGAAATTTTTGATGGAAGGATATCAAATGAATTCTATCGGTGTAATGTACATAAAAGTCCTTGAAAGTGTCAGACATGTTTATGTGTACTTCAGACATTTATTAATTTTATACAACCATACAGTGGTTTCGTCAACATTTCATATATGGTACAAAACCTCCTGAAATGGTACAAAACCACCAGGTAAAAAATTGTAGTGATACGAAACCTCCAACAACCGAGCTATATACTGGTCATACCTAATACCACGAGTCTAAAAAAAATTCAACCATGTAACGAATGGCATCAATACTAAACAATAATAAGGTTACTCAAGTGTGCTGAGTAAAAAACAGTTGCCAATACGAAATGAAAACAAATGCCAAAGCTAACAGAAGTTGGAGCTTTGGGCATGTCTTCCAAGATTGTTATGAGACGGGCATTTGTGGTAATAGGTATACTGGTCATACCTAAAACCGCGAGTCTAAATTTTTTCAATCATGTAAAGAATAGCGTCAATAATAAACAGTAATAAGGTTACTTAAGTATGCCGAGTAATACACAGTTGCCGATATGAGATGCAAACAAAGGCCGACGCTAACGGAAGTTTGAGCTTTGCGCATGTCTTCCCAGATTGTTTTTATACACGGTAATAGGTATATCACGGTAATAGGTATACTGTATATATATCGCGGTATTAGGTATACAAGGGATATATCCAGTGTACATTAATCTCACTGAACTTCAATATTTCAAATTTCTATAATAATCAATTGATGGCAGCTGGAAGAATATAGTGAACGAAGAAAACATACGGTTATCCTACTTTATAACCCCACCCATCGAGTTACCAGTCATGCATCACGAATTTATCTACGCAGAAGTTTCCAATTACATATACATTCACATAAAATGTATCAATACATTTAAGTTCACATGGAAAAATGCATAAAAGGTCTCTTCAAACTTACTTCAGATTTCAAGTTAAATCAGTTTAAACCAAGCATAAACAGAAAAAGTGTGGATTTTTCTGTCGATTCGGATGACACGAAACAAAATGGAAGTACTATTTGTAAAACGACTTCTCATTGGATTACAGAATTAATGCATCCAATGAGAAGTATTGTTTTAAATGCAACCCAGTAGTTTTTGATTAGTATGCATAACAACAAATGTTCTATAATATATTTAATCGAGTTTAAGCTGTCATTACTGGGCTAATGTATGTAGCTAAACGAGACTTTGTGTGGCGGTGGTGCACATTGTTTCAAAAGTTCAAAAAAATAAAATCTATTAACAGAATCATGCCCGGTGAAAAAGTGTCATGTTACTCACTGAGGCATCCAGGATACACCCCTAGCAAGGAAATGTGCCGACACAAAGAGTACACCAAGTGGTTGTTTGAAAGTTTATATACCCGAAGTGCAACCATTTCTCCTCGTCTATTTGTAAACACGACCTTCTTGATATATCTTTTGCAACACAACAACTTTCAAGTATATTTCAGAATGTCCTTCAAAACGACGATTGGTCGGTTTGTCAGATCGCTGCCTGATTTCACGCAAATATTCACTTATTCACTTTTAACATTCGTTCTGTCTCTCCAACATATACTGTTTTGTTACATCGCTCACAGAGTCATCCATACACCAGATTGGTATCACTAGCAGCCTGTGTTCCTTTCTATCGCTTATGTGTGCCTGTTTGCTGTATCCGTTAATCCCTTTCATTTATTAGTATGGCAGGAACATGAAGCAGCAGAAGACTGACAAGCTCTGTTAGTTTTGCCATGTACCAATACATCACTTAATTCTTGTCTCTTCGAAAGGCTAACAGTGGTGGACCTTGAAAGACGGATTTCATACGTAATCTGAATTATGTAGTACTTTTTGATGTTTACGTAGAATGCTCCTTATGTCCGGTAACATTTTGGAATAAGTCAGCACTAACGGAACTCTATTTTCTTTTGACTTATTTATCTTTTTTGTTTGCAACAACTCTTTTCTATCTATCTTATCTACCCGTTTTCTTAGCTGTTGTTTCAGGTCTTCTCTATGTTTATTATAGTCTGTTTGTCTTTCACATATTCTTTTGATTCTTATTCCTAGGCTATAGGCCAATGCCCTCTTAGTAATTGTGACTTGTTTTGTGTGTTTCTGTGATAATGTCTAACTTGTTTGTTGAGTGTGGTGAAACTGTGCGTCTGTTGTAGCATGAAATCAGGTAATGTATGTGACAAATGGCGACATCTAACCTGCGATGCCGGTGAGTAGCCTACTGTGACGAAAACCGCCTTGTACATATAGAAATCCATAATATCGGTGTACTTTGTTACGCCATTATACTTTGCTGTTGGTTGATAACTTTATATTTACCTTTTATATATGAATAGTCTAAGTATTCCTTATTGTTTATTAAGTTACATTAATAAACGTATAGAAAACGTAGTTAATAAATTGTCAGGCAGACGCTTATTGAATTTGATTAAGGATACTTATGCAATGGAATCGCATAATCTCGAACATCATTATGTGGTCGAACAAAGCTGAGAATGCCCGATTGAAGCCATGTGACTAGGTCATGTGACTTCTGCTATATATAAGCAGCTGACCGCCTGTATTCTTGGTAAGTCTGGTGTTACAACTCGAAGGAGAATCATCTGCAAGAAGACTTTGCCTAATCAATTAATTTATTATTATTTGGTAATACAGACTGGGACTTTGGACCGATACCACAAGTGAACGAGGATTCTCAGAAGTGCAGTTTTGAACTCAGAGTTTCAGAACCCTCTGAAACTTGTGAATAGTGCTCCGGGTCGTAGTCCGTTGGGTACCATTGTTTGTTTCAGACAGATGTTGGGACAGGTTTGGAACATTGCTGCAGGACTAGTTTTATTTAGTTAAAACATAGTTCTGAGCAAGTGTTTGAGACGTAAGTCGGATACTTTGGTGCAGCTCGGAGTTTCGAGTTTGGAATGCTGCAGGACTAGTTTTATTTATTTAAAACAGAGTTCTGGGTATAGTGTTTAGTGTTGTGCGAAACGTTAGTTCGAAACATTTATAATTTGGTTTTATATGTAGAAGTTAATTTTACGTGATTATTCTTTTTAAACACGAATCATTTGTACAATCATTTGTCATCCAATCATAAAGCAAAGTAGCTTGAGAAAAAATATTTCACCATTTATCTTAAATCAAACGGCAAGTAGCCCAAGGAAAAATTCTTGTATATCATATGTATTAGTAACTGTGTGCATAATCCGCTCGGTGCACGTTACACTACTTTTTAAATATAATTAATATATTATTTTATTTAAGTTTTGATCTATATCTATATATTCTTAACTATTTAAGTTAATATTTAAATATTATTGTGTACAAATATATATAATTAAATTGGTATATTTCCTATAATGTATGTGTATTATTTTTTATGGGTATTAAAATATAATTCATGTATTCGTTAACTTATCTTTTATACAACATTATTTTAAGTTTACAAATTATTATATAATATTATTGTGTACAAATATGTTCTTAAATATATTATTGTGTTATTATTATGTTATATTTAATTAATTTAGTTCTAAATTAATCAATTTGCTATAATTATTAATTTATAAAAAATAATAATATTTGGTATGAATTTAAATATCAATTTATATTCTGTTATTTAGTAACACACATTTTAAATTATATTCCAAATCAATCAATTATATCTGTGTATACATTTCTTTCTATTCTCTATAGCTAGTCACGACTCGGAGTCATGCTATATCTCGTGATGACAATCGAGAACATATTCTGGGCAGAAATATTTAATTAATATTAACCAAGCAAACCCGCATAAAACTATGGCTGCGTTCAAAGGAATAGAAGTGTGCAAGGTAATTTATAACTGTGGTTTTTGGAAATGGCATCGCCTTTATTTACGATATAGCTTATTCCAGCTTTTATAACACCAGCCTTTGTCTTTGCTACATCGTCGTGGAACTCCCTTGAGGCGCCGTCTCAAGATCGCTCGCTTCTAAGGTCATAGGTTCGAGTCCAGCTCTCTCCAAAAACTTTATGTGAGAAAGTGTGCCAGTTACTTGCTAAAGGACGGTGGTTCTACTCAGATTCATTCTGAGATCTTCATCCGTCCTTTACAAATGCATGGAAAGAAATTTAATCGATGAGTCTATTTCCAGATATCTTGTTTATCCAGTTACCTTTTGATTTTCAATGATATTTTCATAATAAATGATGTCATAGATGTACATTGCCCATGAGTGGAACACAGAATTAGATTGCTCTCCAATTTGTGAAGTTTGAGAGTGGCATCAGTATTTTTTCCCCCCCCAAATATTTTATTTTTTTTAAGTGGGGTTTAATGCCAGATAAACAGTTTAAAACAACGAAGAACAGGAATGTTGACCTGTTAACTGTTTTAAATATACATACTTATGATTTCTTTTGTTTTTTTTTATTTTACGACCTATTAAAATTCCCCCAAACACTCATTTTCCTCCTTCAAAAGGCACCAACCCCTTCCCCTAAAAGCAAAAAAAACAACACTGGGCAGTTTTCAAATGAGCATTATACAGTTACCTCTTTTGTCATCCTGTCCTTATAGGGTTAACTAAGAAATTTGCAATATTGATTTTTAAAAGTCAACTTGTAAATGTTGAATTCTTGTAACTATAAGCACATTTTTAGTAAAATCAAACTTAAAACAGTCAGTTTGTGTGTTTTAGATGACCTCAGTATGAATTTTAGTCTGATGCCCTGGTATCCGAATGACCCAACAATATTTTCACTGTTGGGGTCATTCAGATACTTATTTTTACATACTGTTTATCTAACTACTAATGATTGTATCAGGAGTGGCTTGAAACTGATGTAAACGTACTTTATTTTTAATACCATGAGCAGGCAACTTCATCACAAGGTAGATCTCGAAAATGCAGTCAAGGCTGTGACTTAAATATCAGTAAGATACATTTAAAGGCTTCCAATGTAATGTACGGAGACCGACATTGTCAATTTTAATGCAATGATAGATCTATCATGAGAAGGTGCAAGAATACCCATTTGAGTGAATGTTTTGTTAATAAATTAACACATTGAACTGCTAATTGGAAAAAAAGGGGTCTGGTGTAAAATGTTGCTCACGGTTTTATTAATTTGAATGTTGTGAACACCAGTTAGTTTGCATAAGGTATAGACTCTACAATTATTATTTCAAAAGTGTATATAACCAGTATGTATTGAAATTTGTTAGTAAATTTCTACACATTGACATGTTATTGTTGTTGTAGGGTTAAGTGTCTCTTTCAGTTATAGCTCAATTGTGTCTACTTGAGGCAGTATTTTAAGTGCTGTCACACTGGAATATCATGCTGCAGGCATACATGGTATGATACCCCACCCAGTCACATTATACTGATGCAGGGCCGACATGATCTAGAACTATCTTCTTAATGCTGAGCACAAACCAAGGAAGCTTCTAGTACCATGATTTTCAAGTCTTTGGTATGACTCGGCTGGGGATCGCCGGAACCCATAACCTTTCACTAGACACTCTAACCCTTCTGCGGTGTTAAACATTGACATGTTATGAGGTACAAGGATACACATCAGTGTTTCTGTTTTGTTAATTAAGTTACACATTTAACTGTTAAATGAGACTTAGGTAAAATTCACAGTTTTGGTTGGATTTTCCCATTTAATTTGTAATCTATTATTTCAATAGAGCACATAAACCAAACTGTGGCCAGAGTAACCAGCTATTAGTTAAACATTATTTTCTCTGTAATATATCAGGTTTATCCTCCAGTGTCCGAATGACCTGACATAAGGTCCCCCCAATGGTTCCCCGCATATGTAAGTAATTATAGTGTTTATATTCGTGATGTATAGACAAAAGTACCAGGCGAAAAAAATTTCCTGTGCAACTGTTAGAGATAAAATTGTGTCTTTTGGATACTTGATATTGATATTTTGTCATAAGTATCCGGAAATAGATTTTCCCACTCTACATTATGAAATTGTACATATTGTCTAAAATTTGTTACGTTCCAAATAAAATGTTACATAATTTATGGTGCAGGAGTGTAACAATAAATTATTAACTTAGTGTATTATCACTTCTCTATTGTCCATATAACCGGGCATTTGTATGTGAAATGCTAAGTCTGATACTCAGCAATGATAATTTATCAAAATCAGAATTTTAAATCAAAAGTCAAACTCACAAGCATTACCTGTTGTCTGGCTCCGTCAGAGCAGATTAATATTTAAAGATTCTTAAGCCTGTATTTCACCATAAGTATTCTCTTCCAATCACAGTTGTTATCTCCCTTGTCTATACCCTTCCTGGCATTGAGAGGAATACAGACGTCACCGTTACTATGGAAGAAACACATTAGAGCTGGTCGTTACCAAGCAACAAAGACCCGTGACAATCCACTCACATATGAAGAAGCTAAAGCTCCGTATCTTATAGGCATTGACAAGGCATGGAATTCATGGAACTCAAGTAAGACAACTCTCTCTCTCTACTGTTGTATCATCATGTGATTTAAATTATCTCCCTTTCTTAAGTACCATTATTCTAATTTCAGTTCTTCATGATCCAACAGGTTTTTATTCTTGGTTAATATTGTAGCTAGGTGCATTCACCATAGTCCAGTCTGTAGATTTATGTCTTGTTGCTTGCAAATAATGATCGCCACATTTCTATCATAGCTCGTGAACATGCATCTAAAAAGATGGCAAAAATTGGAATTTCCATTGTTGTGCGTTATTTTAATTATCTCCCTTTATGAAGAAGATTATTATGATTTCAATGTATCTTCATGATCAAATTTGTTTTCCCTGTCAGTCCTTTATATAGCATCTGTTGTCATGAATCCTTAACTGGATCCTGCTCATATATAAGCTATCAGTTGTTGTTGTATGGTGTTTAGCGTCACTTTCAACAATTTTTCAGTCATATCGCGACAGTGTCTACTTGAGACTGGGATTGAACCCATGACCTTCTGCATGCGAGGCGGTGCTCAACCAATAGACCACGCCGCGGTCTATAAGCTATCAGCACATGTCTGTTAAATGTCCCTACAGTCCAGATGTGTAACATGTAGATCGTGGTATATTAAAAGCAATGGCTGAAACTATTTCTATCAAGGAGGTTGATTCTGTCGTTTTGTGACATTGTGATCAAGGTTTGCATTGTAGGCGTGTCTGGTTGTCCACCAGTATAAACCTCCATATTTATATCATGCCTTGTGAACGTGCCTCTAAAAAGTTCCAAAATATAGGAATTACTGTTGAAGGGATTTTCAATTATCTCCCTGTATATACTAATATGGATATAGATATACATATATACTAAATATATTCACACATTCAGATATGGATGTTCAAACATATGCGTGCATTATTGAGTCTGTTTGCACATAAAACAGAACTTGGTTGATATAACATATCACATGACTTTCAGTGATGAGTTTACTGGTTGTACAAAAGTGATTTGAGTTCAGATTTGTTCATTTTCTTTTCTTAATTTTCTCTACCAGTATTTTTATCTACTTGTGTTAAGTGAATGAAATGTATACAAATTTAATGCAGTGTGTGTGTGTGTGTGTACACACGCACATGCATGCATGCGTGTGTGTGGCATTATTTAGTACATGTACTATGTGTGGTAGAGCATCAGAACAAGGATCAGGCCGTGGGTTCGGTCTCACACCAGGATCCTGATGCCTTAAGGTATAAAACATTTTTTATGCTCAACTCAAATTCATACTCAAAACACACTTTCTAGGACTCATATAACAACACAAATAAAAAGGCAAACACTTAACACAAAGTTTTATAATCTCTGACCCACATGTTGCTTATTTGATCAAGACACATATTCGTATATGCCTAGAGAACTGTTTCTACTGTGGAAGATTTTGAAAAACATGATTTGCAAAGTTGTAAGAGTTTGTTTTAAAATTAATGCTACATAATTAAAGAACTGTAATGTGTTGATTTTATAACCTCCTGAGTATGAAGCCGTGGATCTATAGTCACTGTGATCTTGTCTTTAATTTTAATACTCCCTTTTTATTAGAGCATTATATGGAATCCATACATTTAAAGATATCCTGAATCCATTATATACTCTTCCTTGCATATTAGATAGAGATACGAATATTCAAGGCATTACTGAAACATTTGGTATTAAACTAAATGGGCTTTTTTGCACAAGGATAATTTTGTTTCCACTTTTCAAGTGTCTTTGGATCCCTGACATCCTAGTGTTTGGTTAATAAGCTCTGCATAATGATTTGATCCCAATGAAATTTAGATATCATGGAAAAAATAATTCTGTAAAACACTCATTTGGAATGTTTCATTGACTGCCCTGCCTAATCATGAACTAATTCAGCTATTTTTATGCCCCACAAAATGTTTTTGGGTGACATATGGTAGTCACAGTGTCCTTTCATCCGATATTTCGTATGCGGCATGTAACTTTGTCCTGCATAGATGGATTTCATAAACATTTGCTACAAATGATCAACATAATATGACGATGTGTCACGCTAAACACCCAGACTTCCACATCAAAGGTCAAGGTCACACTTTAACTTTGTATGAAAACACTTTCAGTCTGTTTGAGATTTCATGTATACTTTGTCACCTATGGATAAATTTCAAGAACACTTGGCTCAATTTTTAGTTTATTTAACAACACTTTTAGTCTGTGTGAGATTTTGTGTCCGGCCTGTAACTTTGTCATGCATAGAAGGATTTTATAAATACTTGCTTCAAATTATCAACACTTCTAAGGTAAAGGTCACACTTTCAGTTTGTTTGATATGTCATGTTTGGTCTATAACTGTGTGTTATATCATTATGGACTATGGGTGGATTTAACTTGGCTCAATGAATCAAGATGATATGAGGATGTGTCGCATGTAAAACCCAGACCTGTCCCCAAAGGTCAAGGTCACACTTTGAATTTTTTGCCAAAACTTTGAGTCTGTTTGAGATTTCAAGTCTTGTCTGTAACTTTGTCATACATGGATGGATTTCGTAAACACTTGGCTCAATTATTCAATTGATCAACACGAGACCCAGAACTTTACCTCAAAGGTCAAGGTCACACTCAGTTTGTTTGATATTTCATGTTTGGTCTGTAACTTTGTCTTAAATGGAGGGTTTTAAAATATGTTAACACAAGGGATGTCATGTCATGATGATGTGTCACCTGCATTTACCTGTAGAGATACCCAGACCTTTACATCAAGTGAAGGTCAAGGTTACACAAAAGTCAAGGTCACTTTAATAAAAAAAACATGAAATTAAGTGTCTAGTCTAAAATGTAAGATATATTGTAAAATAAATCATTATTTTCACAGACCATTAGCGGGACATGTGACACCAGGATATTTGATTTCTGCCAATTTTATTTATTGCTTAGAAACGATCTTCAAGATCTTTTTGAGTTCATGCTGTAATTATTTCTGCAAAAATAACCCCAAATCAGTTATTATCAACAAACATACATTGTAGTAAATATAACTATTATTACTGGAGTACACTCTGTTATATAGATTTGGTCTGTTTGACATCTGAGTAGGGGAGCGATCAGCCAATCACATGGGAGAAACTTAGAATGGAGATTAGGCTCACATGTACAATGTACATATTTCCCTTCATCACTGACATTGTTTAAAAATACATAATGAAAGAAAACGATGCATAGCAAAGTTTCTCTTAACTTTTTATGCAAGGTGTAAAAAATTAAAACAGTTTTAAATACAAAAATTCTTTGATATTTAACTTGTAGTAAGAAATGGCTACCAGTTTTCATTGCATCTAGCAGTTTGAAAGGTTTGTTGTTCATTTTTTGACATCATATTCAATCTTCTAGGTAACTTGGAAGGCGAAGGACGCAAAAGTGAGACTCTGGTCGAAGATACATTCATTCGCAAATTCATGACGGGCACCTGGCATGGTTACTTTGCATCAGAAATCATCATTAAGCGACGCCACAATTTGATCACCATAGCAGGGCTGATTGTGATGGCAGAAATTCCAACAAAAACCTATTTTTTAATTGGATATACAGAAGAGTTATTGTCTTGCCTGTTGAAATGTCCGGTGAAGCTGGAGTTACAGACAGTGAGCAGCCAGGAGGACATGATATTTAAATATATCTAGTTGGGTTGTTATTCAGCATCTACATGTATAACAATACAATACTTTAATTGCTGCAACTGTAGTCTTTGCCAGAGGGCCAAATGAAGTTGGATGGTGAGGTCCAAATGGGTTTTATTCTACTCATGATTTTTTCTCTTTTTGTCTTAAGTGAAAAGAATGAACAGACAAATCTAAAGAAAGCCAAGTATAATATAATAAATCCAGGATTTGGGATTGGGTAGGATACAGTAAATAAAAGAATTATGGCTTTATTCCAAATGTTTTGTAAAAATAATGTTCTTATTGAAATAAAGTAAAGAAACAACTACAAAACATGTGAGTTTTTTTGATATTAGCTCACCTGAGAAAAGTTCAAGGTCAGCTATTTTGATGGCCCCTTTTTCTGTTGTACATTGTCTTTTTGTTTGCATTCTTGCAACTTCAATTTTCATTGGCTCTTGACCAATTTTAAACTGTACATAGTCACATAATCAATATATCTTGGACAAGTTTATGAACTGACTGAATTGGATAATAAGTGGATTAATAGTAGTTGTATAACTAAAATTTCTCTTGAACTGGTCTAATCGGATAATAAATCTCAAAGTTACAGTCTTGAATCGTCAAAAAATTGCATTATTTTACATAATGTGGGCTCTATCACCCACTGTTTTAAATTAAGCTTGTCAAACTTACATAGTAGCTATAGCTTTGAAAGTTTCTGGAACCGGCCAAATCTGATTAATATTGCAGGAGTAAATGCCATTGAACTGGCAAAAATTGCAGTTTTCATTACCAAAATATCTCAACTAACGAAATTTAAATGTCTGAGGTATGGTTCTTGCCATATCAAAAATAACATTCTTTGGCATTGTCTTCTATGCCACAGGTGAGCAAGACCTTCTTGTTGATATTGCCACAAAACACACATTTTTCTACTCTTAAAAACTTCTGTTAAAGTTTTTAGGCATGCTTATATATCTAGGTTACCACGATCCATACATAGTGAAACTTCATTATTATGTGTTTTCATTACCATAAAAGAAACTCAATGGGACAAATGGAATAACTCCATTTTTATTTTAAGCAGAATTATTGCCATTTTCATACTTAGTGAAAGTTTTTATGCATGCTCATTTTTGTAATCTACTACCCATATATTATTGCAATTTCATGTGAGTGTTCACTACCACAAAAGGTAAAAACTCATTTTGATTTTAGGCAGATTTATGGGCTTTTTATACTTAGAAAAGTTGGTTAAATTTTTGAGACATGCTCATATCTCCATAACTCTCTTCAGGTTCAAATTGAGGTGTGTGGTTACATTGTGTGAGTTTAGTGATCACACTGTGTCTGTCATCAGCAAACTGTTTAAAGGTTTCTGATGAGTTCAGTGACCACCATGTGTCTGTCATCTGCAAACTGTTCAAAGGCTCCTTGTGAGTTTAGTGATCACACTGTGTCTATCAGCCAACTGTTCAAAGACTCCTTGTGAGTTTAGTGATCACACTGTGTCTGTCATCAGCCAACTGTTCAAAGGCTTCTGATGAGTATAGTGATCACCCTGTGTGTCATCAGCCAACTGTTCAAAGGCTCCTTGTGAGTTTAGTGATCACACTGTGTCTGTCATCAGCCAACTGTTCAAAGACTCCTTGTGAGTTTAGTGATCACACTGTGTCTGTCATCAGCCAACTGTTCAAAAACTCCTTGTGAGTGTAGTGATCACGCTGTGTTTGTCATCAGCAAACTGTTCAAAGACTCCTTGTGAGTGTAGTGATCACGCTGTGTTTGTCATCAGCAAACTGTTCAAAGACTCCTTGTGAGTTTAGTGATCACACTGTGTTTGTCATCAGCAAACTGTTCAAAGACTCCTTGTGAGTGTAGTGATCACACTGTGTTTGTCATCAGCAAACTGTTCAAAGACTCTTTGTGAGTGTAGTGATCACACTGTGTTTGTCATCAGCAAACTGTTCAAAGACTCCTTGTGAGTGTAGTGATCATGCTGTGTCTGTCACCAGCCAACTGTTCAAAGACTCCTTGTGAGTTTAGTGATCACGCTGTGTTTGTCATCAGCAAACTGTTCAAAGACTCCTTGTGAGTGTAGTGATCACACTGTGTTTGTCATCAGCAAACTGTTCAAAGACTCCTTGTGAGTGTAGTGATCATGCTGTGTCTGTCACCAGCCAACTGTTCAAAGACTCCTTGTGAGTTTAGTGATCACGCTGTGTCTGTCACAAGCCAACTGTTCAAAGGCTCATTGTGAGTGTAGTGATCATGCTGTGTCTGTCATCAGCCAACTGTTCAAAGACTCCTTGTGAGTTAAGTGATCATGCTGTGTCTGTCATCAGCCAACTGTCCAAAGACTCCTTGTGAGTGTAGTGATCATGCTGTGTCTGTCATCAGCCAACTGTTCAAAGACTCCTTGTAAGTGTAGTGATCATGCTGTGTCTGTTATCAGCCATCTGTTCAAAGACTCCTGGTGAGTTTAGTGATCATGCTGTGTTTGATATCAGCCAACTGTTCAAAGACTCCTTGTGTGTTTATTGATCACGCTGTGTCTGATATGAGCCAACTGTTCAAAGACTCATTGCGAGTTTAGTAATCACGCTGTGTCTATCATCAGCCAACTGTTCAAAAACTCCTTGTGAGTGTAGTGATCATGCTGTGTTTGTCATCAGCAAACTGTTCAAAGACTCCTTGTGAGTGTAGTGATCACGCTGTGTTTGTCATCAGCAAACTGTTCAAAGACTCCTTGTGAGTGTAGTGATCATGCTGTGTTTGTCATCAGCAAACTGTTCAAAGACTCCTTGTGAGTTTAGTGATCACACTGTGTTTGTCATCAGCAAACTGTTCAAAGACTCCTTGTGAGTGTAGTGATCACACTGTGTTTGTCATCAGCAAACTGTTCAAAGACTCCTTGTGAGTGTAGTGATCATGCTGTGACTGTCACCAACCAACTGTTCAAAGACTCCTTGTGAGTTTAGTGATCACGCTGTGTCTGTCACAAGCCAACTGTTCAAAGGCTCATTGTGAGTGTAGTGATCATGCTGTGTCTATCATCAGCCAACTGTTCAAAAACTCCTTGTGAGTTTAGTGATCATGCTGTGTCTGTCATCAGCCAACTATTCAAAGACTCCTTGTGAGTTTAGTGATCATGCTGTGTCTGTCATCAGCCAACTGTTCAAAGACTCCTTGTGAGTTAAGTGATCATGCTGTGTCTGTCATCAGCCAACTGTCCAAAGACTCCTTGTGAGTGTAGTGATCATGCTGTGTCTGTCATCAGCCATCTGTTCAAAGACTCCTGGTGAGTTTAGTGATCATGTTGTGTTTGTTATCAGCCAACTGTTCAAAGACTCCTTGTGTGTTTATTGATCACGCTGTGTCTGATATGAGCCAACTGTTCAAAGACTCCTTGCGAGTTTAGTAATCACGCTGTGTCTATCATCAGCCAACTGTTCAAAAACTCCTGGTGAGTTTAGTGATCATGCTGTGTTTGTCATCAGCCACTTGTTTAAAGACTCCTGGTGAGTTTAGTGATCATGCTGTGTTGTCATCAGCCAACTGTTCAAAGACTCCTTGTGAGTTTAGTGATCACACTGTGTCTGATATGAGCCAATTGTTCAAAAACTCCTTGTGAGTTTAGTAATCATGCTGTGTCTGTCATCAGCCAACTGTTCAAAGACTCGTGGTGAGTTTAGTGATCATGCTGTGTCTGTCATCAGCCAACTGTTCAAAGACTCCTGGTGGGTTTAGTGATCATGTTGTGTCTGTCATCAGAAAACAGTTCAAAGACACCTTGTGAGTTTAGTGATTGCCTTGTGTCTGTCGTCAGCCAACTGTTCAAAGACTCCTGGTGAGTTTAGTGATCACGCTGTGTCTGTCATTAGAAAACAGTTCAAAGACACCTTGTGAGTTTATAGATCACGCTGTGTCTGTCATCAGCCAACTGTTCAAAGGCTCTTCGTGAGTTCAGTGATCACGCTGTGTCTGTCACCAGCCAACTGGTCAAAGACACTTTGTGAGTTTAGTGATCATGCTGTGTCTGTCATCAGCCAACTGTTCAAATACTCCTTGTGAGTGTAGTGATCAGGCTGTGTCTGTCATCAGTCAACTGTTCAAAGACTCCTTGTGAGTTTAGTGATCATGCTGTGCTTGTAGCCAGCCAACTGTTCAAAGGCTCATTCGTGAGTTCAGTGATCACACTGTGTCTGTCATCAACCCACTGTTCAAAGACTCCTTGTGAGTGTAGTGATCATGCTGTGTCTATCATCAGCAAACTGTTCGAAGACTCCTTGTGAGTTTAGTGATCATGCTGTGTCTGTCATCAGCCAACTGTTCAAAGACTCCTTGTGAGTGTAATGATCATGCTGTGTCTGTCATCAGCCAACTGTTCAAAGACTCCTTGTGAGTGTAGTGATCATGCTGTGTCTGTCATCAGCCAACTGTTCAAAGACTCCTTGTGAGTGTAATGATCATGCTGTTTCTGTCATCAGCCAACTGTTCAAAGACTCTTTGTGAGTTAAGTGATCATGCTGTGTCTGTCATCAGCCAACTGCTCAAAGACTCCTTGTGAGTGTAGTGATCATGCTGTGTCTGTCATCAGCCAACTGTTCAAAGACTCCTTATGAGTGTAGTGATCATGCTGTGTCTGTCCTCAGCCAACTGTTCAAACACATCTGGTGAGTTTAGTGATCATGCTGTGTCTGTCATCAGCCAACTGTTCAAAGACTCCTTGTGAGTTAAGTGATCATGCTGTGACTGTCATCAGCCAACTGTTCAAAGACTCCTTGTGAGTTTAGTGTCATCAGCCAACTGGACAAAGACTCCTTGTGAGTTTAGTGATCATGCTGTGTCTGTCATCAGCAAACTGTTTAAAGAATTTTTGTGAGTTTAGTGATCATGCTGTGTCTGTCATAAGTCAACTGTTCAAAAACTCCTTGTGAGTTCAGTGATCACCCTGTGTGTGTAATCAACCAACTGTTCAAAGTCTCCTTGTGAGTCAAGTGATCGCCCTGTGTTTGTAATCAGCCAACTGTTCAAAAACTCCTTGTGAGTTAAGTGATCACCCTGTGTCTGTCACCAGCCAACTGTTCAAAGACTCCTTGTGAATTTTGTGATCACGCTTTGTATGTCGTCAGCCAACTTTACAAATGCTCTAGACGAGTCTATTGATCACACTGTCTGTCATCAGCAAACTGTTCAAAGGCTCCTTATGAGTTTATCGACCACCCTGTGTCTGTTATCAGCAAACTGTTCAAAGGCTCGTTGTGAATTTAGTGATCGCCCTGTCTCTGTCATCAGTTAACTGTACAAAGGCTTCTGGTCAGTTTAGTTATCACCCTGTGTCTGTCATCAGCCAACTGATTAAAGACTCCTTGTGAGTTTAGTGATCACGCTGTGTCTGTCACCAGCCAACTGTTCAAAGACTCCTTGTGAGTTTAGTGATCACGCTGTGTCTGTCATCAGCCAACTGTTCAAAGACTCCTTGTGAGTTTAGTGATCACGCTGTGTCTGTCACCAGCCAACTGTTCAAAGACTCCTTGTGAGTTCAGTGATCACGCTGTCTGTGTCTGTCATCAGCCAACTGTTCAAATACTCCTTGTGAGTTTAGTGATCATGCTGTGTCTGTCACCAGCCAACTGTTCAAAGACTCTTTGTGAGTTTAGTGATCATGTTGTGTCTGTCATCAGCCAACTGTTCAAAGACTCCTTGTGAGTTTAGTGATCACACTGTGTCTGTCACCAGCCAACTGTTCAAAGACTCCTGTGAGTTTAGCGATCATGCTGTGTCTAGCATCAGCCAACTGTTCAAAGACTCCTTGTGTGTTTAGTGATCATGCTGTGTCTGTCACCAGCCGACTGTTCAAAGACTCCTTGTGAGTTTACTGATCACGCTGTGTCTGTCATCAGCCAACTTTTCAAAGACTCCTGGTGAGTTTAGTGATCACGCTGTGTTGTCATCAGCCAACTGTTCAAAGACTCCTTGTGAGTTTAGTGATCACGCTGTGTCTGTCACCAGTCAACTGTTCAAAGACTCCTTGTGAGTTTAGTGATCACGCTGTGTTGTCATCAGCCAACTGTTCAAAGGCTCCTTGTGAGTTTAGTGATCACGCTGTGTTGTCATCAGCCAACTGTTCAAAAACTCCTTGTGAGTGTAGTGATCACGCTGTGTCTGTCACCAGCCAACTGTTCAAAGGCTCCTTGTGAGTTTAGTGATCACGCTGTGTCTGTCACCAGTCAACTGTTCAAAGACTCCTTGTGAGTTTAGTGATCACGCTGTGTCTGTCACCAGCCAACTGTTCAAAGACTCCTTGTGAGTTTAGTGATCACCCTGTGTCTGTCATCAGCAAACTGTTCAAATAGTCTAGTGAATTTAGTGATCATGCTGTGTCTGTCATCAGCAAACTGTTCAAAGACTCGTTGTGAGTTTAGTGATCACGCTGTGTCTGTCACCAGCCAACTATTCAAAGATTCCTTGTGAGTTTAGTGATCATGCTGCGTCTGTCATCAGCCAACTGTTCAAAGACTCCTTGTGAGTTTAGTGATCACGCTGTGTCTGTCACCAGCCAACTATTCAAAGATTCCTTGTGAGTTTAGTGATCATGCTGCGTCTGTCATCAGCCAACTGTTCAAAGACTCCTTGTAAGTTTAGTGATCATGCTGTGTCTGTCATCAGCCAACTGTTCAAATACTCTAGTGAGGTAAGTGATCACGCTGTGTCTGTCATCAGCCAACTGTTCAAATACTCTAGTGAGGTAAGTGATCACGCTGTGTCTGTCATCAGCCAACTGTTCAAAGACTCCTTGTGAGTTTAGTGATCACGCTGTGTCTGTCACCAGCCAACTATTCAAAGATTCCTTGTGAGTTTAGTGATCATGCTGCGTCTGTCATCAGCCAACTGTTCAAAGATTCCTTGTAAGTTTAGTGATCATGCTGTGTCTGTCATCAGCCAACTGTTCAAATACTCTAGTGAGGTAAGTGATCACGCTGTGTCTGTCATCAGCCAACTGTTCAAACGCTCCTTGTGAGTTTAGTGATCATGCTGTGTCTGTCATCAGCAAACTGTTCAAAGACTCCTTGTGAGTTTAGTGATCACGCTGTGTCTGTCATCAGCCAACTGTTCAAAGACTCCTTGTGAGTTTAGTGATCATGATGTGTCTGCCATCAGCCAACTGTTCAAAGACTCCTTGTGAGTTTAGTGATCACGCTGTGTCTGTCATCAGCCAACTGTTCAAAGACTCCTTGTGAGTTTAGTGATCACGCTGTGTCTGCCATCAGCCAACTGTTCAAAGGCTCCTTGTGAGTTTAGTGATCATGATGTGTCTGTCATCAGACAACTGTTCAAATACTCTAGTGAGTTTAGTGATCACGCTGTGTCTGTCATCAGCCAACTGTTCAAAGACTCCTTGTGAGTTTAGTGATCATGCTGTGTCTGTCATCAGCCAACTGTTCAAATACTCCTTGTGAGTGTAGTGATCATGCTGTGTCTGCCATCAGCCAACTGTTCAAAGACTCCTTCTGAGTTAAGTGATCACGCTGTGTCTGTCATCAGCAAACTGTTCAAATACTCTAGTGAGTTTAGTGATCATGCTGTGTCTGTCATCGGCCAACTGTTCAAAGACTCCTTGTGAGTTTAGTGATCATGCTGTGTCTGTCATCAGCCAACTGTTCAAAGACTCCTTGTGAGTTCAGTGATCACGCTGTGTCTGTCGTCAGCCAACTGTTCAAAGACTCCTTGTGAGTTTAGTGATCACGCTGTGTCTGTCATCAGCAAACTGTTCAAAGACTCCTTGTAAGTTCAGTGATCATGCTGTGTCTGTCATCAGCCAACCGTTCAAAGACTCCTTGAGTGTTTAGTGATCACGCTGTGTCTGTCATCAGCCAACTGTTCAAAGACTCCTTGTGAGTGTAGTGATCACGCTGTGTCTGTCATCGGCCAACTGCTCAAAGACTCCTTGTGAGTTTAGTGATCACGCTGTGTCTGTCACCAGCCAACTGTTCAAAGACTCGTTGTGAATTTAGTGATCACGCTGTGTCTGTCATCAGCCAACTGTTCAAAGACTCCTTGTGAGTTTAGTGATCACGCTGTGTCTGTCACCAGCCAACTGTTCAAAGACTTCTTGTAAGTTAAGTGATCACGCTGTGTCTGTCATCAGCAAACTGTTCAAAGACTCTTTGTGAGTTTAGTGATCATGTTGTGTCTGTCACCAGCCAACTGTTCAAAGACTCCTTGTAAGTTTAGTGATCACGCTGTATCTGTCATCAGCCAACTGTTCAAAGACTCCTTCTGAGTTCAGTGATCACGCTGTGTCTGTCACCAGCCAACTGTTCAAAGACTCCTTGTGAGTTTAGTGATCACGCTGTGTCTGCCATCAGCCAACTGTTCAGAGACTCCTTGTGAGTTTAGTGATCACGCTGTGTCTGTCACCAGCCAACTGTTCAAAGACTCCTTGTGAGTTTAGTGATCACGCTGTGCTGTCATCAGCCAACTGTTCAAAGGCTCATTGTGAGTTTAGTGATCATGCTGTGTCTGTCATCAGCCAACTATTCAAAGACTCCTTGTGAGTTTAGTGATCACGCTGTGTCTGTCACCAGCCAACTGTTCAAAGACTCCTTGTGAGTTTAGTGATCACGCTGTGTCTGTCACCAGCCAACTGTTCAAAGACTCCTTGTGAGTTTAGTGATCACGCTATGTTGTCATCAGCCAACTGTTCAAAGACTCCTTGTGAGTTTAGTGATCACGCTGTATATGTCATCAGCAAACTGTTCAAAGACTCCTTGTGAGTATAGTGATCATGCTGTGTCTGTCACCAGCCAACTGTTCAAAGACTCCTAGTGAGTTTAGTGATCACGCTGTGTTGTCATCAGCCAACTGTTCAAAGACTCCTTGTGAGTTTAGTGATCACGCTGTGTCTGTCACTAGCCAACTGTTCAAAGACTCCTTGTGAGTTTAGTGATCACGCTGTGTTGTCATCAGCCAACTGTTCAAAGACTCCTTGTGAGTTTAGTGATCACGCTGTGTCTGTCACCAGCCAACTGTTTAAAGACTCCTTGTGAGGTTAGTGATCACGCTGTGTCTGTCACCAGCCAACTGTTCAAAGACTCCTTGTGAGTTTAGTGATCACCCTGTGTCTGTCGTCAGCAAACTGTTCAAATACTCTAGTTAGTTTAGTGATCATGCTGTGTCTGTCATCAGCCAACTGTTCAAAGAGTCCTTGTGAGTTTAGTGATCACGCTGTGTCTGTCATCAGCCAACTGTTCAAAGACTCCTTGTGAGTTTAGTGATCACGCTGTGTCTGTCATCAGCCAGCTGTTCAAAGACTCCTTGTGAGTTCAGTGATCACGCTTTGTCTGTCACAAGCCAACTGTTCAAAGACTCCTTGTGAGTTTAGTGATCACGCTGTGTCTGTCATCAGCCAACTGTTCAAAGACTCCTTTTGAGTTTAGTGATCATGCTGTGTCTGTCACCATCCAACTGTTCAAAGGCTCCTTGTGAGTTTACTGATCACGCTGTGTCTGTCACCAGCCAACTGTTCAAAGAATCCTTGTGAGTTTAGTGATGATGCTGTGTCTGTCACCAGCCAACCGTTCAAAGACTCCTTGAGAGTTTAGTGATCACGCTGTGTCTGTCATCAGCCAACTGTTCAAAGACTCCTTGTGAGTGTAGTGATTACGCTGTGTCTGTCATCAGCCAACTGCTCAAAGACTCCTTGTGAGTTCAGTGATCACGCTGTGTCTGTCACCAGCCAACTGTTCAAAGACTCCTTGTGAGTTTAGTGATCACGCTGTGTCTGCCATCAGCCAACTGTTCAAAGACTCCTTGTGAGTTTAGTGATCGCCCTGTCTCTGTCATCAGTTAACTGTACAAAAGCTTCTGGTCAGTTTAGTTATCACCCTGTGTCTGTCATCAGCCAACTGTTTAAAGACTCCTTGTGAGTTTAGTGATCACGCTGTGTCTGTCACCAGCCAACTGTTCAAAGACTCCTTGTGAGTTTAATGATCACGCTGTGTCTGTCATCAGCCAACTGTTTAAAGACTCCTTGTGAGTTTAGTGATCACGCTGTGTCTGTCACCAGCCAACTGTTCAAAGACTCCTTGTGAGGTTAGTGATCACGCTGTGTCTGTCACCAACCAACTGTTCAAAGACTCCTTGTGAGTTTAGTGATCACCCTGTGTCTGTCGTCAGCAAACTGTTCAAATACTCTAGTGAGTTTAGTGATCATGCTGTGTCTGTCATCAGCCAACTGTTCAAAGACTCCTTTTGAGTTTAGTGATCACCCTGTGTCTGTCATCAGCCAACTGTTCAAAGACTCCTTGTGAGTTTAGTGATCATGCTCTGTCTGTCATCAGCCAACTGTTCAAAGACTCCTTGTGAGTTCAGTGATCACGCTGTGTCTGTCACAAGCCAACTGTTCAAAGACTCCTTGTGAGTTTAGTGATCACGCTGTGTCTGTCATCAGCCAACTGTTCAAAGACTCCTTGTGAGTTTAGTGATCATGCTGTGTCTGTCACCATCCAACTGTTCAAAGGCTCCTTGTGAGTTTACTGATCACGCTGTGTCTGTCACCAGCCAACTGTTCAAAGACTCCTTGTGAGTTTAGTGATGATGCTGTGTCTTCACCAGCCAACCGTTCAAAGACTCCTTGAGAGTTTAGTGATCACGCTGTGTCTGTCATCAGCCAACTGTTCAAAGACTCCTTGTGAGTGTAGTGATTACGCTGTGTCTGTCATCAGCCAACTGCTCAAAGACTCCTTGTGAGTTCAGTGATCACGCTGTGTCTGTCACCAGCCGACTGTTCAAAGACTCCTTGTGAGTTTAGTGATCACGCTGTGTCTGCCATCAGCCAACTGTTCAAAGACTCCTTGTGAGTTTAGTGATCACGCTGTGTCTGTCACCAGCCAACTGTTCAAAGACTCCTTGTGAGTTTAGTGATCACGCTGTGCTGTCATCAGCCAACTGTTCAAAGGATCATTGTGAGTTTAGTGATCATGCTGTGTCTGTCATCAGCCAACTATTTAAAGACTCCTTGTGAGTTTAGTGATCACGCTGTGTCTGTCACCAGCCAACTGTTCAAAGACTCCTTGTGAGTTTAGTGATCACGCTGTGTCTGTCTACAGCCAACTGTTCAAAGACTCCTTGTGAGTTTAGTGATCACGCTATGTTGTCATCAGCCAACTGTTCAAAGAATCCTTGTGAGTTTTGTAATCACGCTGTGTCTGTCACCAGCCAACTGTTCAAAGACTCGTTGTGAGTTTAGTGATCACGCTGTGTTGTCATCAGCCAACTGTTCAAAGACTCCTTGTGAGTTTAGTGATCATGCTGTGTCTGTCACCAGCAAACTGTTCAAAGACTCCTTGTGAGGTTAGTGATCACGCTGTGTCTGTCACCAGCCAACTGTTCAAAGACTCCTTGTGAGTTTAGTGATCACCCTGTGTCTGTCATCATCAAACTGTTCAAATATTCTAGTGAGTTTAGTGATCATGCTGTGTCTGTCATCAGCCAACTGTTCAAAGACTCCTTGCGAGTTTAGTGATCATGCTGTGTCTGTCATCAGCCAACTGTTCAAAGACTCCTTTTGAGTTTAGTGATCACCCTGTGTCTGTCATCAGCCAACTGTTCAAAGACTCCTTGTGAGTTTAGTGATCATGCTGTGTCTGTCATCAGCCAACTGTTCAAAGACTCCTTGTGAGTTCAGTGATCACGCTGTGTCTGTCACAAGCCAACTGTTCAAAGACTCCTTGTGAGTTTAGTGATCACGCTGTGTCTGTCATCAACCAACTGTTCAAAGACTCCTTGTGAGTTTAGTGATCATGCTGTGTCTGTCACCAGCCAACTGTTCAAAGGCTCCTTGTGAGTTTACTGATCACGCTGTGTCTGTCACCAGCCAACTGTTCAAAGACTCCTTGTGAGTTTAGTGATCATGCTGTGTGTGTCACCAGCCAACTGTTCAAAGACTCCTTGTGAGTTTACTGATCACGCTGTGTCTGTCACCAGCCAACTGTTCAAAGACTCCTTGTGAGTTTAGTGATCACGCTGTGTTTGTCATCAGCCAACTGTTCAAAGACTCCTTGTGAGTTTAGTGATCAGGCTGTGTCTGTCATCAGCCAACTGTTCAAAGACTCCTTGTGAGTTTAGTGATCACGCTGTGTCTGTCATCAGCCAACTGTTCAAAGACTCCTTGTGAGTTTGTGATCACGCTGTGTCTGTCGCCAGCAAACTGTTCAAATACTCTAGTGAGTTTAGTAATTATGCTGTGTCTGTCATCAGCCAACTCTATAAATACTCTAGTGAATTTAGTGATCACGCTGTGTATGTCATCAACAAACTGTTCAAAGACTCCTTGTGAGTTTAGTGATCACGCTGTGTCTGTCATCAGCCAACTGTTCAAAGACTCCTTGTGAGTTTAGTGATCACGCTGTGTCTGTCATCAGCCAACTGTACAAATACTCTAGTGAGTTTAGTGATCATGCTGTGTCTGTCATCAGCCAACTGTACAAATACTCTAGTGAGTTTAGTGATCACGCTGTGTCTGTCATCAGCCAACTATTCAAAGACTCCTGGTGAGTTTAGTGACCACACTGTGTCTGTCATCAGCCAACTGTTCAAAGGCCCCTGGTGAGTTTAGTCATAGCCCTGTGTCTGACATCAGCTTACTGTACAAATGTAATGGCGAGTATAGTGATCACCCTGTGTCTGAAATCAGCTAACTGTTCACATGTTATTTCGAGTTAAATGATTGCCATGTGTCTTGCTATACATATATGGTGAGTTTAGTGATCGTCTTGTGTCAAACATAAGCTAACTGTACAAATTAATGGCGAGTTTAGTGATCGCCTTGTGTCTGACATCAGCCAACTGTACAAATACTCCTGGTAAGTTAAGTGATCCCCTGTGTCTGTCATCAGCCAACTGTACAAATACTCTTGCTCCAGATACACATGGCATATACCGTTCTGTTTTCAATTTTCAATGACAACGTATATTTTGGAGCCAGCCAAATAATGTGAACATTGCACGTAACTGAAGTGTACGTGTTAAGATGTGAACTTTGACATTGTCTATAAAAATCCTACACCGGAATGTTTACTAGTTTATTAATGATAACGAGATTCTTTTTATCAATTTTAAAAATAATTTTATCTCTTAGACATTTAGTCTGTAGCGTTTATTTCCTGATATGGATCTACTCCTTTTAAAGATGAACACCAGGCGATATATATACACTGAATAGAACAGTTATTGTGCATTGTCCATAAAATTCACACACCGTAAAGTTTACTAGTTTATATTATCTTATTGCCATCATATTGACATAAACATATTACAAGCACACAAGTAACATTAGTACATTAGTACATGTCATACCGCATATATGAATATATATGTATTTACCAAATTTATAAAAAAACAACAACAGCTAATTACATTGAAATTATCTTTTAGCTAAAATAAGTATTGACTTATTATTTTCTATGAACATCACATAATGTCATTTTCAATGTATCACAATATTACAGGACCTTATCGCGGTATTAATCCTTACAAATTGAGTATCCTTTTTTATTTGAAAATTTGATTAAATGATTAATAATCCAATAACGACCGAGAACGTATTTCCACTGGGGTCCACGTATTATGACGTACTTTGATGTAGCTAATTGATTATAAGTGTACCAAAATGCAAGCAGATATACGAACATACTTAAGGTTACATTAATCAAGTTAAACTGATGTGTATTGCACTACATGTTTAGCAAGTGGAACGGATCCTACCACAGCCTAGCCGGGCCCGATTAGCTCAGCCGGTTACGCGTCTGACTATCAATCCAAGGGTCGTGAATTCGAATCCCCCGCCCGGCAACGGTCTCCGTGCTGATTGATATACGACATTGTGTCTCATTATCATTCGTCTCTCATCACTGATTCAAGTGGGAAAGTTATCAGTTACTTGCGGAGATGGGGTGTGCTGGAGTACTGGTGAATCTCAGGAAACAGTGGTTAGGTTAACTGATCGTCTGTTAGCCCTCGATGGCATAAAAATGACGCTAAATATTCAATAAATCAATCAACCTAACAAAGCCGTAAAGGTTATATATACAAATGTTTCTTGAACCTATCATAATTTTTTATGTCATAAATCAGGCAAAATGGTCTAACCACAAGTGCTCACCATACATAAGAGTAAGAGATTTGATCAGTATGACTATCTAGAAAAAGAAAACAGAGAACAACCAGAGTTTTCCGTATCATCAAGCAATCAGATGTAGCCTTCTTGGTGTAAAAAAAATATCATTGTTAGGTAAAGCCATTATACAGATCAGTATGTAGGAGTTTGTCATGAGGCGCGATCAATACAAAACACACGTTTTACATTACAGAGACACAATAGTTACACCAAAGGTTATTTGACCATTTTATATACATATCTTTACAATCAGTTGTATTATATAATATCGGCGATATGGGTGAGGTCTCTGATATAAATTCCTGTTTTCGCAACCGCGGCATTATTGCATCTCCTACGCGTTTGCGACTTCCGTTATCCGATAAACTTCATAGCTCTGCAAATACTGACCATACGTGCAGGATATTCTTCGATGGTGCGTTATCTTCTGTGTTTATACTGGTCTAATAGCTGCACTGAAAAGAAACAACGGAAAATATAGAAACAATTGATGTTTCCATATTTAATTTGTACAGGAATTACGTTACGATTTAGTGGTATTTGCAGAGATATTCAAAAGAGCTGCGATGTGTTTCTGTATAACTGTTATTCGCGTGTTTCTGAGATATGTGCTTGCCTTTATGGTATTTCCAAACAGGACCGACGACAGGATTTTTAATTAATGATAAGACAAACGAATATTTAACCCTTGCAGAGACATTTAGCAAGAATGACCTGAACTTGAAGCATGTGTTACATTTTGATTGAATTGTAGCAAAAATAAAATATACATGGAAACGTTTACATTCTTTGAAAGAATTGTGACATGCATGGTAATTGGATATATTAACTTTTGATTTTTATATTTGCGATTTATTGCAGATTTTCTACAAATAACAAATTGGCATACGAATAAATGGGGTTATTTGTTATTGAAACTAGGATGTTCTGTTAGAATGCTTTAGCCTCGGAAACAGTATACATTTCTACCAACACGTGTCGACGTTATATTTATGACGGTCTAAATTGTTTACTCTACAAATCAGTAACAAAATATCAAAAACTGTGCCATAGTAGATTCGATAGTCTCACTATGGGCGAAAATATTACACGGACTTCGATTTCAACATTTATCACATCACAGTCAACGACGGTCGACCACACCAATGTCACACAAGGGTCATCCGAAGGACTTGATCAAGCATGTACCTTGCTTTTCTGCAACAATGTGGAAATCCCAGTACACTTGTACAATTTGTGTGCAGAATTTTATCCTAACATATTGCATAATGTGAAAAGAGAAAGACATTACTTGCAACAGCAAGTCTCGGTCGAAAGTAAGGTAACACTTTCACTACTTTATTCTCTGATAATGATTACATCAATCTGTGGAAATTCCTTGGTAGTGATGACATTCATAGTTAACAAACACATGCGTTCAGTAACAAACGTTTTCATACTTTCTCTGGCTGTAAGTGACCTCTTGATATCCCTGACATGTATACCAATGGACATGGGTATATATTTGTCACAACAATGGTTATTTGGTCAGTTCGGTTGCAAACTGATGCCATGTATCACTTCGTTCTTCACCGCCTGTAGCTCATTGACATTGTGTTGTATTGCATTTGATCGATATTATGCAATCGTCCACCCACTGGAACTCAAGTTTCTACAAACTCCCCAACGGGCTATGTTCCTCCAAATCATTGTTTGTACGATTTCGGCTGCCTCCAGTATTCCATACGCCATGATCTACGATACAGTTGAGCTATCTGCGTGCAAAGTGGCCGATGAAGAGACAAAGTATGTTTGCCAAGCACAACATTTTGAAAATACGAGAAAAGTGTTTAACGAATGGGTTTCCTCGTTTGTGCTGTTCTTTGGCCCATTTACATTTATTTCCGGTATGTACGCGGTGATCTGCTACAAACTCTGGACCCAAAGACCAATCGGAGCTGGGTCACAGAAAACAAACGACGGCAGACTCCGGTTGAAGCGCAAGGCAATAAAGATGTTAATCATCGTGGTATTGATTTTCGTCGTTTGTTGGAGTCCACTTTTGTTGTTTAACGTCATTGCAGAGATAGATGACTTAAGTCCTGACATGTCCAGTCTAATGTGGCGCACGTGTTTACAATGTCTCTCTTTAAGCAGCACGTGCTGGAATCCTATTGTTTATGCGTTTATGAACGAGAAATTTAGAAATGCATTCAAGTCCCTTCTTACCTGCAGAAAAAGACGAGTTCACCCAGTTTTAGTCCGAAACAATGCAATGCGTATGTCAACAGAAAGTAGAAAAACTACAACACAACTTGAGCCTCCTGCAACGGCAACGCTTACCGGAGCTCCGGATACAACCGACATCAAGGGATGACTTTCTAAGCATTGTACATACGAATAAGATATTGATAAACATGGGCGAATAATACAGCTGTATACTCGATTTAATTAGGTAGGCTTATACGTAGGAATAGACAATTATGCAAGTTTTGATGGATATGAACGTCAACGTCAGACAAATTCTGTACTTCAATTCTATATCAAATATGCGCGCTATCTAATCATATGACAAAATACGCGAAAGCTTTCAAGTAGGCGTATTTTTGATGTTTGTCACGCAATTTGCGCATAGAATTTACTAGCTCAGTTCACTAAACTATTGAATGACGTTCTGACGCTATTGGTGACACTCCTGAGATATAAGATGATAATGAAAGTGATAAAATACACATGAGAAGCACCTACATATGGTCAGTGTTTGTACAACTCCGATAACTGCTATTATAGACCACCTTGACAGTTAAAGTCCTTCATACTTCTGATAAAACACCAGGATATGGTAAAAGTGAATGGATTTCATTGATTGGTTTCTGGAGAAGTCAGTTATAGTTTTATTTTACAGAAAACAAGGCGTCTATGAAGGAGAGTTGGATAGTCAGAGCCGCTGTAGATATATGTTCATTTAATTTGATATGTGTGCGATTTCTCATATAATGTTTATTAGGATTGAACAAAAATAACAATGGAAATAAACTTGCTATTTTGACAAGTGCTGATGAAGGATATTACGGGCTCTAAGAATTGATGCTGACTTGAATTTAACAAATATAACTGACATTATGTAGTCAATTTGCTGGGGCAATAAAAGATTATGCCAACCATGTAAACTTATGGTATGTTGATATTGACGGTAAGGTTAAGAAATGTGTGTAACATACTTAAAAAGACGAACATTATGCACACGATGAATTTTACAGTATATATGTTAACTTAAAACAATTATTGTTTTAACAAAAAACATTTGATGGAACTGTAAATAATACAATTGGGAAAACAACTACAAAGCTTCTATATACATATACGTTGATTGACAACTCTAGTGTGTTTATTTCCTCAAAAGGAAATATTGCAGCATATTCTTTTTTGTAAGTCTAATGTACTAAATGCGGGAAATAACTTTTATTGAAACGTTAATTAAAGTATATCTAAACTATGGCTTCACTATTCGGTGATGAGGATCTAGAAAGATTAGTATGTGGACCGACGTTTTGTATTAACCAAAGCAAATACACCTACTGTGCCGGGAAATATCCTGAAATGCTCGAAGAAGTTATACAAGAACTTAAAACACCCGATTTTGGGATTGTCTCTAAAATTGTACTCACTTTATCTTATAGTCTCATCACTTTGATGTCTTTAATCGGAAACTCGCTGGTCATCGTTACATTTATTATGGACAAAAATATGAGATCTGTAACAAACGTCTTCATACTGTCTTTGGCCGTGGCTGACCTAATGGTCACATTAGCCTGTGTTCCTTTTAACATCGGCTCCGTATTCTCGTTTTACTGGATCTTTGGACCATTTGCATGTAAATTTGTTCCATTTTTTATGACGTTCTCCGTTGCATGCAGTTCATTAACACTCTGTTCAATTGCGATGGATAGATATGTCGCCATCGTCCATCCCCACAAATTCAAATTTCTGCAGAACTCAAAACCTGCTGGAATCTTTCTGCTCATTATATGGGTCGTATCTATGCTGTGTAGTACTCCAAATCTCGTATTTTACAATCTGCACTTAATCCAACCAAAATGTACGTCTGCAGTAGACGAATTTGGCAAGAAGTACACTTGCGTGTGGCCTGATAACATGTACAAGTTGCCCTTGGAAATATACGTAAACTTGATTGTGTTGTTTATTGTTCCCTTCCTCATCATGTCATTTACGTACGGTGCAATAGGATACCAGCTATGGATAAGGAAACCAGTAGGAAATAGAAGAAATTCTCTCAGGAACGCTGATATGAAGAAAAGCGTCATCAAGATGTTGGTAATCGTTGAGTTGGCGTTTGTGTTGTGTTGGAGTCCTATAATGTTTCTAAACTTCGCAGAAAAGGTAGCACCTCAGGTACTGCTGTCTGATAAAACAATTGAGTACATGAAACGCTATTTTCAATGTCTCAGTCTGGCCAGCTGCTGTATCAATCCTATCATTTATACATTCATGAACAAAAAGTTCCGAGAAAAGTTTGCTACCTACTTGTTTTGTCGCAAGAACCGGGTGTTTGCTTTGAACACCAATTCGATTGCCATCAGTGATGTTTCCGTGCCTGCGCACGCACACAGGATGAGTTTAAGCAAAATCATCCCTAGAACTGCTTAGATTAAAGGGATTATATCAGGAAAAACAACATTAAATGTCTCAAAAAAATAAAATAATTTTAAAAATAGATAAAGAGCATCTCATTATCATTAATAAATAAAATCCAAATGGTTTTGTACGTCAAATTCACCAAAATGTGACATAATCGATATTTAAATTGGAGCGCAAAACTTGAAACGAAATCCCCATTCTAAAAATAGACTGCACTTAATAACCTTTATATCGTCATTTGGACACTTTCTAAGATGAAATAAATTGTATTACGTGTAAACATGTATAACGGATCATATTGATATCAAAGTGTAATCGCGTGACTCATTTAATACGTCACAAAATATGTTGCAATTTTAAGCGGGAAATCTATTTGAGTCTAACATAGGCGCGTAGCCCAAGTTAGGAAATCTCTTTTTAATATACTATTTTGGCATGCTGAAATAGATATCCTTTTGCCAATACGGGATCAGTGAGTATATATAGGGATGCTTTATTGGAAATAAATGTTTTTAGCCGATTTAAATTTTTTTTAAATCCTGATATATTCCCTTTAATATATGAACATATGTAATGATGTAATAATGTATATAGATGTGTGCTGTGTGAAATCAATACATGTAATTGAACAATTATTATTAATCATTAAAGATCAACTACAAACCAATAGGAGAAAGACGGGATTTAAAAAAGGCAAATAAACCAAACAAAATAATTACAATAAAAGAAAAAACACCACCAACAAAATAAGTGGTTTGGAAATATCCGACACACAATGTACGGTGACACTTATAAAGTGTACTTGTGGTGAATGTATAGAATATAATTATGAAATCTGAAACACATATAGCAACACAATCTCCGCACTGACATATTAGACAAGGTACGATAAATAAAAACATGTGTTGAGAACGTAAACAATCATGACAAAGTTGTTTCATTGAGAAATTTACAATAAATGTTGTGTGGATACCTATGTTTTTCTGTTTCGCATTTTGTGTTGTAACGGTTCGAGTTTGGTGAAGTTCAGGCCAGTATAGTGTTGCTGTCTTTTGCTAGTGTTAAGTCATTTGTAGTATTCATATACTTTATGTAGTTATCGGCAATATGATCTATAAGCCACATATAGATCAATAACTGGTCCGTAATATGATGACACACATACCTGTAATTGCCGTTGTCATCCCACTACTGGATAGACAGTGTGTACGAGTATGTCAATTGTGGTTCGCACGCACGCACGCACGTACGCATATATATATAAACCATAAGGCCTCTGCCAAACCATATATCATGGTCGGCACAAAATTCATTTGGTTTGGCATAGGCCTTGATATTGTGTCTATGGTTTGCATTGTAGCTAGGCACACTCGTCGTAGTCTGTACATTTTTGTCTTGGTTATTCACAAATTATTATCTCCATATATATATCATGCATTATGAGTGGGCATCTGAAAAGATCCAAAAAAACGTAAATTCCGTTGTTGTGAATTTAGTTACCTCACTTTCCCTGTGGCGGTTCGTCATCGGTCACTGCACTGCGATGACCCTTGGCGGTTTTGCCATCAACCACTGCAATGCAATTACCCCTGGAGGTTTTGCCTACGGCCACTGCACTGCGATGACCTCTGGCGGTTCTGCCATCGACCACTGCAATGGGCGGTTTTGCCATCGACCACTGCACTGCGAAGACCCATGGCGGTTTTGCCATCGACATCTTCACTGCGATGACCCCTGGCGGTTTTGCCATCGACCATTGCAGTGCAATTACCCTGGCGGTTTTGCTATCGGCCACTGCACTGCGATGACCCCTGGCGGTTCTGCCATCGACCACTGTACTGGGCGGTTTTGCCATCGACCACTGCACTGCGATGACCCCTGGCGATTTTGCTATCGGCCACTGCACTGCGATGACCCCTGGCGGTTCTGCCATCGACCACTGTACTAGGCGGTTTTGCCATCGACCACTGCACTGCGATGACCCCTGGCGGTTTTGCCATCGACCACTGCACTGTGATGACCCCTGGCGGTTTTACCATCGACCACTGCACTGCGATGACTTCTGGCGGTTTTGCCATTGACCACTGCAATGTGATGACCCCTGGCGGTTTTACCATCGACCACTGCACTGCGATGACCCCAGGCGGTTTTGCCATCAACCAGTGCACTGCGATGACTCCAGGCGGTTTTGCCATCGACCACTGCACTGCGATGACCCCTGGCGGTTTTGCCATTGACCACTGCAATGCGATGACTTCTGGCGTTTTTGCCATCAACCTCTGCAATACGGTGACTCCTCAGTACAGTTTATAACCTCATTGATATTTTTCTCAGCATTTGTCAGGCTTTTGATGCCAAACAGCACACATATATAGTTATTGGGGCCTCAAAAATGTTAGGTTCAATGGAATTTTTAAATTTTAAACTAAACAGAAAGGCACTAAATCAAATATATATTTCTTGCATGCATCCAATTTTAAAGTATGCTGCTGTTGTTTAGGATGGTTGTACTAATTATGATATTTTTTTTTAGAAACTCCAATATGAAGTTGCCCGTATTGTAACAGGGTTAATTGGTTCTGTTTCATTTTTTTTACCTCATGAGAGAAGAAGGCTGGATTTTATTGCCAGATCGCAGGAAACTATAAAAATTAGTACTTGTTAATAAAATGAAAAATGGTTTAATTCAACATTTTTATACTGGCCTTCTCCCTCCAATTGTAGAAAATACAAATCCATATAATCTCAGAAACCGGGATAATTTAGAAATAGTTCAAACAAGAACAGTTTTGTTCTCCAATTCATTTTTACCATCGTCCATTTAACTATGGAACGACTTAATTATCACCTGAAATGCGTTATTCCGAATCACTTAATATATTAAAAAATAAACTTATAAACTCGTTATTTCAAAGAACAGAGATTCCAACATACTTTTCTTTTGGTAACCGATCATTTTCGGTCTTATATGCACGTTTTCGTAACATGTGAATCGATTTAAATAACGACTTATTTTTAAGTCATTTATGTAATTTTTCTCTGTGTAATTGTGGAATACTCACTGTTTCTTTAAATGCAATAGATTCACAACTCAAGAAGACCAACTTTTTCAATTTGCAAGAAACTTTTACCCGCTTAATTCAATTCAATTAAATTTTATTGGCAAATTATCAGCAAAAATGTGCCTTTGATCATTTACAATATTTTTAAATCATATGGTAAAGACATAACAATTACACATTACAATCAATACATTTTGAATTGTTTAATATAAACATTATCTTGTATGGAAACATCACATTAAAGCAAGATAATACTGATCATGTAATTAGATTCGTTCATAAGTTAATTAAAGAAGGTGGACGCCTTCGGCCACATATACCACTTCTTTACTTATTCTTCCCAGTGTTTACATGTATATTGTATACTTTTCAGAGAACATGTTTGTTTTCCCTTAAGCATTGTATTATTTATAAAAGTATAACTTTCTTATAACATTTTAGCCATTCATTAATTGTATGTTCTATTGTATTTAGGGAAGAGTCGTAACTAACGTTGTAAGAACTAATGACCCTACCCAATTGTATATTTATGGCAATAAATTATAATTAAACTAGGACTACGGTGACACCTGGCGATTTTGCCAACGACAACTGCAAAACGGTGGCCTCCGACGTCACTTATTCGGCATGTCTGTACCGTTGTAGCTTATTACGGTTATTTTATATATGCTGATACATTTTCTTGTGAGTTTTACTTTGCTAGGAGATGTCCGTGAATGGACGGTCACACAGTGGTTCAATAAGATAAATAAAGAATTTGAGTTGTATATACGTTTACGGGTGCGTGTGGTACGAAACAAAGATACGTAAGCAGATTACAATTATACACGGTGGTAATTACGATACTTTGTTTCAGACTGTTGTCAACGTTTTGTTGGATGTAGTTTCGTGTTTTATTTACTTGAAAACTGTTTAACTTGCTATTGAACTAACCAAGCATGTATTTTTAAACGATATTAAACATTCTTGTATATATTTCGCCAGTGTTAACTGAAGTGGACAGTCAAAAATTATGATTTACTTTATTTATCAATTTATTATCCTACATTCTCGCCGAAGCAGTTATCCCCCGGGACGAGATTTTCAATCCGAATCTCAAACCAATAAATGATTTTTTATATTTTGTCATCGTTCTGTTCCTAACATGAAAAAGAGAAAAAAGTTAATTTCGTTGAAAGTGAATCCTTTGAAAGAAGAGTTGACATTTCTATTGTTTCAGACAATACACTCAAAAAAGTGTAACGCTGTTCAAAATAAATACAATATATCATCGGGAAACTTATTTGGAAATTATTTAAAAAATACTAGAGTTGAAATGTAAATAAACAAAACTTTCGTTAAAAAGGAAACACGTCAAATTTATTTTTTAAAATAATTTCCAATTTGTTTCATATTCCGATGGCTGTGGTTTGATGTATATCACTCATTGCTTATATTCGTTAGTATGTGGATTTATTTATGCTTTTTAGTGAATCAAAGAGATTTCTCAGTAGATTATTTATGGTACTCCACTGTTTTGAACAGTTAATTAATTAGAAAAAAACAAGTGTTGTCCTTAAATATTTTAATTAAAAAAAAGAAAAAAAAAAGAGATTTTATTAATCTAATAATATCTGATGGCAAATTGAGGTAAGAATAAACAAAAACATTTGTAAATGCATAAAATAAAAAGAAAATGTGTTTGTTATGGTGTAAGATCAAACTTAATGATAGTTCATGTCGTGATCACCAACAATGATATTCTCGTTTATGGCACGCCACTCGTGAGAATATCACTTTTGGCGATCACTTGATGAAATATGATTCTATCTTACACCAAAGGAAACAAATCTGCTCTATTTATTGATTTAAAGGGCCAGTATGCACCATTTCATAATTACGTTTATATATTATATTCGGCATGTTTAAAAAAAAACAAAGTGCGTTGAAACGAATTAAAAACAATTAGTCTTTTTACCTAGAAGTCTGACATACATAAACAATGTACTTGCATGTAGATCTTAATCGTGCTCTGTGCTAATTTGCTATACTTTCATTCATTCTTTCATAAATTGTCTTAGAACGTTGTTAAGGAAATACATGTACAGCCATTAGTATCGGAATTGTCAAAACCGATGCATTTGTAATTGTTTGATATCAAGTTACTGAACCAATAATGTAAAACAATTATGCACTCGTAAAATACCATTTATTATGTAGAGTGTTTAGGGACATTATTAAAATGTTCACTCTTGTTTCTTATTAAGACGATGGCTGTGTATATGTATATGTTTAATTCTGAAATAAAACTCGTGCTCTCTTGTGTTTTGTTAAATACATCTATTTTCTGTATACCCAGTATTGGTTGTTGAATAGAGGTTTCAAAATATAGAATGCACCGTTGAATAGAAGTTTCCACATATAGAATGCACGCATGTTGAAACGTATTGCATTTTGGTGTTTTCATCAGTATTTCGGTGACATCACGAAGTTGCTGGCTTGAACCAGTCAGGACTGTTTGTTATGTATATATTTATAAAATCACTAATAATAACATTTATGTATATATTTATGAAATCATTAATACTAACATTTATGTATATATTTATAAAATCACTAGTACTAACATTTCAGCATATATTCGTAATGCATCTTAATGCAATAATCTACTACTTTAGGTCGAATTATTGAGCTTAATGTTATTTTAACAAAAAATACTTTTGAACCAATATCATTGTTATGTTTCAAAACAAACATTGTCTATTATCACATTGTATCAGTAATTAATTGTAAAACATACATTGACAAAAGAAAGTCCAATTAATGAGTACAGTCAATATATTTTATATCGGCAATATCTTTTAAAAACAAACACTGACGGCGTAAAGTCTAATTATTTAATTTAATATATCAGTTTATATTGGCAGTATATTTTAAAACAAATGCTGATTGTATGAAATGTAATTATTTAACAACACCTTGAAGTGCTCGGTGAACAATTAAATTAGTACTAAGTAATTATCGCCTTATTTTATATTGGCACTTTTTTTATAAAACAAATACTGATACTATTAAATTTAATTACATGAGCAGTATGTATTAACACTATTTAAACTTTAAATAAACACTGACAACGTAAAACATATAAATATTGAAACAGTAAAAGCTGTCCGTCCATGCCTTATTTGACCAGGCTATCCTGTAATGGTACAATGCGGATCTTATTACAGACTGTATATTTGGTTTAGAAATAAATAAAAACTTCACGGTGTATTTCATTAACAGTTTATTCATTCATACAATAATCTCAAACTGAATGTATTGCAAGCTGGGCAGTAGTTTGTTACACATTTTACACGGTTAATATGAACAGTTAATATGATATAGTACTTGAACACACGTAAAATTAAATGTTTTAAGATCGCCACAAATATTTTTACTGCAATCCTCTATATCACAATAGAAACATTTTCTCGTATTATATTTAATAATTATTATTAAACATCACATGCATAGTTTTACTTCAGTTCCGATGTTTAATGTATGCGAAACAACAAAAATCATCATCGAGTTGCAACGAACCACAACGTGGACGAGAAAACAACGTCAACATAAAGATACATAATTTTAAATATATGTATATATACATAAAATGTGTTATATTTAACAAATAGCATATACAATGCACTTCTTACGAATGTACCGTTATACATATAAAAGAACATGTTGCAGACATTGTGTCTTTTGTTACGCCTTGGTGACACAGTTTTTCGAGGAAATATCATATATAAATGAACATGTGTATATATGAAACGACACATTTTACAAAATCTATAAGAACCATATCTATACATGCGGAGATTGCGTCTTTTCTGTATTTCGATAGGTTTGGCTTGAATAAGTCAAATTAAAACACATTAAAGTAGGACATAAAATTACATAGGATGTACAACAAATATACTAACAACTTTTTCCTTTACCTGAATTTGGTTGTGTCTTGTCATACTTAAAATAATACATTTAACACATTCACATGTCAATTAAGCAAATAACAATGTTTGACAAATGTTTCACACTAATCTTGAAGGATAAAATCTTAAAGCTACATAAATCGATATAATTGTTTGTGGTCGTGCTATCAAGAAATCACCTTTAGTTTCTTAATTTATAACACAGTGTTGACAAAAAGAAGAGGTTAATGATGAAAGCTGCTATTTGAGGCTAAATACGCATATAGAATGCGGAACTAGTAATAGTGAACGATCACAAATGGCAATTTCAACAGTTCAATTTTAGAGCAAAAGTACATGTCATTAGGAAACCCCATTCAAATGTCATATACGCATGCAGCTTGTTTTTAAACATGGTTATTGAATTGCTAAAGCTAAACTGGCGATACTAATTAATAATTGATAAAAAAATGTTAATTAAACGCACACTGTTTATATAAGTTAACGATTTGACTAGTTTTTACATGAAATGCTCAATAATAGTGAAGAATAACCAACGAGTTATAAATATGATGTAATACACATGAAGTAATAAACATAAACATGATGTAATAAACATGATACAATAAACATGATGTAATAAACATTATGTTATAAACATGCTATAGTAAACGCGATATATGTATAACAAACATGAATACCATGAGAATGTTAAGTATGCACAGTACTTAGTATCGATGTAAACCCTCAGCCACTGTCTCATGAGAGGAGGTATCGCAGGTATTCTGAGCACATTGGCGTAGGTGTTTCAGTGGTTTAGAGACAATTCATTTATTCTCTGTTACACAATTAAACTGATGCTGTAGTATATCATATATATGTTAAATACGCATGCGCCTGGTGAGGCTGGAGTACTTGTTAAATAGAATCAATAGCACACATTTACATTTGTATGACTTATTCCAATTATTATCATTATACAACAACACAATGAATATACAACAAATACAATACTAAAGTCTTAATGGACACGTGATATGTACAACTTTATATTTTAAAAGTGTTGATTCATTGGTTGTATCTAATTCATCAGAATATGAAACACATGTATTCATAAACAAAACACTTTCATAAAATGTTCACATTTTTTCTCTGAATTAAATATTGATATAAAGCATTTTGTTAATTTCCATTTGTCAACAAACAAAATATTAAAACTAGATTAGGATAAACTGTTATCAGCAAATACAACTCGATGCTCCTCTCGAAAGTATAAACATTCACTGTCCAGAACGGATTTCACGAGATTGCGTATTATCAAATTGTACAATACGTAATGTACTAATTAGCATTATATTAGCAAAATAAAGAGTATTTATCTAAGTAATAACGCAATAAGAAATAAAGATCGCACATAAAAAACTACTTTTCCTACATACAGTGACGTGAATAAATATTCACGTGAATAAATATCGTCTTTGACGATAGCATTGCCAAATACAGAAACGAGTTATTACAGGTTATTAGTAATCCGTTATTAACAGGAACGTACTTATTGTTCACCAAGCACTTCAAGGGGTTTTGTTATTTAGGGCAGATGAAGGCCTTCATTTTCCAAACTTGATATCAATACATCTTCCAAAAAGGCTCAGTTTTCCACAATTTGTGTCGATGAATATAATATTAAAGTAGAAACAACAACGTTTGCTGACGAAAAAAAAATCGCTTTTCAGCGAAATATGTTTTTACAATAAATAAAAATGGTAATATTTCAACAAAATATTTGAATATTGTTATAAATTTTTTATAAAACCGTTTTATTTTTCTCCTGTGCATACACATTTTTTTCCCATGTGCTATTCTATTGTCATTAACATAATATCGTGTCTGTTTGTCAGACAGGTCGTCTGTAAATCCGATATTTTTACTTTAAGCAATGACGACATTCCATACATAATAACCAAACAAAAATATATCCATAATACTGGTGGTAGTGGTGATGTTAATTTGTTAGTTATGATCTCATTATAACAAAGAATATAAATGTGGACTATTTGAGCTGCTATTTGTTTGAAAAATGTGTATAGAAGTGTGTCTCTTGCAAAGACAAAAATACGAAAGATGTTTATTTCTAAGAGCAAGAATAGAACAGAGAAGAAATGTGTACATGCTTCATAATTATCAATATCGTTTTTTTATAGCAAAGCGAATTTGCCATAATGGAGGAATTTACATTTGTCACCTTGATGCATTCGTAGATTTCACTAAAGTGCAGTATCTGGTAAAATTGACACACACTTAGAAAGTTGCAACCATTTAATATCAAACGAACTCTGACTCGATAACCCTCAAACCCTCAACAACCCTCAACAACCCCCAAACCTCTCAACTGCCTTCGAACCCTCAACAACCCTCAAACCCCGAACAACCCTCAACAATCCTCAACAATCAAACTCTAACTTCATGCGTTAGGCTAACAAGTCATCTGTGTAAACACGGGTATCAATACAGAAGGAATGTCAACATAAAGAAAACGGCGGCTAGAATACTTTGCTCTGCCAACCTAAGTCTCGATATGTTTAGTCATATACCATCGATTATTTATGAAAAAAAGTGTACACAAATTGGGTGATCCGGTTACTAATGGATACTGACAGAACTTAAAACAAGTTCGAACTTCAAACTCATTTTCAAGTTGACCAACATCACATCACAACATATCAAAGGAAGTCCGAAGTTTTATCTTATTAGCGCAATAGTGATTTTTATTTAAAACTCGTTTGTAGCCTGTTATTCTTTGAATAGTCATGACATTTCATTCAATGTAACAGCTTCCTGATAAATCTTAGTTCTTCAAAGCTATTTTTCAGTATATTTTAACATTGACATTCTCAGCAATGTATTTAATTTACCAAAGCTTTTATTCAGGTCAGTATTGGTTTATGTTTTCATTTGTGAACCTATCATAACCGTTTACATTGTAACTTACAGCTGGTGATCCTTTTGTAAGTCGTTATATTTCAATACCGTTTAGTTCATGTACGAACGACAATGCCTCAGAGTGGGCCCTGTGCCTTATTGGAAGAAGAAGAAGTTCGTCAGGTATATCGTTTTGTTTAAAATTACACACATATCATGTTCACACACACGCACGCACGCACGCACGCACGCACGCACACACGCACTATATATATATATAATATATATATATATTTTGTACTCAATACAGTAAAATATATAACTGCTTTCAGTCGGTAGTCGCCTGCTAACAATGAATAAATAAACATATGGTTGGTCATTTCAGTGCAATATTGTAACTATAGATATTAAATATTGTAAGTACTGTTAAAGACGCCCCACCTATATAGCTGATATTTTATCTTAGCAGTTAAACTGCACATTTATATAAAACATCATATGCTAAGTCGGGGCCCGCGATAAAGTCACCCATTGGCCACTATCGGGTTATACTACAACATTGACGAATAAGAAGGAACATGCCGATCTGGAATCAACAATTATCTCCGAATGGGACCTTCCACTTTGTGGTTCAATACACGTTCCATCACTTACTGAACCGAACGTTATAGGTGATGCATCTTTAATGCAGTAATTAACAGTACAACATACATATGGTGCTGCCGGTGAAAATGTGAGCGCCAAATAGATCTTTCCGCGTTTGTTTTTTGAATGTTTCATCACCAGCATTACATGGAATAAATGATTGTGGACACGTATAACAAGGTCGTTTTTGAAATGTTATAGCTGTGTGTGTGTGTGTGTGTGTGTGTGGGTGGGTGGGGGGGGGGGGGGGGGGAAACAGGCCCAATTCTTACGATTTGCCTATCGTGTGTATACAATTTGTGAATGTCATTTTAAATATGAACGAGATAGGATCTGGGGATACGGTACTATATACCGATGTATTTATAAAGGAGTTGCCAATGTATTCATAGTTCAGAGCACTTTGATTTTTTTATATAGGTGGCGTTCCATTTCATTTAATTATTCATAACTTTCATTCAGATTTACTACACGCTCTCTACCATAAATATCGTGCACTTCCATTTATGTCTTTACTTTATTACTGTGTCCGCTCTATGGTGACATTGGCAACATTATGAGCACTTCTGGCTTTGACCACTAAATAGTTCATTCCGTGTTCGTTTTTGAATGTTGTATCAATAATATATGCATATCCCGGTTATTATTGGAAATAAATGAACGTGAAAATAACAAGTCCGGTTATAAAAGGTTATTTTAGGTCTTCGTTTACGTTTTTTATATATGGCATCTATGAATGACCTTTGAAATAATGAATGAAGCCAGATCGCGGAATACGAGGGAGACCAACGGAATAACATTTTCGCCGGTGTTTTGACAGAGTATTTGTCAACGCATTAATCGTTATGTGCCTCTGAGCACTTTGGTGTATTATATGTCCTCCAATAGTGTGGTCATATTGATTTCGTCATGGGGTTGAAAATCAGTCGTCAACATGTCCCATACATTTCAGGAGCATATATGGTATTAATACAGTTTAGAACGCAAAACAAATATTGCGCTTATGCCTTAGAACCATGGACATATTCATGTAAATGCAAATTACCAATATAAATATAAAACCAATGATGTAAATTTGAATTTGCACAAATACAATTCAGCAACGTTTGACTTGCCATATGCATTTCCTTTTATCATCTTTAAATGATGCCATCGGCTGTGTTCATTGTATTCTTCATCCAATATAGTATCGACGCAGAACCACTAATGTAGCATCGTCGCACCGCACCGTTCTGTCTAATAAGCGCCATAACTTGCAACTACAATATTAGCACTCAACTTTGGTAGGAGCTGTACTTTCAGCCGGAGCCACGGCGTTGGGATTGTTGCCTGCCTGTGTCTAAAGATTAATCAAATAAAGAATAATGACAATTTTAAACAAAACATTATATAAACAAAATCTGTTACTCTTTTTTCTTTATTTTTTTACGTTAGATTAATGAAATTCAATCAAATTATTTGTCAAATGCAGAAGTGATATTTTCGTCTGTAAATATATATTTTCAAAATTCTCGTCTTTATATAAGAATTAAACTAACCAACTTTTTTTTAAAAAAAGCCTTCGGCAGCCTGAATTGTGAATTAATGTTCGAAGCACTGAAATATTTAAACTTTTGAAATTTAATTTGAAATTGGAAATTAGTATTTTATAATGGAGTAACTAAGTGTGTAACAAATAATGTTTTCTGTCTTCTTCTCATACGCAATATGTTCGACAGGGATGACCATTGTCTCCTTAATGATTCATGTACATGATGTACTAACTTCGATTAATATAAATAATTAAAAAAAAACCATTTTGATGGTACTAAAGTGAAAAATACGCCGTTTGTATATAATAAAATATTTGTCACTGATGGTTCAAGAAAAAAGCTTTTGAAACTGTTATGTTTAACTTTTTATTAAAATCTAATGAACACAAATACAAATACAATGTATCAAGAGTTGGCTCTTTAAACAAACAAAATATCAATGGAATTCTAAAACAAACTATGGCACTCAGAACGTTTTTTCATACAAGCGTCAAGGTTTATTATAAATGTACAATCGAAACTAACGCATTAACAGTTAATAATGATAATAATAATAACGATGAATAGGTTTCACAAATAAAACTGGTCTAAATATTATAAGAGATCAAAATTTGCAAAATACGGGAAAGCACTTATATTTGAAAGTAACATATACGAAATAGATATTTTAAAATCTTTTTACAAAATATGTTTAGCAGATGTTTTTATGTCGTTAAGCAACATTAAACCAATACATATGAAGACAAATAAAACTATATGTATATTAGAATACATGTAATTAGGATATAAGAGTTCTTAATGACAATTTATTTTGCTGCATATTGTGATAAAGGCACAAGCGAGGAACATTATATTTGATTAGAGAAAAAAAAACATTATACTTTTGCGGATATAATGTACTACTTACTGAAAAATGGATTTTCTTAAATATATCTCTCTACTAGCAAGCATTCACAGACAATTAAACTTAAAATAAATAGATGATTCCATTATCAACACAACACGATAAAATACTAAAGCTTTTATGAAACCGATGGGAGTGAAAAGACTATCAAAGCACAAATAAAATGAAGGAAAATAAAATATATCTAAAACAATAGAAACGAAAATAAAAATTCTACACAAGTGTCTCCAACATACTTATATTATGCCTGGTCTGTCTTATGAAACAAACCTTTTTAAGTGATTTTTGTAGTATAAATATTAAACATATAAGTTTGATGAGATTGATTGAAAGCCTGTCTTTGTTTTAATTCGCAATAAATTTTCGTATAACGAAATAAATATTTGCACCACTTTATCAAAACCGCAGTCGTCAAAAATAAGACAGTTAAGTAAGAAATGATTTGTCATATTATATATATTATGTATTAAGTGCTCTGAAAATAAGAAAAACACGGTCCAAACTTAAAATACGGCCATTCTATATATTTTATATGTATTTATATGTTTGTGCAATTTTTTTTTTCTATATGTCTATCAAAATTATGTGTTATTTTCATAATGTGGACGGGAAACAATATAATTTAAGTATGTTTTGTTCTGTTTAACATATAACATATACAGTATGCTTCGGATATTACTTCACACCTCCGTTATTTAAAGCCAATTATTTCATAAAACTGTGTGCAAAATAATAAATTGTATTATCATATTTACATCTGTTACTGCAGGAGAATAATTATGGGTCTTAAGCAATGTGTGTGCGTGCGTGCGTGCGTGCGTGCGTGCGTGCGTGCGTGCGTGCGTGTTACAAAATAAATGATATTTTCGTCGATTGGAATGTTTTGGAACAACTGTGAATAATATCAAATATATTCACAGTGCTAAATCTTTTTAATCTTCTAATAATTATGTTACTCTCTAAATCCAATATTTCGACCCCACGGGCCAAGAATAAAATTGTTCCTGATTTAAACATGTTTTAACAGAGTCATATTTAATGTTTGACAACTAGTCGTGTTTACGTTTATGCAAATTGTTGTCTCCAACCTTAGAGTAGACAAATATTACATATATCTAGATATGATCCCGTCTTTCAAAGTGTGAAACATGTATCTAGATACGATCACCATCACGTAAAGTGCGATACAAGTATCTAGATACGATCACCGTCACTCGAAGTGTGATACATGTATCTAGATACGATCACCGTCACTCAAAATGTAATACATGTATCAAGATACAATCACCGTCACTCAAAGTGTGATACATGTATCTAGATACGATCACCGTCACGAAAAGTGGATACATATATCTAGATACGACACACAAAGTGTGCTACATGTATCTAGATACGATCACCATCACTCAAAATGTAATACATCTATCAAGATACGATCACCGTCACTCAAAGTTTGATACAGGTATCTAGATGCGATCACCGTCACGCAAAGTGTGATACATGTATCTATATACGACATGCAAAGTGTGATACATGTATCTAGATACAACACGCAACGTGTGATACAATTATCTAGATACAACACGCAAAGTGTGATACAAGTTTCTAGATACGATCACCGTCACGCAAAGTGTGATACATGTATCTAGATACGATCACCTTCACGCAAAGTGTGATACATGTTTCTAGATACGATCAACGTCACGCAAAGTGTGATATATGTTTCTAGATACGATCACCGTCACGCAAAGTGTGACATTTTTTTATAGAATTTTACTACAGTTTTAAATATAATTCCCCCCAAATGGCATCGAAGTTCAAAATTGTTTGCTAAGCGACACAGCCTTTATAAATGACACTGTGGATTAGTTCAAAACGTGATGTTTATTTAAGAAAAACAATATCAGAAATTAGTTTTACAAAACAAAGAAAAGAGAGAGAATAAATGTATCACCATGTCATTTCAGAGATAAGTTCATTTCAATTTTAGCTTATACACCATTGTTTTAACATGACGACTAAAACATACAACTGAAAATAATAGTATCTAAAGAAAGTTTTGTTCAGTTCACCTTCAATGAAATCAATCAAACGATTAAAAGAGTGAGTATTCATATTTCTGAAGAAGAAAATATTAGGACCAAGACAATTAACTTGTATCGGCATGGCACAAATGGTTAAAAAATGATTTTTTTTAAATTTTATCTCCTTTTAGCAAATGCCTTTATTTTTTATTGTTTGCGGCAATGAAGAAGAAAAGGAATCAGAGGTGGCACCACGATATTCACATACTGACGTACTATTAGCCGACTTTGAGACAAAAAAGATAGGCGGATAGTGTACCTTGACCACACGAGTGATACCATCAATTTGAGCATCTCTGGTATGAGTTTCATCTTGAGCAGGCAACACAGTTATAGTTTTGATTTTGGAAAGCTGTAAAAAAAAACACTTCTATTGTGGCACTCGGATTTCTTTGACAAAAACCACATCATTTGTTTAGACGTATATTGAGATATTTGATCTCATGGGCATATATGTGTATGGTATTTTAAATTGAACTAAACATATCTTCTTGGACGTATTTTTCAATTAATCAATGAAAAAAATGATACCGATCACATGTTCGCATTACTAGTTATACACGTGACTGTAAGGGTATATGCAATTTGTGGCATTCGTAGATTTGCGTGGACGTTACATGGAAAGTGAAAGTGGTGGGATTGAATAGTACACATTAAGGAATGATTTGTAAAGCTAATTATTTCGAATTTTTTCGAAGTTATTTTTCATCATTGAGGAGACCTGTAAGATCACTATTATCATTTTAGACTGTTTCAAAATCAAGTCCATAGTCAAACAGCAACACAAAAAACTCCAAGCCCTCTTTAACTCGCATAAAACACATAATATTACCTGTTGTGTTTCGGTGGCTTCATTCTTGTCATCAATATCGGACTCTTTCGATGATGGTTCCTTCTCCTTTTCTTCTTCTTTCTTTATGAGACTGTCCCGGATACCAGCAAACGGGATACTCTTGTAGAATGCATTGCGGAATTGTTTGTTCGTCGATACGTAAATGATCGGGTTCCATACCACTTGCGATTTCGCCGCAACTGCTGGAACTGCAGACAAAGCAATAGGCACTGCATTCGCGTCGCCGAACGCTTGAATAAAGGAGACAACTGAATATGGTGTCCAACATAGCCAATACACCACTGCGAAAGAAAAATACGAATTAACTTGTAAACATATTTGAACAGAGGCCCCGAAGAATAGAACGCAGTCAATAAAACAAAAGAAAACAATAGCAGACTCGGTTTTATTGGGTCTGTTCACAAGGGGCAATGCAATATACAAACTTCCCCTAGTGCCTTCCTACGCGATATTCTGTTACTGCTATAACTGACAAAAACATCGAATGAGCTCCATGATGACAAGGAACCAGTATCGAGTTTCACAAACATTAACCTAGCTATGCAAATACATAAACACTCATGACATGCAGAATGTATATTGATTTGAGTAAAACAAATTTAAATGTTCACATAAACATATCTAAGAAAATTGAATTGGAGATGAGATGCATGTCATTAGTGATGTGATAGCAATTAAACAAAGTATCTCGCTGCAATTATTATATCCATTGGAAATGTATAAACAACATCAAATTAAAGTTCCATACGGCATATACATGTAATCCGTTAAAATCCAAACCCAACACAGCAAAGTTAAACACATCGCCACAATGCACTGAAATGACTGTCCAGTAAACAACTCAATTATCATTTTACCTATAACCATGCTATATAGACTTGACATTGACAGAGAAGGTTTGGAATTTTCAACGCAATGTGTGCACTTCCAAGTTTACATTTAAACATATTCATTTTACCTTGACTGTGAAACAAGCTCTTACAACTTATACAAATCACCCACGAAATATTCCTGAGTAGAACCCGTACTAAACATGTGCCGAAAAAGTCTTGCCTAAGGACACCACACATAGCCGTGGCGAACAACTGGACCACACGCTTCCATGGAAGTTAGATGACCTGCTTAAATTCCCAAAAGTGCACTTCCATGGAAGTCCGTAAACCTACAAGACCCAAAAATGTACTTCCAAGGAAGTCCGTAAACCTGCGACAAGATCCGAAAGTGTACTCTAAGGAAGTCCGTAAACCTGTGATAATATCTGAAAGTGAACTTCAAAGGAGGTCCGCTAACCTGCTACAAGGCCCGAAAGTGTACTCTAAGGAAATCCGTAAACCTGTGATAATATCTGAAAGTGAACTTCAAAGGAGGTCCGCTAACCTGCATCAAGGCCCGAAAGTGCACTTCCATGACGTCCGTAAACCTACAAGACCCAAAAGTGTACTTCCAAAGAAGTCTGTAAGCCTGCGACAAGATCCGAAAGAGTACTTCCAAGGAAAGTCCGTAAACCTGCGACAAGATCCGAAAGTGTACTCTAAGGAAGTCCGTAAACCTGCGACAATATCTGAAAGTGTATTTCAAAGGAAGTCCGCTAACCTGTATCAAGGCCCGAAAGTGTACTCTAAGGAAGTCCGTAAACATGCGACAATATCTGAAAGTGTACTTCCAAGGTAGTCCGCAAACCTGCATCAAGGCCCGAAAGTGTACTTCCAAGTAGTCCGTAAACCTGCGACAAGACCCAAAAGTGTACTTCCAAGGAAGTCCGTAAACCTGCATCAAGGCCCGAAAGTGTACTTCCAAGTAGTCCGTAAACCTGCGACAAGACCCAAAAGTGTAATTCCAAGGAAGTCCGCAAACCTACATCAAGGCCCGAAAGTGTACTTCCAAGGAAGTCTGTAAACCTGCGACAAGATCCAAGAGTGTACTTCAAAGGAAGTCTGCAAACCTGCATCAAGGCCCGAAAGTGTACTTCCAAGGAAGTCCGTAAACCTGCGACAATATCTGAAAGTGTACTTCAAAGGAAGTCTGCAAACCTGCAATTGTGCTTTTTGGGGAAGTCCGTATACTTCGAAGGCAGGTCGTTAACATGCAGTAATACCCATTATAGAGAAAGAAATCAGATGACATGCAACAATAACCGAAAGTGCACTTCCAAAGAAGGTCGGCATCGTGCGACAATACCTATTTTAAAGTAGGAATGCCGATAACCTACAACAAACATGTCAACATAGAAGGAAGGCCGATAATGTACAATACCCGAAAGTGTAGGATACTGTATTATTCACTTACAACACATCATTATGCAGGTTTTCAACATTTTTTTCTCAATCCGGAGGTTCTTTCTGGCTACTCTACTTTTCATGTCCCAGACTGTGTTACGAGATACGCTCTTCACCTGTATTTAGACAGACAGTATACTTTTCATCAATTATTAATATAAATTCTTTGCTTAATTTACGAATATCACTCAACTTATATTTATGAATAGATTTATTAAATATTGTTACAAATAAAAAATGAGACAGTATATATAACAAACAGAAGATGTCATCCATCAAGGCAAGATAAGCATAACTAACATAAGGAATATAAGGAATGGTTGTAATCAACTCAGTTACATACATTACATTTACTGAATGTTTTTTAACATTAACACATTTAATTGTCTCTGTTTCCATGTTGATAATTTGTAAACATTTGGAAAAATAAATGTCTATTCTTGAATATTTCAAAAGCAAATGTGCAGTTTTTCATTTTTGTGCATCTACGTATTACACTCATTAATCTGCAATATAAAACTAAAATTATGTAAGTGACATTTAAAATACTAAAAAAATGTATTCTCTACGTGAATTTTGATAATATAAACGTTCCATGCATACATTGTACTCAACTTCTCCAGATGGACAAAATATACAAATACTATCTTCGTAAGCAACATTATTGTATCTTCCAGTTTCTATATATATGATTTGTGAGCAAAGCACGTATTTAAAGTTTTCGTAATGGGTAGCTTTGTGTGACTGAGAAATATCAGATCTTCTCAATCAATAACAACGTTGTTTGAACATTGTAAATAAAGTTTCTTCATAATCTGAAAAACACCAAAACCGTATCTTATAAGTAGAGCTTTAATATGTGTAGCTCTAGTAATTCTACCAACACAATCAATTTTTCGTAACATAATAGAACATTGTTTGGGGGGTTTACAAATTTACATATAACGGGTATCTTTTGTATTCACACAAAGAAAAAGCATGGCACGTATTTTTGTAACGTCTAAGATACCATAGTAGCTATTACAAAATTGGATATGAACATTGTTTATATAATTAGAGTATTATCCCCCCATATTTCGGATCCATACGTGGTAAGAACATTGTATCAAAATGTTTTAATGACTCCTGGTACTCAAACGTTCCAACATTTCGCTGAGCTCAGAATTGAAATAATGTGTATGTTACCTTGTATGGTGCCGTAACCTGTTTTCCAGCACAACCCGAAACGATTACTTCCGAGAATTACGAATATTGTGCACGCGTATTTCACCTTCCTAAATACATGTCAATATTTACAAACAGTATCCGCGTGTCATTAAATCCAATGAAAGGAAATTTTATGATTCAAACCTGAACGAATGTATTTCTTACTATGTCAATTTTTCAGTTTACAAAACACCTTGACAAAAGCAAGTTTTTTTTTACGAATATCAATTCCAACCACGTCTGCTGACAGCTGATGCATAACAGATTAAGGTGAAATTATCAGATATTATAGAAGTTTCGAAGAGTACCCTTCTTATAGAAATTTGTTAAAAATGAGTTTGAAATTATCACAGGACCACATGTTAAACGTAGAATGAATTTGGATCACTGTGATCTAACGTTAATGGTGAAGAAAATAAGCATGTGTTTGTTATCTTTTTGGTAAAAATTATTATTTTATAGTTGTTTGAAATTTAGTTATACGCATTTAGTGTCAACATCCGTTTTGCATAGAAATATTTAACGGCGATTCTTAAGTAATCACAAACCTGTTACACAATCATACTGCTAATGTTTCTTTCGCTTTTGACCAAATCAGTTTGGTGTCATTGCGGGATCTATATATTTATAACATAAACACTTTCTATATTATTCCCATTGAATGCCCACATTGCATTACCTCTCAAATAACCACACTTTCTCAAAACAATAATCTTTGTTTTAAGTAAATTAACAGCCCTACCAGTTTTATTACCAAAAATGAAATCACGTTAATTTTCATTTGTGGTTGTATAACTCTATAAGCGCTATCACCAAATCGTCTGCCTGCAAATATATCACCAACCTCATCAGTTACATGAAGTCCATGAATGCAACGCTGTTTTGAATAATCTTTAAATCATAACCAATATTACATTTGAAACCCTGTGTAAAGCTAGCTGTATCTGTACGAACGCACGATTAACGACACTTATACATTGCTGAAAATAGTTTAAACTCTTAAACAGTTCAAAGTGATTAATTTTGTCGAAAGTTCTGGAAAAATATACAAAAGACACTGATTGGACACAGTCGGTCGTTTTTTACTTAAATGTTTTGAATAAATGGATGCAGAATGAACAAGCTGATTACAGTTGAGTAATCCCTACTGCGTTTCGTCGACATGTATTCTATTATACATACCCCTTCAATGTGTAAGTCTGTTAAATGTCATTCCTGCTAGGGTTTTGTTTAATGTATCTATAACAGAAATTCTACGGTAATTGTTCGGCTCGTTTAACGATCCGGACTTTTGAAAAGGACATAAAATGCTTTGTCCCCAGACTGAGGGGAAACAACTAGTTCCTAAAATTGTATTATATAATTTAAGAAGAATATATTCTATATCTTTGAATGCATATTTTATCATCTCTGATAATAAGCAACTAAGATCTGTGCTAGTTCCTAACTTAAAACTATATCTAAATACCACTTACATTTTATATAACACAATATCACCAAACCGAATGGATATATCATTTAACACCAATGGCAGTGACTCGCCAGCTTCAAGGCGACTGTACACATAAAATGTGCCCATTTCACCATTAGTCAAGAATGCGCGGTCGAAATTATATGCAAAAAGTGTAGTGTTTTCTCTGGTAATTGCTTTTTAACAAGTGCTCAAAGCTTCTCTTTAAAACGTGCGGTTATTTAGTTGTACAACGTGGAAAAGTGCTAACTCCCAAAGGTTGGTATATGATTTATCTAAAACTCCTTACCAATGTTTATAGACTTGAATACATTCATTCCAGAATTTCCGCCTGTCTTATAAATATAGTTTTACTATGTTTTTTAACAGCGACAAGGCATGAAATAAACAATTTAGAAACTATGGTATAAAGGTGCATGGACTTGAGTCTGCTATAAAGTATGATATAATGGTACATGAATTAGAGTCTGCTATAAAGTATGGTATAATGGTATCTGAATTAGAGTCTGCTATAAAATATGGTATAATGGTACATGAATGAGAGTCTGCTATAAAGTATATTATAGTGGTGCATGAACTAGAGTCTTCTAGAAAGTATTGTATAGTGGTGCATAAACTAGAGTCTGCTATAAAGTATGGTATAGTGGTGCGTGAACTAAAGTCTGCTATAAAGGATGGTATAGTGGTGCATGAACTAGAATCTGCTTTAAAGTATGGTATAGTGGTGCATGAACTAGAGTCTGCTATAAAGTATGGTATAGTGGGGCATGAACTATTGTCTGCTAGAAAGTATGGTATAGTGGGGCATGAACTGTTGTCTGCTAGAAAGTATGGTATAGTGGTGCATGAACTAGAGTCTGCTATAAAGCGTGCTTTAAATGTGTTGTTGTTTAATGTAATTGAGGAAACCAGTATGTGGAAGGAAACAGTTTCCTGTTTATCCTCTACATCTATACCAGAATGTTTACGGGTTCTTTTTAAATTGCTTAATGACTTTCTTCAAATGCGAACAAAGAGAAGTATCACCGTTATAAAAGTCACAACAAAGTAAATAATCTATAAAAAAAAAATGTTGTTTTTATCAAGACAAAAAGAGCATTAGAATATGCATCTTTTTTACGGCATACCTTGATTCTGATCACGTCAAGCACCAACGTTTGTAAAATACGGTTTATGGCTTCGGATATAACGAATGAGCTTATATTTAAGTATATATAAATGTACTTGAAGAAAAATACGGATTAAAACGGCTTATGTATCGAATTCAGGGTGCAGCAACGTAATAAAGATAAACAGGATATCCAAAGAAAGATGAATTCCCCTACTCTATAATTAATACTGATTGGTTGTTGAAAATGGTTTTAAAACTTTACATACGAGCAATAAAGAGATAGTTTAGTAAAACATACGCACGAATAGAAACAGTTTTTTTTTACAATATCGAGATCTTTATTCTATTTTTAAAAATCCAACGAAGTAATCTAATGAAGCACGACATTTTTTGAAAATACATAAAGTGTAATAGAATAAAGAGTAATAGAATAAATAGAAATTACTGCTTTAATCGGTGTGAATGTAAACGATGCGGTATTGTTCATACTTGACCTCTATAAACAGTTGGCCAAAACAATGCGTTCGTTACCGAAAGCATCGTCTTCTACAAATATACAACCTTCATGGTGGGATAGTGAGTGCAACGATGCAAAACATTATAAATATTCATTTAAAGACAATTTCACTGGACAAATATGCAACGGATTTTAACAACTATAAAACTGCTCGTCATACATTTAAGTATATTTGTACGACGAAAATGTTTAAGCTACAAAGCCTCATTAATGCCCGAAACGATCCTTAAAGGTTCTGGAAATTAGTTAAATTACAAAACTTGAATAATACGGCAATAACGGGAGTTGGGCGGATACATGTAGAAGATTGATGAATATACTTTAAAAGTATTTTATTTAAAGAAGGCCAGCCGCCAGCTTCAGATATAAACTTGCATGATTTTCAAAATAATGATAATATGGATACTTAATTGAATGCACCGATTTCAAACGAGGAAATTAATAGAAGTATAGCTAAAATTAAAACAGGAAAATCCTTCGGAAATGATGGGATAGGAACACAGTTTTACAAACACACTTGCGATTTCATAGTGCCCATACTGCAAATATTATTCAATAAAATATCAGACTCTGGTGAATTTCCGGCCATATGGTGCGATAGCATTATAGTTCCTATTTTCAAATCGGGTACGAGGGACGATCCATCAAAGTACAGGAGGATATCTTTGATTAATATAATGTGTAAGATCTTCTCGAGCATAATCAATGACAGAATTACTAAATGGTCTCTGAGCAGTTTGAAATTAACGATGAAGCCCTTGCGGGCTTTATGGCGGGTTACTCGGTTATATATAACATATTCAATTTACAAAGCATGGTCCAGAACTATATTTATAAGCCAGCTGGTAGATTCTATGTACTATATGTAGATTTTCAGAAAGCATTTGATTCTCTAGTTCACTTTAAGCTATTTTCAAGCCTTCTGAATAAAGGCGTTAACGGTAAGATTATAAATGTGATAATATCTATGTATTCGACCATTCAGTCATATGTTAGGGTTGGAGACAAGTTCACTAAGCCATTTTAATGCAATATTGGAGTGAGACAAGGGGATTTAAATTCGCCGATAATTATTAGTCTTTACATCTATGACCTCGGAGAGAAATGTCATAATGAAATATTTATTGTTAATGATATCCCAGATATTCTTTGCTTACATTTTACGGACGACGTAGCTTACTCTGCGGATACAGCAAGGAACTTACAAAGACAGCTAAACACAATTTCTGAATTTTGTGATAACACGGGCATGAGGGGAAACTGAAATAATAGTGCAAATGTATTAAGAAATGGCGATCCATTGCGAAATTATGAAAATTGGTCCTTTAACCACGATATATGTATATAAATATATGGGATTACTTTTAACTCCTAAACTCTCATGGACATATGCTAAGTGTAAATTGGCTGCACAGGCTAGGAAGACAATATTTTCAATTAAAGGATATCAGAGAACATTCGGAAGTTTTATGCATAAGGATATATTTACATTATTTGATAAATAAATACTATACTTATTCATTACAAGTTTATGGTCAATCAAGCAATCATATAGAAACGGACCCAAGTGTAAACCCACAGGCTATATATGCCAACATTACATTTAAGTCCAATGTCTAACTTCGTTACTTCGTATTATCATTCAATGAAAGGACACTTCTACCCGCTTCTTCAGCTCCATGATTAGCATATAATGGAATGAAGCAGACACTACTATAGAGACCATTGATGAACTACGTTATATACCACATTATGAAATTGTTACCACTGTCAAAACATCCGATGACGACTACTCCGCCAGCTGGCCATGCCATAACAGAAAATACTTTCATCATTTTATAGCATCCCCAAATAAGACCCTGAAGGTGATAAATGATAACGGTGTAGACGATTTAATAATTTAACATTTAAGAACAATTGCATTCTTCAAAACTCCATTCTTTAAATCAAATAAACAAAAACATGACAGGGATTTTAATTGCTAGATTATCAAAGTTGCAACCATGTTAATGGACCAGGTTTACGAAGCCCCAATATCGGCCCTGTAAAATGCGATTCTTTTAAATATTTATTTATCAACTTTGTTTGGCATATTTGTTTTAGATATGTTTTATCTTTTAAAATACGTGTATTTTATATTTTAAATATATATTTTTCTATTCATGGAATGCTCCATTTAAAATGAAGTAGATTGCATATCACGCTACGTTTGTGTCCTATGCGGCATTTAACTCGGTTGTTTTGGCTATGAAGGCATTATTGCTACACAAAGATATTTATTCTGATCATTGTCCGGTAAATATTGTCTTGGGACGAGAGTGCCTTCACTGCAAAACCATGACATATTTATCTATAATTGTAGGAAAATTGCATATTTCGCTGTACACTTAATGGTTTTGTATTAAGCGAAAAACATACAATTGAAAAATCAAATTTACATTTTTAAAAAGAATAAGATTTGATTAAAACAAAAAAATCAAATTATACACATACACATAGAAAATGTTTTATTGCATTATGCAGGGTCATTTTGAGGGTTCGTGAGCCTCGAACTTCAAACTGAAATAAGCAGAGATACAACATTAAAAAAGATGCAGGTGTGTTGAGGCACAATGTGACATACTTTAAAATACAATCATTTAAAAAGCAATTAAACCAGATATCCAATGATATCCAATCGAGAAAAAATAAACAGATCATTCCGAGTATGAACATTCAGTTAGCATAATGTGTTTTATATTGTTCCCAGTTAGTATCTTACAGAATACTAATAACTGAAGAAAGTGTGACACAAATATATCTGTACAACCGATGGATGATCCCCGAACAAGTGCTTGGTTGAGTAGTTAACCTGCATCCCAAGCTGTTGAAAATATACTCCAGACAAGCAGATAACCAAAAATAAGGTACAAATTGGGATGTAATCATTCAAGAAAGAGTTAAGGCACACTGCCTTCTTTCCATGGTCCAAGCATCCTTAGATTCCCTTCCATAATTTGAAGATATACTCTAGGCAAACACATATTACCGAAAATAAAGAACAAAAGAGGAAATATTATATCACTATTCAAGACAGAGGTGTATATTTTTCTTTTTTACTTCCAAATATTGCCCTCTAACCATGTTCCAAGTAAAGTTGGATTCACTGTAATTAATTGTAGGACACACAAGCAATCATAAAGTATAAACGTGGTTATTACTGTTTCGTTCTTCAAGATGGTGTTAATATGCATTTAACATAACTACATGTTCGTATACGAAACAGATGTAGTAACTTCAACCATGACATTTATATTTTGTTTGGGTCAAACGATGTATTTAAGAAAGTTCAACGTTAAAAACAATAACGCACCGGAGTGTGCCTTTAAAAACCAAACAGTATAAAACAATAGATTGTGTATTGAATTCATAGAAAAAAGTTATTAAATTTGAATATTGGTGCCACATCAAAACTAATTTTGATTTAAAAAATGCACACTTTACACTAGAACTGTATTTAATTGATCAAAAATGTCCGAAGATAAACCTTTATACTGCCTCTAATCTAGTTTCAAGTAAGTTTGAATAATCCGTTAATATAAACTTTCCCTATAAGTAAAGATTTGAATCGTGTACAAATCAATGGGCTAATATTCATCTGGACCCAATAAGGGAACTTTGAGTTTTAAATAGGGATACAATGGGATAATAAAATTTTTTTATTTTTTATCTATTTGTGCAAGTATAGCAATTAATCCGTTTGCTATGTGAATTATGCAATAAAATATGTTTAAACCATAGCAATTAAAGGGAAACACTGTAATATTTAACTGGATTTATTTATAAAACTAGTTGTGACATACTAGTTTGACAATACTGCTGAAATACGAGCTATGTTGCCTTTTAATCATTTGCCAAAGTGTCGCTTTCCAAAATAGATGTAGTATTAGTTATTTTTTTTATATATCTTGCAAATTCATTGTGATGTTTTTTCGTCGCCGAGATCACGTTTTTGAGTCTATTCTAGCCAGTTATTTACGGAAAGAGTGTTCTGCTCAGAGTCATTGTTTGTCTTCTTTTTTCACCAATACAACTGGTTACCTCGAAGAAACCTGTTATGTGTTGAAAATGGTAAATCGCATATTTTCGGGGAAAAAAAGACAGGAATATGTTTGTAAATCACAACTTAAACGATTAACAGTAATAACTATAATAAATAAATAACATACCGTCATGAATACGTTGTAGTAGCTGAATATCATTGCACCCAAAGGAAAGACGAAGCAAAAGAAGAAAATGAACAAGATGTAAGTTTTGTTACTTATGTCCGGTATCTCCCAGTGGAGACCACAGAAAACCCCAGGCGCTTCCAAGCCGTACGAACTCCAACCAAAAAACGGCAAGATTGACCAAAACAATCCTCCAGCGTAACAACCTACGACGGCGAGAACGGCGACGCGACGAGTGATGTTTGCCGCTTTAAGTGGCTTTGCAATAACTATATACCTGTCTACGCTAACCGCAACTAGTAGATACAGGGCGGACAGTCCCAAGAAATAAACAACAAATCCTTCCCAATAGCAAAAGAATTCACCAACAAACCACGATCCGTTTAAGGTATTCAACCACGCCAGAGGGTTTCCAAGTAGGACCATGCCAAAGTCGGCAATGGACAATCCCATGATGAATATGTTGGTAGGCGAGCGAAGCTGTTTTGACTTTGCAAACGTATAGAGCACCATCACGTTCTCGAAGAATCCAAAAAAGCCTATTAAAAGTAAGATGGTCCCGGTGATTAAATGCCCCCATCTCGGGTATTCAAGTCTCTTTATCTCCAGTATAGATAATCCCTCGTACGGGTCTTTAGTTAAATTGTCCATGTTTATCGAGGTATTCAGAAACATGATAGTTAACCAAGCTTCAATAAAAGTTTCTAATCTAATTATGATATTTATTGGCTAGTGGACATTTTACAATCCTCGAATTTCGTATAGATCTGCTGTCGAACTTCCCTCCTCTCCCAATGGAAATCACTTGTCCTCCACTAGAATTCCCCGCGACGGAATTAAGCAAAAACTAGAAAACATCCGTTTTATACGCAGTCCCAATTATCCACGTCATATCATTGGATTCATGTTGGAACAAGGCTAATCATCTTACAGAGTTCGATCCGAATAAAAGAGCGTGTATTGCTGAGTTGCGTTTCTTCTTTAGTTTACACTGCGCAAGGTATAGACAATCAAGAAGTGTTTTTTTTTTAAATAAACTACTTCATCGTACACAAATTCGTGCAGCGGGTAACAATTTATCACATGGTCATGAAAAAGTATAGCTCTTTGAACACATTTTAGGTAAATGAACACGATTTTTTTTGCAAGTGTTATTCGTAACAGTCAATAATTCAACTGTATATATCAAAAGACGTTGGATGGGGACTTTATTGTGAAAAAAAAGTATTGTGGACTTTCTTTTGTGGCTCTTGACAAACCATATAAGTACAGGTCACTAACGATTCTGTAAACATAATTGAATCATTTTTAAAATTTCTTGAGAAAAAAAATGTAAGACTCATTTGCGGAATTTAGATATGTTTTTGAAAGAAGAGTTATAAGAGAATGAATATTGGAAATGTTAAATTTCATTTTACAATAACAAATGTCAGATTTTGTTCATCAAAGCTCCCTTTTATACAATTTGTAAACTATAGAAATACTAAGCAAATGTCACCAAGCAAATTACATTGTCAGGACTGCTGTTTTGTTAATATTAACGCAAAACTGTTTATATGTTTTAACTCAAGCTTTTTCCCACCATTTTTGCTCGTGAGCCTGTCTATCTTCTCAATATAAGATTGTTTAAATCTCTAACACTAGCGTACAGTACGTATTAGTACAGAAATGACGTGTGTAGATATTGATGATATTACTCAAAGTAGTATATAATTCCCACGAACTGTACAGGAGCGCACTTGATATTTGTAATATATTTATTCAATATTTTGAGCTGAGGTGCTATCCATGTATTCTGATGCTGTGGATACCATACCATTATTGCTGATGGCAGAAATGCAGCGAAATACTGGTTATCGATGAAAAATACATCGACATTGAAGTTGTGCAAAATACAGCGAAATACTTGCACAAATGTGGATTTTATGGATTTGTCCACGGACTTCTGGACAACCTCTCTTGCATTTTAGTCATTCGTACAGGTTATGTAAATCCGAGGTAATTTTACATATATAAACCTATTGCACATTTTTTTCGAGGTTTGATTTTATTAATATTGATGAAGGTCTAAATAAAATAAAGACTAGTTTCGGAAACCAGGTCTAATAAAATGTAATTTTTTACATAATTACATGAACTTACTCTTTCATGCTCAAATAGACATGACAACGGTATCTACCGTGTAATTATTATGTAATATGAAAACTATACACAAAATGACACTTAAAAGCTAGTGCGCGTAATAAAATCTGATGTTTTATGGGGACATAGCTTTATAGCATTAATATAGGGCAGCAATATATGTGTGCGTGCGTACGTGCGTGCGTGTTCATGCAAACGTGCGATGGGCGTGCGTGTGCGAATGTGTTATTATTAGTTTGATTATAAGTATCATTATCATATATTATGAACTGCTTTTATCCTATTGTCTTAATAAAAGTATTCTCAAAAACACGTTGGTTCGTTGCTTCACAGCTATGGCGAACATCTTATTTGTGCGTATGTTGTATGTGCACATGTTTACCCACAAATGATTACTGGCATGCGGTTTAATACAACGAAACGTGCACGAGCAGTGAAAAGTTAGTTTCAGCAAGAAATTATATACAAGTCCTTGGTTACATATTGGTTTTTCTTCTTTACATATTTAACAATGTTAAACTTCAGTATCGAAGACAAAGAAGGTTAGCTTTTTAATGCAAACAAAGACTGAAAGAATTTTGGAACAAGGAAAAAAAACAATTGGTAGAAATACACAAGAAAATTGCAATGTCTATATGGATGAAATCCATTATAAAACCTATACCGAAAAACTAAAAATCTGGCACAAGAGTTCCTACAAATTATCACGGGGTTAGTCTTATATCTGCGGTATGTAAACTTAATAAAAATATACTTAATAAATATTTAGGAACATCGTTGTATCTTGTATGGTGTTAAGCGGTGCTTTCAACAATTTTTCAGTCATATCGCGACAGTGTCTACTTGAGACAGTATTTCTGAGCGCGGTCACACTGGAGTATCATGCCGTAGCCACATGGTATGATACCCCACCCAGTCACATTAGTTACAATTATTAAACAGTTTATGTGATCGGTCAATTGTGGTGTTACAATTATTATACAGTTTATATGATCGGTCAATTGTGATGTTACAATTATTATACAGTTTATGTGATTGGTCAAGTGTGGTGATACAATTATTATACAGTTTATGTGATCATGATGCAATTACTATACAGTTTATATGATCAGTCAATTGTGGTGATACAATTATTATACAGTTTATATGATCAGTCAATTGTGGTGATGCAATTATTATACAGTTTATGTGATTGGTCAATTGTGGTGATACAATTATTATACAGTTTATATGATCAGTCAATTGTGGTGATTCAATTATTATACAGTTTATGTGATCATGATGCAATTAATATACAGTTTATATGATCAGTCAATTGTGGTGATACAATTATTAAACAGTTTATATGATCAGTCAATTGTGGTGTTGCAATTATTATACAGTTTATGTGATTGGTCAATTGTGGTGATACAATTATTATATAGTTTATATGATCAGTCAATTGTGGTGATGCAATTACTATACAGTTTTTGTGATCAATTAATTGTGGTGATAATTATAATACAGTTTATATGATTGGTCAATTGTGGTGATACAATTATTATACAGTTTATATGATCAGTCAATTGTGGGATGTAATTATTATACAGTTTATGTGATCAGTCAATTGTGGTGATGCAATTATTATACAGTTTATGTGATCGGTCAATTGTGGTGATACAATTATTATACAGTTTATGTGATCAGTCAATTGTGGTGTTACAATTATTATACAGTTTATATGATTGGTCAATTGTGGTGTTACAATTATTATACAGTTTATGTGATTGGTCAACTGTGGTGTTACAATTATTATACAGTTTATATGATTGGTCAACTGTGGTGTTACAATTATTATACAGTTTATGTGATTGGTCAATTGTGGTGTTACAATTATTAAACAGTTTATGTGATTGGTCAATTGTGGTGTTACAATTATTATACAGTTTATATGATAGGATATTTGTGGTGTTACAATTATTATACAGTTTATATGCTAGGTCAATTGTGGTGTTACAATTATTATGCAGTTTATATGCTAGGTCAATTGTGATGTTACAATTATTATACAGTTTTTATGATCGGTCAATTATGGTGTTACAATTATTATACAGTTTTTATGATCGGTCAATTGTGGTGTTACAATTATTATACAGTTTATATGATCGGTCAACTGTGGTGTTACAATTATTATACAGTTTATATGATAGGTGAATTGTGGTGTTACAATTATTATACAGTTTATGTGATTGGTCAATTGTGGTGTTACAATTATTATGCAGTTTATATGCTAGGTCAATTGTGATGTTACAATTATTATACAGTTTTTATGATCGGTCAATTATGGTGTTACAATTATTATACAGTATTTATGATCGGTCAATTGTGGTGTTACAATTATTATACAGTTTATATGATCGGTCAACTGTGGTGTTACAATTATTATACAGTTTATATGATAGGTGAATTGTGGTGTTACAATTATTATACAGTTTATATGATTGGTCAATTGTGGTGTTACAATTATTATACAGTTTATATGATTGGTCAATTGTGGTGTTACAATTATCATACAGTTTATATGATTGGTCAACTGTGTCGTTACAATTATTATACAGTTTATATGATTGGTCAACTGTGGTGCTACAATTATTTTTCAGTTTATATGATAGGTGAATTGTGGTGTTACAATTATTATACAGTTTATATGATTGGTCAGTTGTGGTGTTACAATTATTATACAGTTTATATGATTGGTCAACTGTGGTGTTACAATTATTATACAGTTTATATGATAGGTGAATTGTGGTGTTACAATTATTATACAGTTAATATGATTGGTCAATTGTGGTGTTACAATTATTATGCAGTTTATGATAGGTGAATTTCGGTGTTACAATTATTATACAGTTTATATGATTGGTCAATTGTGGTGTTACACTTATTATACAGTGTATATGATTGGTCAATTGTGGTGTTACACTTATTATACAGTGTATATGATTGGTCAATTGTGGAGTTACAATTATTATACAGTTTATATGATTGGTCAATTGTGGTGTTACAATTATTATACAGTTTATATGATTGGTCAATTGTGGTGTAAATATAATGAGATGGCTGTATAGCTTTCACACTCAACACAACAACTCTAAATGAGTTTTAGGTAGGCCAAACTGATGCGGGTATGTGACTGTGTCGAATATCATTCCCATGATGTCATATGTTTATGATGGACATAACTAGCTCAATCACTAAATTGTCTGAACCTGGGGTCGGCCACATTCTCTGTTATGATTAGTAAGCAATGAACTTTGTTCTTGCATCACAAGTCTCCCTTGGGAAGTAATCAATGACTTTCAGAGATAAAAGTTAATTGCTTAGCAGATTCCATGAACAATGACCTGGTGCACTGACCACTTTAAAAAACTGAAAGTGTTGAATCAAGAGGGTCAAATTGTCCCTTAATTGCTTACCTGTGGCAGACGAGACAATGCCAAACAAGGCATTTTTTGATAATGTAAAATCCACACCATAAACATTTAAATTTGGTCAGTTGAGATATCATAAATCTATATTTAACAATTGTGTAAGTTTGGTGAAGACCAAATGAAAACTGCAGCTGCCAAAGTGAACATAATGTTAATTATTTAACATTGATAACCTTATTTGGCCAGTTCAAAAACTTGTCCAAGAAAGTATGGGTATGCAACTATTGTTCAATTTTGATAAAGAGGAAATAAAACAAATCATATGCTAGAGTGCATACAATATCAAATAATGCAATGTTTGACAATTCAAGGGCATTTACACCCACATCATTAATCTGATTTACCAAGTTCAAAACCTTGTCTAAGATACTATAGTTATGTGTAAGTTCAGTGAGGATTGAATGAATCTGTGAGTTCTAGAGTTCACACAACATCAAATACACACAATTTTATATTATTCAAGGGTCATAACTCTGACAATCCAATTTGGCCAGTTAAGGAACTTGTCTAAGATATAAATTGCTATATAACTACAATGCAAATTTGGTGAATATCAAAGAAAAAATGTGTTAGAATGCACACAAGGTCCAATAATGTAATTTTTGACAATCTATGGGCCATAACTCTGACAAAAATTATCTGATTTAACCAGTTCAAGATGATATGGTTATGTTACTACTGTGTAGGTTTAGCAAGCATCCACTGACTACTGATGTTTCTAAACTGAACACAGGACTAATCAAATATATAACATAATTTTTGATAATTCAAGGGTCATAACTCTAACATTGATTATCTTATTTTGTCATTTGTAGAGCTCGCCTGAGATATTTTGGTTATATAACTACTGTGTAAGGTTTGGTTAAGATCAAATAAACACTCCGAGTGCTAGAGTGCACACGACATCAAATACATCCAGGTTTGATAATTCAAATCATCATAACTTTTACAACAATAATTTTATTCCATTTGATCATTTCAAGAACATATCCTAGATATGGTTGTTATATAACTACTGTGTAAGTTCTGGGAATATCAAATGCAAACTACATATGCTTAAGTGACCACATCAAATAAAGCATTTTTTAGAATTCAAGGGCAATAACTCTAATATAAATTATCCAATTCGGCCAGTTTAAGAACATATCCAAGATATTTAATATATAACTACTGTGTTAGTTTGAATAGGATCAAATAAACATTGTGAGTGTTAGAGTACACATAAAATCAAGTAAAAACATTTTTTTAAGATTCAATGGCCACAAATTCAATTAATGTCATATTTGACGATTCGAGGGATATTAATTATCCGATTTTGCCAGTTCAATAACTTGTCCGAGATATTATGTTAATATAATTATTTTGTAAGTTTGGAGAGGATCAAATTAAAAATGCAAGTGCTAGACTGCACACACAGACAAATAGGACAATTTTTAATGTTCCAAGGGCCACAACTCTGATATTTATTATCTGATTTTGCCAGTTCAAGAACTTGTCAGAGATATTATAGTTATATAACTACTGTGTATGTTTGAAGAAGAAATTTGGTGCTCATTAACTCATCTTCAGCTTTGCTCAGGTGAGCTAAAAGATGAAATAAAAAACAAACATAAAGATATATTGGCATCTCGAAACTTCAACACCACTATTACATTCCCCATAGGGCTCCATTGTAATGATAGTGTTCAAATGACAGTGGGAAATCACAATCTACAGCAAGTTTCTGGATATAAATGTTTCATTGGTCCAAGAACTAAAACAGGTTGTGCTATTTTTAAATTTCATGGTTCTGTGATAACTCAGTTTTCAGAGTATTAATATATAAACACTCTGGCCAGGATGTGATTCAACCAAAGTAAAAATTGTGACAGAATTGGCTAGAAATCTCATATCAGCATCAAATTTTCAGTGGCAACTAACTGTCTGTAACACTGGCTACTCAACACAGTCAGGATATGAATAAAAACAATCATTTCAATCTAAAATCATAAAAAAGATAACTACTACTTTTACCTCCATCATTTGTTGGTCTGTAAAGTATTCAAGGTCGTTAATAGTTCAGCTAGTCCTATAAGACTGCAAGTAGACATAGCCATTGAGTAGAGGAGTGCCAGAGTATACTTTTAAGAAATAGTTTTTTCATTCCTATAGTTTAAACATATTTTATTGCATAATTCACATAGCAAACGGGTTGGGCCACAAGTTCTAGCAACAGTGAAATTCACGACATACAGAATGTGAATTTGAATATTGTACTTGTTTTGCTGTAAAATATGTATAAACACATTTTATAATTGTACCTACGAAAAGCTTCTTTTTTTTTTCTCTTTTTTTTTTTTTTTTTTGAGGTGGGGGGAGAGTGGGTGGGGAGTTTTAAAGGACCAATACCAAGTTTCTTCCTCCAATCTTCACAAAGTTGTCAAAAGATTGTTGTAAGCATTGACTAACACCTTGCATTTGATTTATGGGTATAAAATACTCACAAACAATAGTGAACAGTTTTACCGTATATTTATTTTGCAATATATATATATATATATAGCTTTATATACAAGTATAACAAGTAACAAGTTGAATGTAGCTTAGCAACAGCTACAACATCAAAATTCCACAGAATCAAATGTTTTGTTACAAAAAAAGTGAAGCTATTGATGAAAAGAGCTATTGATGAAAAGCCAGAGATGGACAAAATATATCAAATATGTAATACCAATTATAATAATCAAAATATGTGTGTTTATTAATTATTGACAAAAAGAGATATGCGCATAAAAGCAAAGTATGAATAATGAATGAATAGGGTTTTACGGCGTACCAACACATTATAGGTTATTTGACGCCAACAGGAAGGAAGATTCCAGGTTCACTCTACATGTACAAAAACAACAAATTAACATACAGATTAAAAAAAATACATCAACAAATGAATATGCAGAATGAACCTAGAACCTTGATACCTGCAGAACTGCAGAGTTTCAGCAAATTCTACCGTATTTCTCAATTTGTCGCTTCTTACGACATGCATAAGCCACAGTCATCCAATTCTTGCCATCACTCATGACACCCTGGAACCACAAAGGGGTTGATAATTTAACCACAATAGTGCACATGACAAAAAATGATAAAATGAACATGACACCCATTCGGAGGATTCCAACCCCTCTGCAGAGATCGGTAGTGATTCTATTCTTAGCCGGAACCACGCAGGCTAAAAGCAAAGTAAATTATACAAAGAGGTTTAGTTCAATGGTGTGTTGCTTTAAGTAGTACTTCTGGTTACACATCTGTGGACAATGAATAGTTGGTCAAGCAATAAAAACAAACACAATATAAAAACATTCAAGCCACAAATACATTGCCAACAAGGGTTGGTTAACAGGTAGGAAAAACCTCAAATATTTCACTCAGTGAGTTGAGAAATTATTCAAATACAGACTTGACACAGTATTTTGTCAAAATCTCAGGTTTGGGTTTGAGGAAAATTTATTTAGTTTAATTAAAGATCCTCAATTTCTATCCAAACCCAAGCCTCGGTCTGTTATATGCATGTAACAGGTTTCCTACAAAATAGACATATAATGTCAATTAGGGAGTTTTCTAACAAAAATACATATAATTTTATGCATACACACAAAATAATGATGGCAACTACATTCATATATATATATATATATATATATATATATATATATATATATATATATATATATAAAAACCTGTATTAAAAGTAAAACTGAGATTCTTACGTAAGTTATAATCTGATATAATTATGTGAAGCTATAGTTTATGAAGTGCATAAATCCATTTGATGATTTTTATAATCAACATTCTTTAATAAAAAAAATCCATGATTTAAATTCTCCTACAACAAATCATATCTAATGAAATCAATCATATGATATATTTATATCATTAAATGTCTTATCAAGTAATTGATATCACAATGTACAAATTATGTGCTACTTTCTAGTATGTGTACACAGCTGTGGCAAGTAATTATGTGCCTTGGCTAGTTCTGAACACACATCACATACTATACATACAAACTACATGACTTTACTATGAGCTATTGACATATTGAAATATTGTTTTGGTGCACTGGTTGGGCATGCCAAGTATTTTATCAACCATAAAACTATAGATTGACAGATTTTTTATAGTATTTTCTTTTCCGAAACACACAGTAGTGTGCTGTTAAAAAAACAAGCATGTGACACAGTAAATTCTACTAACATGCAAGTAAAACAAGCCAAGCAGATATGGAAAACATTAGGTTCCAAAGTTAAATTAAATTAAATTAAATTAAATTAAATAAAATAACTGCTGAAATCTGTATGATACATTCATTGTTATGGTAAGTACATTTTAAGAAGTGAATTTGGTCTTGGTAGCCCAGGTCACAGAATTACTTGACAGCACTGTATATAAAATAAGTGATATTTTATAATGTGCACAATTTATGAAATCAATATACATTGTACCGATATTCATATTTCATAAATAATATCATGAATGCATTTCTTTACAACATAATATCAAATAATAAATATCAAAAGACATGAACCTGAAGAACATGAAAAAAAAACAAGCAGTTTTATCAGTCTCAGATGATTTTAATGTCTATAAATAAGTAAATGTTACAAAATTCTTTGAATTAGAAATATATAATGTTACATAGTCATTCTTCGACATTATATATATTGTACAAATATGTAACATACAACATATATGTGTATGTTGAATACTTCATTGAAGTTATCTTATTTTGTATACAACGCACAGAGAGCGGGTTTCTATTTCACCAGCATTTTCTTTGGTTTACTATTTTAACCGATTGTAGAATGGTGATTCAACTATTAAAAGTAAAGTAAAAGTAATGCATTTTTTTAATCCAGTGAAAGCCACCACGGTTTCACATATTTCTTTAAACTAAAGTTTATTATAGATACTTCTACGAATACCCAAGTGTGTTGATGAAACATAAGCCCGCTCTCTGTTGTTGTTGTTTTTTAGGGTTTTTGTTTGTGAGGATTTTTTCTTTTTCACAAACAGACTAAAGAGCAAACTTTCCTTGTAAATAAATAAAAAACAAGAAATGTCACTGTTAAGTGTCACATGCCCCCCAAATGGTCTGTGAAAATAAAAATATATGATATGTTATGTTGATCATTTGTAGCATGAAATTTTTATGCATGAAAAAGTTACAGGCCAGACACGAAATCTCACACAAACTCAAAGTGTTGTCAAACAAACTCAAATTGTGACTTTGACCTTTGAGGTACGGGTGTGGGTCTTACTCGTGACACGTCGTTATACTATGTTGATCATTTGTAGCAAGTATCAACAAAATCCATCTATGCATGACAAAGTTACAGGCCGGAAACAAAATACCTGACGGAAGGACAGAAGGACGGACGTTCTCACAAATGGGTATTTAAGTGGCTTCTTTGCGTCAATCGTATTACTTGTGTGGCTAAATTTTAGCCACGTAAGAGAAAAAAAGCCACCAAAGAGCTGTTTTTTTAGGTGTCTAAAACAGCCACTTAATGTTTTTTCAACAGCTTTTCAACTGTCCATAAAAATTACTAACCCTAAACCCTAGACACTAAAATACATCATTTGTCCGCCCGGATGGACGGACGGACGCTGCGATTAGTATATGCCTACCCAAAAACTTTTTGGGGGGGCATAAAAATGTTAGCACAAAATGAAATAATTTGGTATATATAGATCATTGTATAACTTATTTTATTCAATAATAAAATATATATATAAAGAATGGGAGTTAACAAATTCACTAAAAGACTTGGAAAACTGGCCCTTAATTTTACAAATGTGAAAATGTTGAATTCTGCATAAATAATATTATTATGTGTTTATTTACATCTGATATTGTTAAACTGTTACAATGAATTAAAAAATTACAAAAAAACAATATCAAAGAGCAAAATTGATTTACTCAAATCAATCATCATGGGGTGTATAGTAAGTCACAGCGTGAAGTGATTTGTTCACAGTAATAGGACAATTAGTTAAAATATTTGGCACCGGATTCTTGCAGACTGGTTGTAATATTCAACAGGAGAGATTAATGATAACTTCAAAATGGTTAGAAAATAAATACTTAGTTACAGCAATGAGTAAACAATTATTTAAATAACATAGCAGAAAATATGATAAAAATGTGTAGTAAATGATGCCTTCATATAGTCATTTTGTCATGTCAGAGATGCAACTGATTAGTTCCTATAGATAACTGATTAGTTCCTATAGATAACTGATAAGTTCCTATAGATAACTGATTAGTTCCTATATATAACTGATTAGTTCCTATAGATAACTGATTAGTTCCTATTGATATCTGATAAGTTCCAATCGACAAATGTTAAGTTCCTATAGATAACTGATAAGTTCCTATAGATAACTGATTAGTTCCTAAAGATAACTGATTAGTTCCTTGAGATAACTAATAAGTTCTCACTCAGATTCATGGCCCCAGATTTGTTTTCAGTTCTATTAAGTATCTCCTGTCAATATTGTGTAAACAAATTAAAACCAAAATTGTGAGCTAATCCTTGCAAAACTGTGAACAAATCACTTCACACTGTGAAATACTATACATCACGTAATCATGAACTAAATAGTACTACTAGGAAGTAATAGGGCCCCTGTCTAGGTACATCAAGGGGAGTAATTCTGTTAGTATTGGATGTATAGTTATGGAACTTTGGCTGCACATTACAATGAATGATGGTCTTGAAGTCCCGAAACATTCAAATGATTAAGTTAAGTAGTTATAAAGTTCAACATGACAGACAGACAGAAAAACAAAATAAGTAAAGTCAGCATGAAACCTAAAGGTCTATCATGTGAATGATTAGTAAAACATACTCTATAGCTATATTCACAAATAATGAATGAATTGATAAATTGTGGGTAAACAGAATACAAATACATTAAAGGTTATGATACCAATATAAAGAAAATTCCAGGATCACTCTCCATGTACATAAACAACAAATTAACAGACAGAAATAAAAATAAAATAAGATTTGTCAGAAGACAACAAAGCTGTCCGATGGGATAAAACTCACCACCCATGCAAAGATTGAGATTGGAGGAAAACACCAGAACTTAAATGCAACTAAACGCAAAAGTTTAACCTGGGTGTCTACCGACGAAATATTAAGTCCAAAATTGGCATAACTCTGCCAAAATGCAACCCAGAGTCATGGTTCTTGTCTCTGTGTGTTCCATCAATGATGGTGAACACACATGTGAAGTTTCATTCATATCCAGTGAGTGGTTGCATAGATATCTTAAACTTAAACGCAACTTAACACAAAAGTTTAACCTGGGTGTCTAAGTCTAAAAGGGCCATAACTTTGCCAAAATGCATCCCAAAGTTATGGTTCTTGTCTCTGTGTGTTCCATCAATGATGATGAACACACATGTGAAGTTTCATTCATATTCGATGAGTGGTTGCATAGATATCTTACCTGATAAAAAACTTGAACCTGAAAATTTAAGTAAAAAAAGGGCCATAACTCTGCCAAAATGCAACCCAGAGTTATGGTTCTTGTCTTTGTGTGTGTTCCATTGATGATGGTTAACACACATGTGAAGTTTCATTCATAGCCAATGAGTGGTTGCATAGATATCTTAAACTTATCACAACTAAACACAAAAGATTAACCTGGGTGTCTAAGTCCAAAAGGGCCATAACTTTGCCAAAATGCAACCCTGAGTTATAATTCTTGTCTCTGTGTGTTCCATCGATGATGGTGAACACACATGTGAAGTTTCATTCATATCCAATGAGTAGTTGTATAGATATCTTACCTGATAAAAAAATTTGAACCTGAAAAATTAAGTTGAAAAAGGGCCATCACTCTGCCAAAATGCAATCCAGAGTTATGTTTTTTGTCCTTGTGGGTTCCACTGATGATGGTTAACACACATGCGAAGTTTTATTCATATCCAATGAGTGGTTGCATAGATATCTTAAACTTAAACGCAACTAAACACAAAAGTTTAACCTGGGTGTCTAAATCTAAAAAGGGCCATAACTGCGCCAAAATGCTATCCAGAGTTTTGTTTCTTGTGTGTGTGTATTCCATTGATGATGGTGAATACACATGCAAAGTTTCTTCACATCCAATGAGTGGTTGCATAGATATCTTAATCTTAAACGCAAAAGTTTAACCTGGGTGTCTACAGACTACAACGCCAACGCCGCCGGGGTCATTGCAATAGCTCTCCTTGGACTTTGTCCCGGCGAGCTAAAAAGTGTATAATGAAACTACAAAATTGCAATGTTTTAGTAAAATCTCAATTGGTCACCCTTTACATGTGAAAAACTACAGTTTCGAAATTATTAGTTTTGTTGTTTATAATGAAAACATACAAGTTTCTTGTTATATTAGACATATTAACAATATACATGTATCACATGACAAATCATCAGTGTGCAATACAAACATACTGGTGCAGAGTAGCGTTGTGAGATACGACGCAAACAACAGTATCGAAAAAGATATGCATGAAGTTAACACCAGCAATTTAAATAATAGTGAACAAAGAATTTCAAACTGTCTGGGTATTCCTTTGAATCAAATTGTATAAAGAAAAGGCAAAATCAAAAAAAAGAAAAAAGTCATATAAGTGTATTGTGGCAATAATGAACAAATAATAAGAGTTTGTTTTTACTAATTAATTAATTACGTTATTTCATTGTAAAAGATACAGAAACTAGTCTTTTTTCTGCCTTGGTCTAATTTATTTTCTTACAAGACAATGACAAGATTCTCATTTTATTTGCCAACAGGAAATAATAAAACACATGTAATCAATAATCCGAAAGTTATTTAATCAAATGAATGCCAATAATCCCAATTGCTTATTGCATGATAATTTCCATCAGCTGATCTGGCAGAGGCATTTCCAACCAAAACCAATCAGCTAAAGTAACCAAACTCACAAGTAGCACCTAAAAATAACAGAAAGTAATTAAATGTGTAAGAAAGTGGTTTTCTCAAAGTAGTTCAAATGAGTTGACAATTACGATAAGTATTGGATAATGATTCAAGATTAACAGAAGTAATTTGCCATACTTGTTTAGATTTCATCTTTTTGTTCTCAAAATAGTAGGTGCTACATGACCATTAACACAGTAAACAACACAAGAGGACCGTGGTGGATCTACAAGCTCGTCTGAAAAAAGTATTATCTAATATAACTGATATTTTATTGTGAACTAATCTTAAAGCTTGAATAAACTGATTTCTATCGATTTAAACTTATTTATTATACTTCATTGTGAAACAAGTTATTTCAACTTAGACAAATGGTGGAACATTTTGATAGTAACCTAATTTCTTGTTGGATGAAAATGTCAAAGGTTGCAACACCAGTGATAAATATAAACCTACCATGTTTCATCAATGTTATTTCAGCCTCCGCCTTTTATAATGAAACTGCATGGATTTTTTTTTTATCTATGTTAAAACTTGGGAGTTACCAACTTAGGGGACCTTTTTCATTTTTAAGATCTTTACAGACAAGGAAAGTATTCTAATGTGATGTAGTGTGTTTTGGTTTGCAGAACTTAATGTAATAATGGCAGTAAGGATAGCCAGACCAGTTAGCTCTCTTTATGATACTGACTTACCTTTAACTTTTACCAGAGTGGGATTTTGTGTAGTAACGGAAGAAGAAGAAGACTTACCTTTAACTTTCACATTAAGGGGTCAAGGTGAATCAAACTAAATCTGGATCAGATGTCTCAAAAGCCATTAAGTATTCTTTTGTTATGTAACATGTAAATCATGTCTCATCTTCAAATTAAAAACTATAACCATACCATTGTTTTGCTGGTCATAAAAATTGTACATCTTTATGGATTTAAGCATGTTTCCTTATTATATAGAATTATCATATATTACTTGAACTGTAAAAGTGAACAGTTTGGAAATGGGATTCTATTGTTAATTTTTTGTTTCAAATGGAAACAAGAAATGTCACTTGAAAGTGTCACATGTCCCCCAAATGGTCTGTGAAAATAACAATATATTTTACAACAGGTAGCGATGTATCCATGAATATCAAAAGTAATGGACTGATGTTTCAGACAAGACACTCAATTTCATGTTTTTTTACATTAAAGTGTGACTTGACCTTTATGTTACCTTGGCCTTGATATCTGATGTAAAAGTCTGGGTATTTTTACAGGTATATGCAGGTGACAAATCATCGTGACATGTTGAGCACTTGTTTCAAGCTATTTTAAGACAAAGTTACAGACCAGACTGTGATATGAAATATCAAACAAACTGAAAGTCTGACCTTGACCTTCAAGTTAAAGTTCTGGGTCTTAATGTGACACTCTGTCATGTCATGTTAATCAATTGATAAATGGAGCAAAGTGTTTTTGAAATCTATCAATGTATGATAAAGTTACAAACTGGACTTGAAATCTTAAACAGACTCTAAGTGTTGTCAAACAAACTCAAAGTGCGACATTGACCATTGATGTACAGGTCTGGGTCTTATGTGCAACAAGTTGTCATGTCATCTTGATCAAATGAGCCAAGTAAAAGGCTAAGTTACAGACCAGACACAAAATATCAAACAAATTGAAAGTGTGACCATGACCTATGAGGAAAGGTTCTGGGTCTTACAGGCAACACGTCATCATGTCATTTTGATAAACTCAACCAAGTGTTTTTGAAATTCATGGGTTACAAAGTTACATACTGGACACAAAATCTCAAACAGACTGAAAGTTTTGTCAAAAAAAGTTAAATTGTGACCTAGACCTTTGAAGTGGGAGTCTGGGTGTTATGTGCGACACGTCGTCATGTTATGTTGATCATTTGTAGCAAGTATTTATAAAGTCCATTTTTGTATGACAAAGTTACAAGCTTGACACAAAATCTCACACAGACTCAAAGTGTTGTCAAACAAACTCAAAGTGTGACCGTGACCTTTGAGGTATGACTCTTACGTGCGACAAGACATCATGTCATGCGGATGAATTGAGCCAAGTGTTTTTGAAATTTATCCATAGGTTACAAAGTTACAGACCTGACACAAAATCTCAAACAGACTGAAAGTGTTGTCAAACAAAGTTAAATTGTTACCTTGACCTTTGAAGTGATAGTCTGGGTGTTAAGCGCAACACCTTGACCTTTGAGGTACAGGTGTGACAAAGTTACAGGCCGGACATGAGGGGGGGGGGAGGGGGGGGGGGTCAAGTCTCTCGCCAGTGTACATGCAAGAACTATACAGAGCTACACAGGAAATCCCAGCGATGAATCGTTAGTGATATAACATTAGATTATCATCAAAAACATGAAATGGGTTTAAATAACACTCCTGCACTGATAAGTCATGTGATTACAAGTTTGTTTTACAAAAACGTATAAGCATATTATCTTTTTCTACACATATATTGCTTACCGTAGATGGATATTTACAAATGAGTTTTAAAAACTTCTGTGAACTTAAACTGCATGTTATATGTCAGGTTTTTTTTGTTGGTTTATAGATACATTCTTAAAAAAAAATATTGGATAGGGTTTTGAATCTAAACAAATCAATAAATCAAACAACTCTTTAAAACAAAACAAGAAATTTTTAACAGAAAAAGTGATGATGTAAATTGCGATTATTTTATAATTTTAGGCTCAATCACGAATATCAACTGACCAGACATGAGAACAACTATTTTCGGCCAACAGGTCACTGGACATTGTTTGTCCAAGTAAATACCATGTAACTTAGAAATAGCAGTTCTGTCTAAGGAAAATGGTAATGTAGCAACTAATATTGATCGCATGGACTGAATGAATAAATTATAAGTAAGTTTAAATTTGATATACATAAAAAAATATGGATGTAAACCAACAAATAAAAACATTTGGCAATGGTAATAATATATTATATAAATAGCAAGAAAATGATGTTTATTTTTTTTCAAAATCAATCAATATAAAAAAGAAAATATATTATATCAAGGAATTATACAGAGAAGGAAAGGCAAATGATTGAGATTTTGTGAAAGCTCACGTATTCACAGAAAATCTCGCAATATCTCTCATTTTCAATTATCTTAACTTCCATTGATCTCAGGAACACAAATCAAAATTCTTACTTTGCAGAATGAAATTGTCATCAAATCAATACCATTCCCAGAAATTTGTGTTTAAAATTGTTGAAGTACTTTTGATTACAAAATTTGTATACTGCAGCTGAAATAATGAAAAATTCCGATAAATTTTCCTTCAAACCTCAATATCTTTAATTCCGGATCATTTTGCATGATTGAAACATGTTTAAACATCTAAGATTACGTACAACTAACAGTTTAAGTGCAAGAAATCAGTTGCTTGTGAATTATGAATGATTAATTTGCTAATAATTAATTGTTTGTGTGCTATTTCATCAACATTTAGTCAGGAGATACAGGTTTCCTAACCTTCTATACAAGTCCTTGATTAAATCAACAGAATTTCACGAACAAACTATGCTATTTCAAATAACAGTGTTGTACCTCAAAGTGCAAAAATATATTTCATTATTCTATCAAATAATATGTGCTCATATATATCATAATTTATAATATACTGTCCATAATACAATGGCCATTTTCAGATTTGGGTGGAAGCATGCAGAGTGTATGCCCCTGCTCACCCTGTCTTGTCTTAAATCTAAATACAATATATAACCAACCCACAAACTCTTTTATAAAATTACTTGAGCAAGTTGTTGTTTTTTAAAATTAAATTTTAACCTTTAACCCTCCTTTCTTAATTACCTTGACATTTGTTACAGATGGTATTCAGAATACCTGCAATGATTTATGCTGAGCAAATCTCCTTTTCCCCTGAAAACCCAATTATTAGTTACATTCAGAATACCTAGTACGGATTTATATTAATATCAGACAGACAAAATTTTGTCGTCTGCTTATGTATATGATCTTTGATTATTAAGGTCAAGAGTAGCTGGTGTGTCTGTCTGGTTCCCGATCGGAGGCTGTATTGTCTGGTACCCGTGATCCATGTCTTGTTCTTCATGGAGATGATCATATCCAAACTGATTATTGTCAGCATCCAATGGCTGGCTAGGATCTCCAGGCAGCCCACTAATCTGTAGAACAGTAACTATGTTTTTCATTCTGGTATTTGAATCATCTTAATTGAACGTGTACTTAATTCTGTCCCAATTAATTAATTCAAAAGTATTTTCTTGTTATCTAAATACTTAAAGTAGCTAAGGCAATATGAATTAAATTATACTTTTGAATGGGGTTTAATGCCATTTTCAACACATTTCAGTTTATATATGGCATATCCAGTTTATTAGTGGAAGAAAGCCTCAGATTGAATCTGAGAAGGTTACTACCGACCTTCCGCAATTAACTGGCAAATTTTCTCCAAAAGTATTTTGACCGAATAGGACTCAAATCTATGACCTTAGCGATGAGAGGTTGGTGATCTTGAGACAGATGACCCCACAATTATTAGTTCTGTGTTTAATTTTTTTAAGACTTCCTGAGTATCATTTTCATGGCAGTTTGAACATCTTGTGTTTTTCCATCTGTAAACTAGGTGATCAATGTCATTGATTGAATACAGATAAAGCAGCATAATCAATATTTATGTCCTTTCAAATCATTACAAAATTGGTATAATTGTAACTATCTGATTCATGTTTGGTGCAAAATACCATTGTTTATTATCAAAATATAAGTTTTTTAACTAAAAGTTTTTTAACTTATCAGCGATATTTGAATTATCCGTTAATGAAAATGATTGTATAGATATAGCCCCAAACGTCCGGAAATTTTTGGGCATCATCGATTAATCTGCATAAGAAGTTAAGTTTCAACTTCGATTTTTACCGTCAAATTTTATATATTCCTTCATAGCTTAATGGTTATGTCTGCTGATTGTCGCTCAGTCAATCTAAGATCGATTCCCATAACAGGTAACGATTTTTTTGTTCATTTCCCTAGAAACACTTTTTTTTCCTATAGTGCACCATAAACAGCTTCTAATAAAAAAACAACTTAGGTTCCAAAACTTGAACCATTTGTTTGCCCATTTCTAGTGCCAATTCTAATACTAAAAGCTGACGAAATTGGCCGAGTATATAATTATGATTGAATCAGAAATTTAACGATAATTTCCATCAGTTAAGCAGCTTTTTTACAAATTATTGATCAGTATATTTAGATTTAAAACATGATTTATTCATGTTTAAGAGAGGAATTGACCATTATAAATGTATCAAAGGTCAAGAGGGTTGCTTGGTGTTTTGTACCACTACAATTTTCATACTGGGTGGTTTAGTACCACTTAAAGAGGTTTCGTAGCATATATGTAATATATATAATGTTTAAATATTTACTTTGTTTATTACAAGTGTCCCCATGTAAAAAAAATAAATTCCTGTACATTTTTAGGAATTAGATCATAATACTGACATATATAATGAAAATAATTAAAACAAGAGGCCCAAAAGGGCCTGAAGACGTTCTACTGACTCAAAGTGGCCAAAGCACATTTTGAAATTTCACAATATTTACCCTCTTTGGGGGATCGTCTTAACAACTTATGGATAAATACCCCTACCACACCCATACTGAACAAAACTTAATTGATATGAAAAGGAAATACTTTAAATTCCCATACCATTCATCTGTAAAATAAATATAGTCCCCTGTACAGAACCCTTATACAACCCAGCCCCTTAATTTGTCAGAACTTCAATCACCCAATCTTAGCAATTTCTTATTAGCAGAAATGATTCATATTTTACAAAGAAGTTTTTTTGCACACATGGATGCAAAATGAAAACAAGTTGGCTGCTTGTAAAAAGCATCCAATGGTTCGTCTTATAAAAGATGTGACAATTAAAGTGAATGAATGTGTAAGTTTGGTTCCTTATACAGGGTACTAAATACATTGGTGATACCAAGTCCCGACACTGTTCCAGCTGACACAGCGAATTCCAGGCTGCAAGTGTGCCTGATAGTAACTTTGATGTTTAAATGTACTGATCTCAATCATTATATATTGCCATTTGTATATTCAAAAAGAAACATACTTTATATATTGTCTAATGTTCTTACTGCTATATACTATACAATTTTCTACTATGATCATAATATATTTTAAATAATTTGAATACATATTTTAAATTGATTTGTGGATATATATATATTATTTTTGAAAAATAACAGTTAAAAATAACTGTTTTTCCAAAACTTGTGAATGTTTGGCGATATATCTGACGATGTGCTGAAAATATGTCACACCGGTAAACTATCTTTATATTTCTGTTGTATCGAGTAAAATAAACAACTGTGGCTATTTAATTTTGTTATATTTTTCTATTGTTATGGGCTCAGCATATTATAATAATTGAGTACATTCATGGTTATTTGAAAATTATTAACTTTAACTCAGTAGGAATCTGTCAGAAACGGTGATAAATTGTCAAAAAAGTTTTAAGCAAGATTTTAGAAAATTCCTTAATTTAAGGCATTTTCATTAGTCCCCGATTAAATATGCGAAGAACAATTCATAGTGACGGCACAATCGATTATTACACACACCACATTTAAACTTTCCTTTTAGCCGGAAAGTGGTGGGAACAGCTGCTGGAACATAACAAGGTTTTAATATCAATACCGGTTTGTACATTCCCATAATGCACTGTTTAGAAAAACAATAGCAACATCCGTGTGGTGAATGCTGTGTTTTAACACGTGATCGTGACGTTTCAATAATGGCAGCACCCAGAGTCAATTTCTTAACTGGCCCTTATATAGGGTTCGGTCACTCATGCGACCTAACCAAAAATTCAGTTTTCCCTATAATATTCCTATGTAAAGTTCACATTACAGGGCCCCAATATATCCCAGCCCTTTGATATATAGAATCTTCAATCCTTGCTGATGTAAGGATAATTTATATCAAATATGAACTAGTTTGACTGAAAGGTAATTGAGAGGTAATTTGTAAAAATTCCCAATTTTAACCTTACTGCCCATCAACCCCCTGGCCTCTTATGGAAATGTTATCCTCTTTATTGAACAAAATCAAATATATTGATACCTGACAATGCTTTAGATCTCAGATTGAACAACATTTTTACCAAAATAGACAAAAAAATGAGAATTTTCCATTTTCCCATAGTATTCCTATGTAAAACTCAAAGTCCCCTTACAGGGCCTCTAACCATCCATGTGTTCCTCGATTTGTACAAACATAAAACACTTAATCATAGGGATAATTGATATCAATAATGAACAAATTTGACTGACCGGTTGTTGAAAATAACATTTATGACAATGTTCAATTTTAATCATTTTGTGACCCCCACCTGGCCCCTTTTAGAAAGTCAATCCTTCGTATCAATCAAAATCATATTTGTTACGACTAGAAGTTGCTTCAAAACTCAAACTGAATAAAAAAAAAGTCATAAATGAATGATAAAAAAGAGAATTTTCCGTTATCCAACATCATTCCTATATAAAACTCAAAGTCCCCTTACAGGCCCTATAATTACAAGACCCATGATTTGTACAAACTTTAAACTCATACTCATTTGGATAATCCATATCAAATATGAACAAATTTGACTTTCGGTTGTTGACAAGAAGATTTTTGAAAATTTTCTATTTTAACCCATTTTTGACCCACCCTGGCCCCTTACGGAAAGTCAATTCTCCTTATTGAGCCAAATCTTATTTCCTATGATTAGATGATACTTTGGAACTCAAATTGAGTAATAATTTGCCAAAAAAGATGAAAAAAAGAGAATTTTCTGTTTTTCCATTGTATCCCCAGTGTTTTTTTTCACCATTTTGGGAAGATGACCCATACCCTTGGAATTGGGAATTTTAGCGGCATTTTCATTAACATTGGGAATTTTTTTTGCATTAAATATATTTATATATTTATAAAAAGTGTACACTTGCTTATCAGGCCATTTAATTAAATAATCAATGTCATACTAAATTCAGAATGGGGAAAACTTTCTTTATTTTATCAAGGAAGTATGGCAAGTTTCAATTTACATTTTTGAAGCTATCAATTGGGAATTTTTACCATTCAATTGGGAAAAAAAGATACTATTTGCCATTGGGAATATGACCCAATAACGGCTATAAAAATGGCCAAAAAAACACACTGATCCCTATGTAAAATTCTGAGTCACCTTACTGGGCTCCTATAAATTTTAGCCCCTTAATTCTTATCTGCAATCAAACCTTTACACATAGGGATAATTTATGCCAAATATGAACAAATCTGACATACCAGTTCTTAAGATAACGGTTTTTGTAATTCAAAATGTTTACCCTTTTGGGGCCCCTCCTGACCCCTTAAGACAGTGAAACCTGTCATTTGTACAAATCTGAACCTCCTTCACCAAATAATGCTTCTGTGAAGATATAGGCAAAATCATTTCCAATTTTTAAAAAAAATTAATATTTATCATAATGACATGATTGTGTCCCTTATTTGAACCCTCAGGGTGGGGTTATTTTAAACCCTAGGGACACCATTTGAACAAATCTAACCAAACTATAGTTTGTTATTATTACTACATAAACATTTTTAAAATCTGTTGGGCCGTTCTCCTATGCAATAGAAACATCCATGTGAAGTTTTAGTTTAATTGGCCTAGTGGTTTCAGAGAAAGTGCTGCTAACAGACGACAGAAGACGGACAACGCGCCATCGAATAAGCCCTTCTGGCCTATGGTCAGTAGAGCTAAAAATTGAATTATAACATGTAATTAAATATATACGATTCAGTTAAAAAAGGAGAAAAACATACTAGTATATATCTAATACATTTGTAACATGCAAGATAAGCTATTAAAATTCAATAAAAACATGTAAAATAAAAGATGAAATATGATAAATATAAGACAACAATTGATATATTAGGAGATCTGTAATTTATGTGAATTAATGATATAAAAAAGGAAAGTAACAATGAACATATTATAGACTGATCAATGCACTTACTTTCAACAATAGGTGTTATAAATCAATGTTTGATAACTAAGGTCAATGACTTATATAGATCTCTATGTAAGTCCTTGTTAAGGTTCAAACAAGCATGCACAATTATAAAGACAGTTCACTCAATTAGTAGACACGCTCAAACATTGTTATTCTCAATTATAATCACACACTAATTACAAACAAATACCATTAGTATATGATTGTGACATCTAATCATGGTGTGAAACATTTAAAGTTTATACATTAATCTATGTGTGGTACAAAACCTCTCAATTTGGTACAAAACTGTATTGGTATGAAACATCTGTAATTCGTCATGAGAATTCACGAAAATGTTTGTCATTCATAAACAAGTTGTTTCTTTCTTTATAAAAGAAATATTTTTAACTACTCAATATGCCACTTTAAGTATTTGAATCAGACAGAATGTTTTTAGGCCATTATAAATTAATTGCTAGATTATCATCCAATTTTTTCTTAAAAACGGGGCGGTAGAATTTTATTTTTTTTATTTTCATTTTTAAATTCTTTTTTTTTTTTTTTATGAAAAATCAGAAGGGTTGGGGCAGCATGAAAATTAGGGGGGCGGGGATGATAATCTAGCAATTAATTTATTATGGCCATACGGAAAACATTATTCTTACCCTTGGATCTTTATTGTCCTGGTTACCTCTGCTATATGATGGGTTTTCAAAGGCAACAGTGTCACTAATCTCATGTCCTAAGTTCTTCCTTGCCAAACGTCTATAAGTGCAAGAAATATAAATACATGTATACATATAAATATTTCTATAAAATTTTATCAAATATTTTAATGGTATTAAATGGTAAGTTTTTTTAAAGTGGTGACAAAGAAAATGAATGGATATTTGTGCCACAAAGAAATACAAGAAAATCAGAAGAACTAATGGATGCTCACCCAAAATGGAAGTTTGACTAGAAAGTTTTATTTCCTTGTATAAATGGCAGAATTGATATTGAAGAAAACATTTATCGAGATGGTATGAACAGATTAATACACATACATGTATATGCAAATCTACTGGAGCTGAATGTATCATAAATTTGTTGATTATCCAATTTCACTATAATTTTATAAATAATTTTATAAATAATTTTATATTCTTTGTGCAAGATTTATTGAATACAGTTGAGTTTATCCTCCTGTAATATATTAAGATTTTATTGATTTACTTATTTATTAGTGTAATATGTTGATAGTCTTGCGTAACTCTATATTGAATGCTAATGACACTAATAACGTCATATGACATTCCCTATAACCATTATTCAGTAGTGTTTACTGATATTGGTAAACCATATAGCCCTATACCTAAGTAAATTGCTATTTATACACAATGTATATATATTATTATTGTACACTATTATATATGACAATTTAAAAACAGAGAAAAAAAAAGAAAAAAAAGGGTACTATTTACTTCACATGAAGTGTTACTGTTTTGTATGCAGATACTTAGGAATATCAATAGATAGTCACCACTGGACTAGCATGTGAATCCTTTTCTCTCACTTCAATATATAGGTTGAGCTACGCCAGTATATGAATTGCCAATAGTGTATTTTATATAAATTTTTATAAGTTTACTTATTAACTAGTGTAATATATCAATAGTCTTGCAAAACTCTATATTGAATGCATTTGACACTAATAATGTCATATGACATTCCCTATCACCGTTATGCAGTAGTTTTTACTGATAGTGGTAAACCATAAAGCCCTATACCTAAGTATATTGCTATTTATATACAATGTATATAGTTATAGTACACTATTATATATGACAAATTCTAAAAATAGCAAAAAATGTAGAGTGTACTATTTACTTCATTTGAAGTATTATTATTTGATCGGCAGGTACTAGGGTTTATCAAAAAGTAGTCACCCGTGGACGAGTAGGCAAGTCAATTCCCACAATCCGATATGTAAGTTGAGTTACGCCAGTATGAGAAGTGGCAATAGTGTGTAATTTACCATATACTGTTAGCCTTTAAGATTTGACCAACCCCTGTTAATTTCCCAGAGGGTGTCACTTACAAGTGGTACCCAATGGTATAAAATTAAATTAAAATAGAATATAGTTAAATTGTGAAATTTGTAAATAAACCCCTGGCAGATTGCTCATACCTAAAAACTGCCATAATTAAAAAATACTTTAAAAAATCTGTTACCACTTCAGATCAGATCTGCTGAAAACTGACTAACAAAGGTTGGTCACTACTAGTATTAAAATAGGCTTCTGTAATTCTATATTGAATATCTTGATATTTTATAATCAAAATATTCCCTAGAGCCATATACAATGTTTAACATTGTATATAGGTTTATCCAATATTCAACTTAAACTATATTAATACAATATTGAATTTCATATTATATTAATTGAGACTTGTGTGTAAAGCACAATCACAAAAAAACAGTAAAAAAACAACAATAATTTACTAAACACATTGTTTTTTATTTAATATACTGTTTTACCTTTCCCTAGATCAACGTACAATAGTCCATGATCGAGATAAAAGCCGTTTGCCGATTGGCCCTACATTAATTGTAAGACGCAATTTCATTGGCTAGATTTCAATCTGTTTTTCGATTCAAGTTCAGAAGTTTTGTCTATCTCCCGAAGCGCGGACCACAGTGGAGACATGTCACCACTGAGGTCCACGATTTCTGAACAAAAGTCGGATTGAAATCCAGCCAACCAGAGGTGAATGACCTTTAATGGAATGTTGAGCTGGGAAATGTAAACAAAGAAATGTAGTTTTAAAATCAGTACAGTTTATTAAGAATTACATAGACTAGGTATTGTTTATGCAATGCAGGACAAATAACAGCCTCTCTAGTGCTACAATATTAAATTAAGAATATGTATATAAATAAGTCAAGTTATTAAAAATCTTAATTAAATCCTGTTTCCTATATACACCAAATGGAACAGGATAGGGTTGTTAAAATAACAAAGAGTGATATAAAAAGAGTATATTGTACAGTAAGTACATTATATTTACAATAAAATACTATGTATCATTGCACCAGAAAGAGGGCATTTGATCGATTACGGCTAATTATTGCTGATCATATCCTCTGAGTCTGAGCCCTAAAGTTTTAACCTTCACCTCTGAGGAACTGTTAGGTCTTACTCGCAACACGTCGTCATGTTATGTTGATTCATTTGTATCAAGTATTTATAAAATCCAATAATGCATGACAAAACTCCAGGCCAGACACAAAATCTCAAACAGACTCAGTGTTGTCAAACAAACTCAAATTGTGACCTTGACCTTTGAAGTACTCGCGGCACATAGTCATGTTATGTTGATCATTTGTAGCAAGTATTAACAAAATCCATCTATGCATGACAAAGTTACAGGCCGGACACAAAATACCGGACGGACGCTGCGATTACTATATGCCATCCCAAAAATATTGAGAGGTGGTGGGGCATAAAAATCAAAATCAAACTTGAGCTAAACAAAAAACTTAGACCTAAGATTTAAAAGCCAAAAGTATGGAAGATTAGGTAAGTTAGCTTTATACATTGTTTTTATAACATACTATGAATGTGTTTATGAAGTTTAGTCACCATAACATAAGTAGTTTGTTCAGAAACAGAGAAAAAGCTGAGCTAAACATAAAACTTTAACCGGTGGACGACAACGCCAATGCCAATGCCGGTGTCATGAAAATAGCTCTTCATTTTTTTCCAAAAAAGACACACTAATAAAAATGGAGCTGCTGAAAAATTTCAAAAAATTAAATGCACATGAGACTATTGATGTGTACTGCGTAAACCAATACGATGTAATTCTGTAAAAACATATATATATGTATATATATAATTGAAGCTTCCTATATCATTTGCTGGTATTTTACTAAAAGAATAAATAAAAGTTGGGTGCATATCAGACCAACATTATCAAACTAGTGCAAGCAATATTTACAGTTTTAGAATATGTAAAGGTATTTCATAATGATTTTGTCGATATTGATCATAATAACTGACTAAATCATTAATGAAATATTGTAGCATACATATTCTCAATAATGACAAGCTTGTAAACAAAACAATATAGACCAAAATAAGCTTATAAGCAAACCAAGTTAAATCAAGATAAAGATTGCAAATAATTAAATCAAAATATTTGAATAATGATAACAGTAGTTGTCCCAGTCATTTCATATAAAATCACAAAACAAGCAACATATCTGAAATTTCAACTGTATTCATTTTTTCTCTATAAGTTTTTGAAAACACTGTAAGTGATTTTAAAAAGGTTCTCATTTTGTATTAAATTTCTCACATGGCCCTGGTGACCATCTTGAATATGATTTTGACAATAAGATAAACATGAAATTTTATAAACTGAGCGACACTCATGAAATTAGACCAACACCAAATAAGCAATTTTTGAGATTTCAAAAAGCAGTCTAAACGTTGACTGTCTTAGATGTTAATTTATTCAAATACATAGGACACAAAGTTTATTCAACTAACATGAAGTTGATTCAACCAACACAAAGTTGATACAACTGACACAAACTTGATACAACTGACACACACTTGATACAACCAACACAACATTGATACAACTGACACAAAGTTGATACAACTGACACAAAGTTGATACAACAGACACAAAGATGGAACAACTGATACAAATGTGATACAACTGACACAAAGTCGATACAATTGACACAAAGTTGGTACAACTAACACAAACATGATACAACCAACACAAAGTTGATACAACTGACAAAACCTTGATACAACTGACACAACCTTGATACAACTGACACAAAGTCGATACAAATGACACAAAGTCGATACAACTGACGCAAACTTGATTCAACCAACACAAACTTGATACAACCAACACAAAGTTGAAGCAACTGACACAAAGTTGATACAACTGACACAAATTTGAAACAACTAACACAAAGTTGATACAACTGACACAAAGTTGGTACAACCGACACAAAGTTGATACAACTGACACAAATTTGATACAACTGACACAACCTTGAAACAACTGACACAAACTTGATACAACTGACACAAAATCGATACAATTGACACAGACTTGATTCAACCAACACAAAGTTGGTAAAACTGACATAAAAATGATAAAACCCACACAAAGTTGATACAACTGACACAAACTTTATACAACTAACACAAACTTAATACAACTAACACAAACTTGATGCAACTGACACAAAGTTATACAACTGACACAAAGGTGATACAACTGACACAAAGTTGATACAACCGACACAAAATTGATACAACTGACACAAACTTGATAGAACCAACACAAACTTGATACAACTGAAACAAACTTGGTACAACTGACACAAACTTGATGCAACTGACACAAAGTTGATGCAACTGACACAAAGTTATACAACCGAAACCAAGTTGGTACAACTGACACAAAGTCGATGCAACTGACACAAAGTTAAACAACCAAAACAAAGTTGGTACAACTGACACAAAGTTGATACAACTTACACAAAGGTGATACAACTGACACAAAGTTGATACAATGGACACAAAGTTGATACAACTGACACATATGTGATACAACTGACACAAACTTGATACAACTGACACAAAGTTGGTACAACTGACACAAACTTGATACAACTGACACAAACTTGATACAACTGACACAAAGTTGATGCAACTGACACAATATTGATACAACTGACACAAACTTGATACAACTGACACAAACTTGATAGAATGAACACAAACTTGATACAACTGACACAAACTTGATACAACTGACACAAAGATGATACAAATGACACTAAGTTGATACAACCAACACAAAGTTGACACAACTGACACAGAGTTGATACAACTGACACAAAGTTGATACAAATGACACAAAGTTGATATAACTGTCACAAAGATGATACAAATGACACAAAGTTGATACAACTGACACAAAGTTGATACAACCAACACAAAGTTGATACAACCAACACAAAGTTGACACAACCGACACATAGTTGATACAACTGACACAAAGTTGATACAACTGACACATAGTTGATGCAACCGACACAAAAGAATATCTATGACAAATAATAAACACTGTACTGGCGATCTCAGATAAAAGGCTACTAGCAAGTTGTTTACATAATTTGTGCATAATATAAGCAATGGTGGACATTTTGGATTGCACATGTCAACAATATTGAAGGTAAAGTTACATTAGTTAGTATAATCCTAATTAACAATAAAATCCTAATTTTAAATCTGTATTCCAGCTTGGCTTGAACTTATGACCTTAGCAGTGAGAGGTAGATGATCTATTAAGAGCTGCCGGAGGGACAGTGCGCTCGACTATTCAAATATTTGTCACAAAAGTACAAATTTGATTGAGATTGATGACAAATCCAAGCAAATAAGAGTTATCTAACTTACAAAATTGACAAAACTGAGTAGGTCTTATAACTGCAATACCTTGTATGAAGTTTCAATTCAAAACATGCAGTGACTGCTGAGTTATAAAATTTCTAAGTCAAACAAAGGCCATAATTTGCAAAATAATCTGGCAAATGTTATCCCACTTCATTAATTTAGTAGGTTTCATGACTACAAAGCCATATGTAAAGTTTCAATCAAATACATTGAGTGGTTGGTGTGATATGGACTTGGCGATACTTGCATGCAAAACTTTAACCAAAAATTCTAAGTCAAACAAGGGCAATAATTTGTATTATATTCATGCAAGAGTTATCTGACTTAGTAATTGTAGTAGGGTTGATGACTGGAAAGGTTTGAGTAAAGTTTCAATCAAATACATTGAGTGGTTGGTGAGAGATGGACTTTATGGTACTTACAAGCAAAACTTTAACCAGAATTTCTAAGTCAAACAAGGGCAATAATTTGCATTATATTCATGAAGAGTTATCTTACTTAATTATTGTAGTAGGGTTGATAACTGGGAAGGCTTGTGTAAAGTTTCAATCTAATACATAGAGTGGTTGGTGAGATATGGACTTGATAGTACTTGCACGCAAAACTTTAACCCTTTGCTCCATAAGCATTTTCTTGGACTCTTCCAAATTGAAAGCATTAATTCACCACGTATCAGCAATGGGTGAATTATGTTTATATTTACTGGCAGAGTGGAAAACACTGTTTTCAAAGGCCTTCTGTGATTGGTGCAGGAAAATGATTATCTATGGAGTAAAGGGTTAACCAAAAATTCTAAGTCAAACAATGGCAATAATTCGTATTATATTCATGCAAGAGTTTTAACAGAATTTCTAAGTCAAACAAGGGCAATAATTTGCATTATATTCATGCAAGAGTTATCTTACTTAGTTATTGTAGTAGGGTTGATGACTGGGAAGACTTGTGTAAAGTTTCAATCAAATACAAAGAGTGGTTGGTGAGATATGAACTTGATAGTACTTGCACGCAAAACTTTAACTGGTTAAGTCAAACAATGGCAATAATTTGTATTATATTCAAGCAAGAGTTCTCTAACTTAGTTATTGTAGTAGGGTTGATGACTGGGAAGACTTGTGTAAAGTTTCAATCAAATACAAAGAGTGGTTGGTGAGATATGAACTTGATAGTACTTGCACGCAAAACTTTAACTGGTTAAGTCAAACAATGGCAATAATTTGTATTATATTCAAGCAAGAGTTCTCTAACTTAGTTATTGTAGTAGGGTTGATGACTGGGAAGACTTGTGTAAAGTTCCAATCAAATACAAAGAGTCTTTGGTGAGATATGAACTTGATGGTACTTGCACGCAAAACTTTAACCAGAATTTCTAAGTCAAACAAGGGCAATAATTTGCATTAAATTCATGCAAGAGTTATCTTACTTAGTTATTATAGTAGGGTTGATGACTGGGAAGACTTGTGTAAAATTTCAATCAAATACATTTAGTGGTTGGTGAGATATGGACTTGATGGTACTTACACACAATGCTTTAACCGGAATTTCTAAGTCAAACAAAGGCAGTTATTTGCATCATATTCATGCAAGAGTTATCTCACTTTGTTATTGTAGTAGGGTTGATGACTCGGAAGACTTGTGTAAAGTTTCAATCAAATACAAAGAGTCTTTGGTGAGATATGAACTTGATGGTACTTGCACGCAAAACTTTAACCAGAATGTCTAAGTCAAACAATGGCAATAATTTGCATTATATTCAGGCAAGAGTAATCCAACTTAGTTATTGTAGAAGGGCTGATGACTGGGAAGGCTTGTGTAAAGTTTCAAGTCAATACATGCAAAGATTACAGAGATAGGGATTTGCATGCAAAACTTTAACCAAGGTGTGACGCCAACGCCGACGCCGACACTTGGGTGAGTAGAATAGGTCTCTTTATTCTGCGAATAGTCGAGCTAAAAATGATGACAGCAATATTTCCTTCCATGCAGAACCCAATATGTGCATTAAATGTATTCATATGCACTTCTGGAGATAGTTATCATGTGTTTTTGTGATATATTAAACATTATTGAAGTCATGCTATTAATTACTGATACAGAAGCATTAAAACAAATATTTTGATTCTTTAGAATGTCTACTCATTTACATAATTGTGATTATCACAGCTACAAGTCTATCACAAATACATACCTGTACATTAATACAGCAACGATTGCCACAGCAATAAGAAATACAACAGCGAAAACCAATCCAACTGCCAAGCCTGTCGTATTATTATTACTGGAATCTGAACCACTTTGTTTATCTGGTACCCCTGTGAAACTACCTGGTTAAACAAAAACAAGATATTTGTCCATTTGTCACAGAAATCTTTGTTTTATAGCAAAATTTAATAGCACTGTTAAATCTCAGTTTTATTAATTCCCCCATTTTGAAAATGAAAACTATCCCATAAATGACATTGATAAGATGCCGTATGTTGATAAATATCAATTAAAGGTGTAATTGTTTTACAAGAAACTACACATATATTGATAGGACACAGATGCACCTGTAATATGTTAGTAAATTTTATCAACACTTTCGTTGAAAAGGGGCCATAACTCTTGAAAATTTGAACTTTTATGTGACGTTATCCTTCACCTTCTGATTGTAGGAGTATGTATAAAACACATTGTCTTTGTGCCAAACAGGGCCTGAATTGCTCTACTGTTAACACATTGTCTTTGTGCCAAACAGGACCTGAATTGGTATACTGTAAACACATTGTCTTTGTGTCAGTAGGGCCTGAATTGCTCTACTGTTAACACATTGTCTTTGTGCCAAACAGGGCTGGAATTACTCTACTGTTAACACATTGTCTTTGTGCCAAACAGGGCCTGAATTGCTCTACTGTTAACACATTGTCTTTGTGCCAAACAGGGCCTGATTGCTCTACTGTTAACACATTGTCTTTGTGCCAAACAGGGCCTGATTGCTCTACTGTTAACACATTGTCTTTGTGCCAAACAGGGTCTGATTGCTCTACTGTTAACACATTGTCTTTGTGCCAAACAGGGCCTGAATTGCTCTACTGTCAACACATTGTCTTTGTGCCAAACAGGGCCTGAATTGCTCTACTGTTAACACATTGTCTTTGTGCCAAATAGGGCCTGAATTCCCTACTGTAAACACATTGTCTTTGTGCCAAACAGGACCTGAATTGCTCTACTGTTAACACATTGTCTTTGTGCCAAACAGGGCCTGAATTGCTCTACTGTTAACACATTGTCTTTGTGCCAAACAGGGCCTGAATTGCTCTACTGTTAACACATTGTCTTTGTGCCAAACAGGGCCTGAATTGCTCTACTGTTTATACTGGTCCAATTTAACCAGTTCAATAAATTGTCTCAGATTTTATGGTCATAAACACCATTAAATTTACCATTAAAAGTTAATAAAGATCCAAAACTCCACCAAAAGTCGATGGACTGGAGCACAATGATGATATGCATAACTCTATCTGCCCCACCTACCCCATAAATGACTGGGGCATAATATCTAAATTTTCACATTTGTGCACCAACATTTGTACTATGTAATTCATGCAAAAATTATTTTAGACATCTTCAATTTTTTTAACCCACTCAAGAAGAAAAAGGCAGTTATAATGACAACATGGACTAAGTTCCTTTTAAGAGTTGTCATTCACCCTGTATATGATAATGGTGAATGTATCTCATTTACTACTCTTGAATAACTTAAATCACAAATAATATATCAATTTTTTGTTCAATTTGTCTTTTGTAAAAGTCTAAACCATAACTTGTACTCGAAATGAATACATGTACATGCTGGTATACTTGCAAACACAATAATATTAAAGAGTATCATGCAATATAGTCTGCTTCAAACTTTACATACTACACGTCACATTTAAGTCACTTACTCTTTCCTGTCTTGACATATATCACATTGGACACCTTTCCGGGCCCATCCGCACCCAGTGCAGTCACTGAGATCTGGTACTTGGTGTTCTCATTCAGGTTCTCAAGCCGAATACTTGTAAATGTTGTCTTCACCTGCAATTTACCAGCAAATGAACAATATCAACCAACTGTATTTACATTCCACCTGTAATTGGTCTAAATGAACAATATTGATAAATTGTATTTATATCTAGCTGTAATTGGTCTAAATGAACAATATCAACCAACTGTATTTACATTCCACCTGTAATTGGTCTAAATGAACAATATTAACCAACTGTATTTACATTCCACCTGTAATTGGTCTAAATGAACAATATTAACCAACTGTATTTACATTCCACCTTAATTGGTCTAATTGAACAATATTAACCAACTGTATTTACATTCCACCTGTAATTGCTGTTAATGAACAATATTAACCAACTGTATTTACATTCCATCTTAATTGGTCTAAATGAACAATATTAACCAACTGTATTTACATTCCACCTTAATTGGTCTAAATAAACAATATTAACCAACTGTATTTACATTCCACCTTAATTGGTCTAAATGAACAATATTAACCAACTGTATTTACATTCCACAGGTAATTGCTGTAAATGAACAATAATGACAAATTGTATTTATATCTAGCTGTAATTGATCTAAATGAACAAAATCAACCAACTGTATTTACATTCCATCTTAATTGGTCTAAATGAACAATATTAACCAACTGTATTTACAATCCACCTTAATTGGTCTAAATGAACAATATTAACCAACTGTATTTACATTCCACCTGTAATTGGTCTAAATGAACAATATCAACCAACTGTATTTACATTCCACCTGTAATTGGTTTAAATGAACAATATTAACCAACTGTTTTTACATTCCACCTTAATTGGTCTAAATGAACAATATTAACCAACTGTATTAACATTCCACCTTAATTGGTCTAAATGAACAATATCAACCAACTGTATTTACATTCCACCGGTAATTGCTGTTAATGAACAATAATGACAAATTGTATTTATATCTAGCTGTAATTGGTCTAAATGAAAATATCAACCAACTGTATTTACATTCCACCTGTAATTGGTCTAAATGAACAATATCAACCAACTGTATTTAAATTCCACCTGTAATTGGTTTAAATGAACAATATTAACCAACTGTATTTACATTCCACCTTAATTGGTCTAAATGAACAATATTAACCAACTGTATTTACATTCCGCCTTAATTGGTCTAAATGACAATACTAACCAACTGTATTTACATTCCATCTGTAATTGCTGTTAATGAACAATAATGACAAATTGTATTTATATCTAGCTGTAATTGGTCTAAATGAACAATATCAACCAATTGTATTTACATTCCACCTGTAATTGGTCTAAATGAACAATATTAACCAACTGTATTTACATTCCACCTGTAATTGGTCTAAATGAACAATATCACCAACTGTATTTATATTCCACCTTAATTGGTCTAAATGAACAATATTGACCAACTGTAATTACATTCCACCTTAATTGGTCTAAATGAACAATATTTACATTCCACCTGTAATTGGTGTTAATGAATAATATCAACAAATTGTATTTATATCTAGCTGTAATTGGTCTAAATGAAGAATATCAACCAATTGTATTTACATTCCATCTGTAATATTCAACTTCAACCTAACAAAACTAGACCTATCACTGTAGTGATGAATACCCCGAACGCCGCCATGACAGAAAATGGTTAACCATTGTATAAAGTTTTATTAAATTATATCCAATAGTTTTAAAGTTATGCTCCAGACAAAAAAAATCTTAATAAAGGAGAATGTTATGGATTGAGTTGTTTGTATTGTTAATTTTTTTATGGTTTTGTTAAAATTAAAAACGGTCTTTTTAATTATTGTGCAGTGTACAAGCTTTCATGGCAATCAATAAATGTTATACTTTTTCAAGTTATGTTGAGGGACAACAATTTTATGGATAAGAAACAAACAAGAGCACTAGGAATACAATATCAAACCTGCTTTGCTCGAACTCCATGTATTCATCAACTTGGTTCTTTCATGAACTTTATTAAACTGTTATGACTGATGGCTTTAAAAGTATTTTAAAAGGACTGCACCAGATAAGGGAAATATATCAAAGGGCAATAACTCTGTAATTAGCAAGAATAGAGTTATGTTTCATGTACACTGCCCTTCCTGTCATTATATTCTACCATTGTATGAAGTTTGATGAAATTCCATCCAGTACTTTAAAAGTAATGCTCCGGACAAGGGTAATATATCAAAGGGCAATAACTCTGTAATTAGCAAGAATAGAGTTATGTTTCCTGTACACTGCACTTCCTGTCATTATATTGTACCATTGTATGAAGTTTGATGAAATTCCATCCAGTACTTTAAAAGTAATGCTTCGGACAAGGGAAATATATCAAAGGGCAATAACTCTGTAATTAGCAAGAATAGAGTTATGTTTCCTGTACATTGCACTTCCTCTCATTTATTCTACCATTGTATGAAGCTTGATGAAATTCCATCAGGTACTTTTCAAGTTATGCTCCGGACAAGAGAAAATATCAAAGGGCAATAACTCTGTAATTAGCAATAATAGAGTTATGTTTCTTGTACACTGCACATCCTCTCATTATATTCTACCATTGTATGAAGTTTGATAAAATTCCATCCAGTACTTTAAAAGAAATGCTCCAGACAAGGGAAATATATCAAAGGGCAATAACTCTGTAATTAGCAAGAATAGAGTTATGTTTCTTGTACACTGCACTTCCTGTCATTATATTCTACCATTGTATGAAGTTTGATGAAATTCCATCCAGTACTTTAAAAGTAATGCTCCGGACAAGGGAAATATATCAAAGGGCAATAACTCTGTAATTAGCAAGAATAGAGTTATGTTTCCTGTACACTGCACTTCCTCTCATTATATTCTACCATTGTATGAAGCTTGATGAAATTCCATCTGGTACTTTTCAAGTTATGCTCCGGACAAGAAAAAATATCAAAGGGAAATATATCAAAGGGCAATAACTCTGTTATTAGCAAGAATAGAGTTATGTTTCCTGTACACTGCACTTCCGCTCATTATATTCTACCATTGTATGAAGCTTGATGAAATTCCATCTGGTACTTTTCAAGTTATGCTCCGGACAAGAAAAAATATCAAAGGGCAATAACTCTGTAATTAGCAAGAATAAAGTTATGTTTCTTGTACACTGCACTTCCTCTCATTATATTCTACCATTGTATGAAATTTGATGAAATTCCATCCAGTACTATTCAAGTGATGCTCCGGACAAGGAAAATTGCAAAGGACAGACCGACAGACTGACAGACCGACCTCAGGGTGACTCCAGTATACCCCCTCAAAACTTCGTTTGTCGGGGATATAATAATCAAAGGCCTGAAGGGCCTGAGGGAAAGCTCACTGCTTGTGTTAATTCGAAAATGTAGGTTCGGAAAATTGGAAAACTAAGTTAGATTTCTGATATGTTAAAAGGCAATTTATTGGGATATAGAAAAGAATGTGGTGTGTTAAATATTTCTTTTGTGTATCTGTACAAATAAATCTCCTGCATACAATACAGAGTTCATATCAATACTTTTCCAACAGTAGCTATCAAACGGTTTTAATAATGCATTTGAAAAAATGCAAACACCATGGTACACACTGTCTTCCGTGTGAAAATTGACTGAATATTCGATGACCCTGGTGAAAATATCCATTTCAGGACATTTTGTACACTGGTAATGTGGTGGTCCAGAATTTCTTTCCACATCTCCACATTAAAGTTATCAACATGAACTACCTATATGAAAGCTTCACAAACAAACCTTCATATTCTGATGTTTCTCCAAAATCGAAAGAATTGAGTAGTGATGTACAACTCCAGTCAATTTTAATATCTCCAGTTCAATAGTTATGATTTATGGATAACGAAACGCATTCAGCACAAAATGTTCCTGATTGTCCGAGAATATACAACACATATCCATAACTCTTTGTGTAGACCAAAACAAACATAACCTACTTATAGATTTACGTGTATATTGACTGAGTTATGTTCGATTCTCATATAGCTTTCAATCAACAATATAAATAATCAATAAATAGCATTATAAAAGGTGTTGCATGACCTAGATTTAATCAATCTAAAAAATACAACACAGAAACACAACAAACATAAAGGTCGGATGACTTAATTAACCTTTAAATATGTTCATCAATACACTGCTTGCATAAGATGACAGATTGGCGCGTTTTTCTATAAACAACAAATGTAGCCCCGAACCTAATTTTGTTATTTTACTATCAAAATTAAAAGAGGACAATCTGTAGTGAATAAAATTTCACTAACAATCACTATTTACTCAAACTACAAGTTATTATATCGAAAACATGTCAATATTTCACCCCATTAATGATTACATGTTGAAATGGTGTTAGAGATTATATCACCCCCACCAGATGACGTCACTATGCATAGTAGTAAATGTGTAAAACATTTTTTTATCAATGAAAATTGCCGCGTTTTTCAGAGCACAGCGAGATAAGTGTATTCTTCCGCATTTCTATGGAAATTGTATGCTTTCCCGTATCATATTTTTTAACTTTTGTAAAGAAAAATATCGACAATAAATAAAAAACTTTGAAACTTCTGTTGTATTATACGTCCTCTGCTACGGTAAATGCGTGTTGAAAGTTGTGAACTACTTTATCGGTCGGATGAATATGGCGATTCCTGCCATACGTGGTTTGTATAACAGATTGCTAGGGCTGCACGACAGCTAAGGAAGACAGAGCTTTGCTCGCCTTCCAAAAATGACAAGACAACAAGAATTTGGATCACTTGAATCAGAAAAGAAGGCAATGTTGACGCAGATAAAGGATTTCAGGAAGTGGGTGATGAAGAGACTAGATGAACTTGAGAAGATTGCTACAGATGAACTACAGACCAAACATCAGAAGATTCATAGAATCATGTCAAAGAAACTCAAAGTGTGAACTTGGCCATTAAGACATGTGTTTGGATGTTACGCACAACACATGTCATGTTGATAATTTGTGCTCTTTTTTTTAAAAATTTATCCAGAAATGACCAAGTTACAGAGCAGATTGCAAGTGTTGTAAACAGGCTGCAAGTGTTGTAAACAGGCTGCAAGTGTTGTAAACAGACTGCAAGTGTTGTAAACAGGCTGCAAGTATTGTAAACAGGCTGAAAGTGTTGTAAACAGGCTGCAAGTGTTGTAAACAGACTGCAAGTGTTGTAAACAGGCTGAAAGTGTTGTAAACAGGCTGCAAGTGTTGTAAACAGACTGCAAGTAATGTAAACAGGCTGAACGTGTTATAAACAGGCTGTAAGTGTTGTAAACAGACTGCAAGTATTGTAAACAGGCTGCAAGTGTTGTAAACAGGCTGCAAGTGTTGTAAACAGACTGAAAGTGTTGTAAACAGGCTGCAAGTGTTGTAAACAGACTGCAAGTGTTGTAAACAGGCTGCAAGTGTTGTAAGCAGACTGCAAGTGTTGTAAACAGACTGCAAGAACAGGCTGCAAGTGTTGTAAACAGGTTGCACAAGTGTTGTAAACAGGCTGCAAGTGTTGTAAACAGGCTGCAAGTGTTGTTAACAGGCTGCAAGTATTGTAAACAGGCTGCAAGTATTGTAAACAGACTGCAAGCGTTGTAAACAGTCTGCAAGTGTTGTAAACAGGCTGAAGTGTTGTAAACAGACTGAAAGTGTGACCTTGACCTTTGAGACCAGATACTAAATCTCAAACAGACTGACAGTGTTGTCAAACAAAGTTTGGGGGATGGGGGCATAAAAATAGCTGCCAGAATCTCACCAAAAATCCTGCACGCCTTTATATTCTAAAACTACTCTGTAGAACTTACCGATACTTCATCTCCTTTAGGTATAAATGGTCGAAAGGTGACTGTGTATCCTCTGATTCGAACATCACTCAAAGGTAAATCCCAGAATAAACTGATAAATATCCCATCCACTTGTCCTCTAAAGTTCTGGGGTTCAGTTGGGGTCAGTTCTAAATTAGAACAAAAATATACTAAAAGTTAAAAACTGAAATAGTACGATTTTTGATAATTCACAGGTACATTACATGTCCAATTAAGATAAATGGAGATGCTTGAGTGAATAGACCAGTCTGAAAATTTAATCGATAACAAACACAGATCAATCAGAATAGCTCACATGAACCTCAAAACTCTGCAGAGAAAGTGAACACTTCTGCATTTGACTACCACTTTGTTTATTTTGCTACAGAGTAAATGGATTCCTGGTTGCCAGCTCAGTGTCGATCTTACATTGAATGCCGGGTATAATACAAAGCCCCAAATGCAATGCAAATCTGCGAACATTATAGAGGAAGCGAAGACACTCATGCTCAGTTTCATTCTGGCAGGTATTTCCTGCATCAGAATTTGACATTGTTTACATATCTGTATGGTGTCATAATGCTTGTTCAGGCTTCAATGTTCATTTATGCATGGAAAGTGTTTTCGCATGGTTGCACTAACCTCTATATCTTAAACAGCGGACTGTAACCAATGAAAAGCATACAGGCTGAATTTCCGGCCCAAATATTGACATTCTTAAATAAACTACATTTTTATATTTAAGTATTTTTAAAAAATAAGACAAACATTAAAACTTTATAAAAACGTGCTAAAAGATTAATATGTGCATCAAATATTATTGTATACCCAACAGAAATGGACACCAATTGCAGAAGGAGTCACAGTCAAGAAAAGTAGACTGGCTACTGTATGCAGGTTATTTAGCCTCAAGCAAGGTGGCGAACCCACATGACAAATAATCAGAGGAAAAGTGTAACATTTCATGTAACATATTTGCAGATAATCTTAATATTTCATGAAAAGCAAAGACGAACACCATCCATGTATAGAGATAAACCATTGGTGCTATTAAGTGGCCATGCAAATCTTGTAGTTTTGGCAAAAAGTGCAACGGCGTAATTTGCTCTGTTGAAAAAATATGGTATGGAGCAGTGCAATTTACAAGACTTTCTGCCAAAAATATGAGTTCCACATGACCACTTAATAGCACTGATGGTTCATTTTCATAAAATATTAAAAAAGTTATTTGGAAAAATGTTACCTTAAGTGGGTATTTTTTCTCCTATTTTTTGCACCACTCTATAGCATCATGTCACATGGGTTCGTTATCGTGTCAAAATAAAGTTACTTACTGTCCACTGTGATTTGGCCGAATGTGGAATTAGCACTTCGGCCAAAGTCATTGACAGCCACCACCCACACCATGTATGTCAATCCCTTCTTAACAACAGGTATATTGTAACTTTGCATTGACTTACTCTGAAAAAGAATACTAAGTGTAGGTCAAATTATAATGAAACAAGAAATGTCGCTGGTTAGTGTCGCATGCCCCCAAAATGGTTGGTGAAAAATAACTATATATGTTATAATAGGTAGCGATGTATCCATGAATATCAAGAATAATGGACTGATGTTTCAGACTAGACATGTTATTTCATGTTGTTTTTTTACATTAAAGTGTGACCTTGACCTTTGTGTAACCTTGACATCTGATGTTATGGTCTGGATATTTCAACAGTTAAATGCAGGTGAAACATCATCATGACATGCTGATCACTTGTGTCAAGCTATTTTAAAATCCCTAAATGTAAGACAAAGTTACAGATCAATTGTTTATCAATTGATAAATTGAGCCAAGTGTTTTGAAATCCATCAATGTATGATCAAGTTAAAGGACGGACTTGAAATCTCAAACAAATTCAAAGTGTTGTCATACATACTAAATGTGTGACCTTGACCTTTAAGGTACGGGTCTAGGTTTTACTTATGACACGTTGTCATGTCATCTTGATCAATTGAGCCAAGTTAAAGACAAAGCCACAGACAAGACAAGCAATACCAAACAAATTGAAAGTGTGACCTTGACCTCTGAGGAAAGGTTCTGGGTCTTACATGTGACACTTAATTATGTCATATTGATCAACTGAGCCAAGTGTTCTTAAAATTTATCCATAGACGACAAAGTTACAGACTGGATAAGAAATGTCAAAATGTCTGAAAGTGTTGTCAAACAAAGTTAAATTATGACCTTGCCCTTTGAAGTTGGAGTCTGGGTATTAAGTGCAACATGTCATATGTTATGTTGATTATTTGTAGCAAGTATTTATAAAATCCATTTATGCATGACAAAGTTACTGGCTGGACATGAAATCTCACACAGACTCAAAGTGTTGTCAAACAAACTCAAAGTGTAACTTCGACCTTTGAGGTACATATGTGAGTCTTACGCTTGACACGTCATGTCATGCTGATGAATTGAGCCAAGTGTTTTTAAAATTTATCCATAGGTGACAAAGTTACAGACCAGACACGAAATCTCAATCAGACTGAAAGTGTCATCAAATAAAGTGAAAATGTGACCTTGACCTGTGACCTCGGTTTAACGTGTGACACATCGTCATGTTATGTTGATCAATTGTAGCTAGTTTTAACAAAAACCATCTATGCATGACAAAGTTGCAGGCCGGACACGAAATTTCATACAGACTCAAAGTGTTGTCAAACAAACTCAAATTGTGACCTTGACTTTTGAAGTACGAGTGTGGGTCTTACTCGCGACATGTCGTCATGTTATGTCGATCATTTGTAACAAAATCCATTTAAGCATGACAAAGATACAGGCCGGACATGAAATACTGGACGGACGGACGCTGCGATTACTATATACCACCCCAAAAAATTTTTGGGGGGCATACTAAAAAGGTCAAGGCATGAATAAGTTTTATTCTTATGCAAGCATTTCAATTTACACAGGGTCACAGCCATACATATAACACATCTGCAAAACATTTATCTGTCGTTTAAAATTGATATATATCTACTGACCAGGTAAAAAATAGATTAAACAATAACTTAATATCTCTGTTTTTGTTTTAAGAAGATCAAGGTCAATGATTATTATGATTAGTACATGTTGTAGATATTGTTTTACTGACATAACCATAAACACAAGTTTAAAACTTGACTCCTCAAAATTTGAACTTTTGACATCAATAACTGTTAATTACACAGCAGAACTCCTCCCAATTTGAACTTTTGACATCAGGAACTATTAATTAAACAACAGAACTCCTTCCAATTTGAACTTTTGACATCAAGAACTATTAATTACACAGCAGAACTCCTCCCAATTTAAACTTTTGATACAAAGAACTATTAATTACAGAGCAGAATTCCTCCTAATCTAAACCTTTGATACAAAGAACTATTAATTACACAACAGAATTTTCCCCATTCTGAACTTTTGACACAAAGAACTATTAATTACACAGTAGAACTCCTCCCAATTTGAACTTTGGACACAAAGAACTATTAATTACACAACATAACTCCTCCCAATTTAAACCTTTGATAAAAAGATTTATTAATTACACAACAAAATTTCTCCCATTCTGAACTTTTGACACAAAGAACTATTAATAACACAGTAGAATTCCTCCCAATTTGAACTTTTGACACATAGAACTATTAATTACACAACAGAACTCCTCCAAATTTGAACATTTGATACCAAGAACTATTAATAACTCAACAGAACTCTTCTCAATTTGAACTTTTGACACAAGAACTATTAATTACACAGCAAAACTTCTCCCAATTTTACCTTTTGACACAAAGAGCTATTAATAACTCAACAGAACTCTTCCCAATTTGAGCTTTTGACACAAGAACTATGAATTACACAGCAAAACTTCACCCAATTTTATCTTTTGACACAAAGAACTACTAATTATACAACAGAATTCCTCCTATTCTGAACTTTTGACATAAAGAACCATCAATATCTCAGCAGAACTCCTGCCAACTCGAACCTATGATATCAAGAACTATTAATAACTCAACAGAACTCCTCCCAATTTGAACTTTTGACACAAGATCTATTAATTACACAGCAAAACTTCTCCAAATTTTACCTTTGACACAAAGAACTATTAGTTACACAACAGAACTCCTAACAATTTGAACCTTCGATACCAAGAACTATTAACAACTCAACAGAACTTCTCCCAACTTTAACTTTTGACATCAAGAACTATTAATAACACCACAGAACTATTCCCAATTTGAACTTTTGACACAAAAAACTATTGATTACACAGCAGAACACCTCCAAATTTAAACTTTTGACACAAAGAACTATTGATTACACAGCAGAACTCCTCCAAAATTTAAACTTTTGACACAAAGAACTATTGATTACAGCAGAACAGCTTCAAATTTAAACTTTTGACACAAAGAACAATTGATTACACCACAGAACTCCTCCCAATTTGAACTTTTGACACAAAGAACTATTGATTACACAGCAAAATTCCTCCAAATTTAAACTTTTGACACAAAGGACTATTGATTACACAGCAGAACTCCTCCAAATTTAAACTTTTGACATCAAGAACTATTAATTACACAGCAGAACTGCTCCAAATTTAAACTTTTGACACAAAGAACTATTGATTACACAGCAGAACTGCTCCAAATTTAAACTTTTGAAACAAAGAACTATTGATTACACAGCAGAACTGCTCCAAATTTAAACTTTTGAAACAAAGAACTATTGATTACACAGCAGAACATCTCCAAAGTAAAACTTTTGACACAAACAACTATTGATTACACAGCAGAACTGCTCCAAATTTAAATTTTAACACAAAGAACTATTGATTACACAGCAGAACTGCTCCAAATTTAAACTTTTGACACAAAGAACAATTGATTACACAGCAGAGCACCTCCAAATTTAAACTTTTGACACAAAGAATTATTGATTACACAGCAGAACTGATCCAAATTTAAACTTTTGACACAAAGAACTATTGATTACACAGCAAAACTGCTCGAAATTTAAATTTTGACACAAACAACAATTGATTACACAGCAGAACTGCTCAAAATTTAAACTTTTGACACAAAGAACTATTGATTACACAGCAGAACTGATCCAAATTTAAACTTTTGACACAAAGAATTATTGATGACACAGCTTAACTGCTCCAAATTTAAACTTTTGACACAAATAACTATTGATTACACAGCAGAACTGCTCCAAATTTAAACTTTTGACACAAAGATTATTGATTACACAGCAGAACTGCTCCAAATTTAAACTTTTGATACAAAGAACTATTGATTACACAGCAGAACTGCTCCAAAAATGAAATTTTGGACACAAAGAACTATAGATTACATAGCAGAACAGCTCCAAATTTAAACTTTTGACACAAAGAACTATTGATTACACAGCAGAACAGCTCCAAATTTAAACTTTTGACACAAATAACTATTGATTACACAGCAGAACTGCTCCAAATCTAAACTTTTGACACAAATAACTATTGATTACACAGCAAAACTCCTCCAAATTTAAACTTTTGACACAAAGAACTATTGATTACACAGCAGAATCCTCCAAATTTAAACTTTTGACACAAAGAACTATTGATCACACAGCAGAACACCTCCAAGTTTAAACTTTTGACACAAAAGACTATTGATTACACAGCAGAACTGCTCCCAATTTTACTTTTGACACAAAGAACTATTAATCACACAACAGATCTCCTACCAATTCGAACCTTCGATACCAAGAACTCAACAGAACTTCTCCCATCTTGAACACAAAGTTTTAACACAAAGAACTAGTAATAACACAACAGAACTCCTCCCAATTAGAACTTTTGATAGCAAGAACTATTTATAACTCAACAGAACTCCTCCTGATTCAGAGATAATTTAGAAATTACCACAGCACCATGTTGGGGCTTCATTTCTTTAGTTGTGTAATATGCTTCATACAAATGGACTTTATCTGGGTTGGTCTTTGGTGGATCCCAAATTATCTTTACTTCATCATAGTTTATAACAGCCTTAACATTCTGTGGAGAACTTGGGATGTATTCTGAAATTAGAAAAGAATTAAATTAATAGTTTGCAACTGTCTTTTTTAACAGTATTGAAAAATGTCCATTATAAATTACTCACAATGCCTCCCATCTCACCATGATTGCTAATGACTAGACAATTGGAAACTGGCTAATCAGTAAAAACATTTATGCATCTGTTAAAATGTTTTTTATATAACATATACATTAAAAATATTGCATTATGTTTTTTTTATTTCTGTGACATTATTAATTTATAAAGCATCTATGTTTGTTTCACTCACTCACTCTCTAAACACTTGTCCGAAGCTTAATATCTTACTTTGTCCATCTACAATACAGTTCATCATGGTATCTGCATGAGCCAGACAGGTCGCCAGTTCCCATGTTTGATTGAACTTCGGTATGCGACCTGAACAGATGGGCAGACAATATGCCGCTACTCCCGCCTCTACACAGCACTTTTCATGATTTTTGCCATCTAAAATATTTATTAAGCTGTTATAAAATACTTTTATATTTTGACATTGCTACAACATGGTACTGTTATAAAATACTTGTATATTTTGACAATGTTACAAGGTGTTACCATTATAAAATACTTGTATATTTTGACATTGTTACAAGGTGTTACTGTTATAAAATACTTCTATATTTTTACATTGTTACAAAGTGTTACTGTTATAAAATACTTCTATATTTTGACATTGTTACAAAGTGTTACTGTTATAAAATACTTCTATATTTTTACATTGTTACAAAGTGTTACTGTTATAAAATACTTTTATATTTTTACATTGTTATTAAGTGTTACTGTTATAAAATACTTCTATATTTTGACATAGCTACAAGATGTTACCATTATAAAATACTTCTATATTTTGACATTGTTACAATGTGTTACTGTCATAAAATACTTGCATATTTTGACATTGCTACAAAGTGTTACTGTTATAAAATACTTGCATATTTTTACATTGCTACAAGATGTTACCATTATAAAATACTTCTATATTTTGACATTGCTACAAGATGTTACCATTATAAAATACTTCTATATTTTTACATTGCTACAAAGTGTTACTGTTATAAAATACTTGCATATTTTTACATTGCTACAAGATGTTACCATTATAAAATACTTCTATATTTTGACATTGCTACAAGATGTTACCATTATAAAATACTTCTATATTTTTACATTGCTACAAAGTGTTACTGTTATGAAATACTTGTATATTTTGACATTGTTACAAGGTGTTACCATTATAAAATACTTCTATATATTTACATTGCTACCAAGTGTTACTGTTATGAAATACTTGTATATTTTGACATTGTTACAAGGTGTTACCATTATAAAATACTTCTATATATTAACATTGCTACAAAGTGTTACTGTTATGAAATACTTGCATATTTTGACATTGCTACAAGATGTTACCATTATAAAAAACTTCCATATTTTGACATTGTTACAAGGTGTGACCATTACAAAACACTTCTATATTTTGACATTACAAATGTTACCGTTATAAAATACAGGGTGCCAAAAAGAAACTTTCATGTTTTAATAACTTTTTTTAACAAAATACCCAAAATGCTTAAATCCTCTCAAAAGCTAAATGTTAGATACACTGTCCCTCTCTTAAACTAAATATTATTACATCAACCAACTCATAAGTTAAATATTATATTCATAAACCAACGAATATTAAATACATAGACCAACTCATAAGCAAAATATTAAATACATAGACCAACTCATAAGCCAAGTATTAAATACATAGACCAACTCATAAGCCAAATATCAAATACATAGACCCTCTCACAAGCCAAATATCAAATACAAAGACCCTCTCAAAAGCCAAATATTAAATACATAAACATTCTCATTAGACCAATTTTAAATACATAGAACCTCTCATAGGCCAAATATTAAATACATACACCTTCTCATAAGCCAAATATCAAATACAAAGATACTCTCATAAGCCAAATATTAAATATATAGACCCTCTCATGAGCCAAATATTAAATATATAAGCACTCTCATTAGCCCAATTTTAAATACATAGAACCTCTCATAAGCCAAATATTAAATACATACACCTTCTCATAAGCCAAATATCAAATCCATAGACACTCTTATAAGCCAAATATTAAATATATAGACCCTCTCAAGAGCCAAATATTAAATATACAAGCACTCTCATAAGCTAAATTTTAATCACATAGACATTTTCATATGCAAAATATCAAATACAAAGACACTCTCTTTAGCCAAATATTAAATATACAAGCACTCTCATAAGCCAAATATTAAATACATAGACACTTTCATATGCCAAATATTAAATACAAAGACACTCTCTTTAGCCAAATATTAAATATACAAGCACTCTCATAAGCCAAATATTAAACACATAGACACTTTCATATGCCAAATATCAAATACAAAGACACTCTCTTTAGCCAAATATTAAATATATAAGCACTCTCATAAGCCAAATATTAAATACATACACCTTCTCATAAGTCAAATATTAAATACATAGACCCTCTCATATGCCAAATATTAAATACATAGACCAACTCATAAGCCAAGTATTAAATACATAGACCAACTCATAAGCCAAACATCAAATACATAGACCCTCTCATAAGCCAAATATCAAATACAAAGACTGTCTCAAAAGCCAAATATTAAATATATAAACATTCTCATTAGCCCAAATTTAAATACATAGAACCTCTCATAAGCCAAATATTAAATACATACACCTTCTCATTAGCCAAATATCAAATACAAAGACAATCTCTTAAGCTAAATATTAAATATATAAGCACTCTCATAAGCCCAATTTTAAATATATAGACCCTCTCATTAGCCAAATATTAAATACATAGACATTCTCATAAGCCCAATATTAAATATATAAGCACTCTCATAAGCCCAATTTTAAAAACAAAGTCCCTCTCATAAGCCAAATATTAAATACATAGACCCTCTCGTAAGCCAAATATCAAATACATAGACCCTCTCCTAAGCCAAATATCAAATACATAGACCCTCTCCTAAGCCAAATATTAAATACATAGACACTCTCATAAGCCAAATATCAAATACATAGACCCTCTCCTAAGCCAAATATCAAATAAATAGACACTCTCATAAGCCAAATATCAAATACATAGACACTTTCATAAACCAAATATCAAATACATAGACCAACTCATAAGCCAAATATAGAATAAATAGACCCTCTTATAAGCCAAATATTAAGTACATAGGACCTCCCATAAACCCAATATCAAATACATAGATACTTTCATAAGCCAAATATTAAATAAATAGACACTCTCATAAGCCAAATATCAAATACATAAAGACTCACATAAGCCAAATATCAAATACAAAGACACTCTCATAAGCCAAATATTAAATAAATAAACACTCTCATAAGCCAAATATAAAAAACATAGACCCTCTCATAAGCCAAATATTAAATTCATATACCCTTTAATAAGCCAAACATCAATAATAAACACACTCATAAGCCAAATATTGAATGCATGGATCATTTCATAAGCCAAATATTAAATAAATAGACCAACTGATAAGCCAAATATTAAATACATAGACCTTCTCATAAACCAAATATCAACTACATAGACCATCCCATAAATCAAATATCAAATACATAGACCCTCTCATAACATAGGCCAAATATTAAATACATAGACACTCTCCTAAGCCAAATATTAAATATCTAGATTCTCTCATAAGCCAAAAATCAAATACACAGACACTCTCATAAGCCAAATATTAAATCCAAACCCTCCCATAAACCAAATATAGATACATAGACCCTCTCAAAAGCCAATTATTAAATGCATGTATCATTTCATAAGCCAAATATTAAATACATAGACCAACTGATAAGCCAAATATTAAATACATAGACACTCTCATAAGCCAAATATCAAATACATATACCCACTCATAAGCCAAGTATTAAATAAATAGACCAATTCATAAGCCAAGTATGAAATACATAGACTAATTCATAAGCCAAGTATTAAATACATAGACCCTCCCATAAACCAAATATCAAATACATAGACCGCTCATAAGCCAAATATCAAATACATATTACCACTAATAAGCCAAGTATTAAATACATAGACCAACTCATTAGCCAAGTATTAAATACATAGACCAACTCATTAGCCAAGTATTAAATACATAGACCCTCCCATAAACCAAATAGAAAATACAAAGACCCTCTCATAAGTCAAGTATTTAATAGAAAGACCAACTCATAAGCCAAATATCAAATACATAGACCCTCTCATAAGCCAAATATCTAATACATAAACCCACTCATAAGCCAAATATCAAATAAATAGACTCTCTCATAAGCCAAATATTAGATATATAACATTCACATAAGCCCAATTTTAAATAAGCCAAATATTAAATATATAAACACTCTCATAAGCCCATGTTTAAATACATAGTCCCTCTAATAAGACAAATATTAAATACATATACACTGTAAAATACACAGACCCTCTCATAAGCAAAATATTACATACATAGACCCTCTTATAAGCCAAATATCAAATACACAGACCCTCTAATAAGTCAAATATTAAATATATAAACATTCTCATTAGCCCAATTTTAATACAAAGACCCTCTCACAAACCAAATATTAAATACATAGACACTCTCATAAGCCAAATATCAAATATATAAGCACTCTCATATGTTCAATTTTAAATACATAGTCCCTCTCATAAGCCAAATATTAAATACATAGACCCTCTCATAAGCAAAATATCACATACAAATACACTCTCATAAGCCAAATATTAAATATATAAGCATTTTCATAAACCCAATTTTAAATACATAGACCCTCTCATTAGCCAAATTTTAAATACATAGACCCTCTCATTAGCCAAATATTAAATACATAAACCCTCTCATAAGCCAAATATCAAATACACAGACACTCTCATTAGTCAAATATTAAATACATAGACCCTCTCATAAGCAAAATATTAAATATATAAGCACTCTCATGAGTCCAATTTCAAATACATAGTCCCTGACATAAGCCAAATATTAAATACATAGACCCTCTCTTAAGCCAAATATCAAATACACTCTCATAAGCCAAATATTAAATATATAAGCATTCTGATAAGCCCAATTTTAAAGACATAGACCCTCTCATTAGCAAAATATTAAATACATAGACTCTCTCATAAGCCAAATATCAAATAGATAGACCCTCTCATAAGCAAAATATCAAACTCATAGACTCTCTCATAAGCCAAATATCTAATAAATAGACCCTCTAATAAGCCATATATCAAAAACATAGGACCTCCCATAAACCAAATATGACGTACATAGACACTTTCATAAGCCAAATATTAAATACAAAGACCCTCTCATAAGTCAAATACCAAATACATAGACCCTCTCATAAGCCAAATATTAAATACATAAACCCTGTCATAAGCTTACTATCAAATACATAGACCCTCTCATAAGCCAAATATCAAATACATAGACCATCTCATAAGCCAAATATCAAATAAAAAGACCCTCTCATAAGCCAAATATTAAATACATAAACCCTCTCATAAGCAAAATATTAAATATATAGACCCTCCCATAAGCCAAGTATTACATACATAGACCAACTCATAAACCAAGTATAGATTACATAGACCAACTCATAAGCCAAATATCAAATACATAGATCCTCTCGTAAGCCAAGTATTAAATACATAGACCAACTGATAAGCCAAATATTAAATGCATAGACCCTCTCATAAGCCCAGTATTAAATACATAGACCTTCTCATAAGCCAAATATTGAATGAACAGACCTTCTCATAAACCAAATATTAGATATACAGACCCTCTCATAAGACAAATATTAAATAAACAAAACATTTCATTAGCCAAATATTAAATAAACAGACTATTTCATAAGCCAAATATTAATTACATAGACCCTCTTATAAGCCAAGTAATAAATACATAGACTCATATGCAACGTATTTAATACATAGACCAACTGATAAGCCAAGTATTATATACATAGACCAACTCATAAGCCAAGTATCAAATACATAGACCCTCTCAAAAGTCAAATATAAAATATAAAGACCCTTTCATAAGCTGAGTATCAAAACATAGACCTTCTCATAAGCCAAATATTGAATAAACAGACCATTTCATAAGCCAAATATTAATTACATAGACCCTTTCATAAGCCAAGTTATAGATACATAGAACCTCTCATAAGCTAAATATTAAATAAACATACCATTTCATTCGCTAAATATTGAATAAACAGACCATTTCATAAGCCAAATATTAAATAAACAGAGCATTTCATAAACCAAATATTAGATAAACAGAGCGTTTCATAAGCCTAATATTAAATAAAGACTCCATTTCATAAGCCAAATATTGAATAGACAGACCATTTCATAAGCCAAATATTGAATAGACAGACCATTTCATAAACCAAATATTTAATAAACAGACCATTTCATAAGCCAAATATTAAATAGACAGACCATTTCATAATCCAAATATTAAATAGACAGACCATTTCATAATCCAAATATTAAATAGACAGACCATTTCATAAGCCAAATATTAAATAAAAGACCATTTCATAAGCCAAATATTAAATAGACATACCATTTCATACAGCCAAATATTAAATAAACAGACCATTTCATAAGCCAAATATTAAATAGACAGACCATTTCATAAGCCAAATATTAATTACATAGACAGGGGTAACACTTAATGCCCCTTCACCATTGTTTTTTATGGTGGGGTGCATAGTATACATGTACTGAATATGTTACCTGTTCCACATGTGATGTAACCTTCGATGTATTGTATGCATTTTCCCAATCTTGGATTTGAGGTTACAGCTGCCAAATCAATTGAGTATGTACATATATTTGGTATACAATCTTCTGGTATACCCTGCTCCCGGCAACATGCTGAAAATGAACAATTGGCATCAATCAGATATTGCATGGGGAGCATTCTTGCCTCTTTAATTAAACCTTGTGTATTTGAATTTGACTTAATAACAACACAAAAATGTTTTACATTTCTTTTGTACCATTTTTACTTGTGACCCCAAATGTGAAATCAGTAGCAACTTGTCATATTAACAGATGTGTAAAGTTTTGAATTATACCACAGTTATTTATTTCTTCTTTGTTGCTAAAATGCCAAAATGTCTGAAAGCCAATTTCAAAGCAGAAACAGGTAATTTCTAGCCAACACCCATATACAGATCCTGCTATAACTATATCCATGATGTAGGGCATGTAAATATATGTTGGTGTTAGGTTTATATTGCAGATTGTGTGACCTACAAATGTGGCCATGGGACATGGATTCCCCCAATTTTGCTTAGATTTTGGAAACAGAATTAAGTCTGTTTGAGTCCTTGACATTTTATTATCCATAAATGATGCATGCAAAGCAGTCAATATATGCCTGTAACAAGTCATGAGTATTCTAAATTATTCTTGTACATAAATGGACTAAAAAGCTTCTAAGTTGGAAAGTCTTTAAGGAAATGAAAATTATTGAGCAGAAACCATTTTTCTAATTACATGTGACCTTGAAAAAATAATTTTGGGACAGACTGATAGTTGGATAGAAACATAATTATTTTTAGGCACATACAGAAAATTTGCCACTTAAAACCCTTATGTTAGGTGTCTATCACAGTTGCTTTTTTTCCAACCGTTTTCAATCATCTAAATTTAATCCCAACACTAAACCCTAGTCACATAATACACCCGACTGTAAATACGAACGAACGAATGAGTGAGTGAACAAACGAATGAACGAACGAACGAACGAATGAATGAATGGACAGGAGTAAAACTATATGCCCCATTCTTAATCTTTGAATAGTGGGGGCATAAAAAAAACAATCTTCTATGAAATAATCCTTGTTGCAAATAGAACAAAAAATGGGAATAAAGAAATATAACTATGTGGTTCATATGAAGGAAATATGTAAACTATTTAATATACAGTAGATTAATTCCAGTCAAAATGACATTACAGAATTACCTGCTCGGTCTTCATCATGCACATGTATCCTGTTATTTGACAAAATCTGCACATTTTGTTTTGAAACTGGTTTAATGCTGTTTTCAACACATTTCAGGTTACATGCGGCATGTCCAGTTTTATTGGTTGAGGAAAACCTCAAAATTATCACCACCCATAGACAAATAATTTTCTAACAAAATGTTTTTGGACCTAGCTGGGCTCAAAACTCATAACCCCAGGATTAGAAGGTAACTGAATTAGTGATATTGAGATGACATCTTAGACCTCTTGGTTACAGAGGTAGTGGATGCTTATGTCAGAGATCCCAGGGTGGATCCAATGCTAGACCAAATTACCTCTCAAATAACTGCCATCAGTACTGGTTCTACACAAGAAACTGCCATCAGTACTGGTTCTACACAGAAACTGACATCAGTACTGGTTCTACACAAGAAACTGACTCGATATTGAACATTATTTCATGCCATTTAGGGCTAACATATGATTAATTAATCTAACAACTCTTTCCTGGGATCCTGGAAGGTTAATCAGAAATAAAGCATACCAATTTCTTCATTTCCCACTTGAATCGATGGTGAGAGATGTAATGTCTTATATTAATAATCAAGATGATAGTGGCCAGACCTGGATTCAAACTCAATACACCTGAATTGATAGCCGGACACTCAACCTACAGAGCTAACCAGGTCAAGCAAATCTGACTTAAAAGTGTTTCATATAAGCTCTGAGCTTACTTCACAATCAAGCTAAAATAAATAAGTATTAACTAATGATTTACTTACTGCTCTTGTCATCAGATGTTGGCACTGAAGGCCTTGGTTCCTGGGTGGGGTACAAATCTATCAATATCAAGCAAAGTCAGTTACTAGTTAAACCTTTCAGTGGGCAACATTATAAAAACAATTCAAATTGTTTTGTTTTCCAAATTTAGGCAACATAATATGGAGAAAAAATAATCACATGACTAACCATTGACCTGGTGCAGGTTGTCAATCAAACAAGTCAAAAATTCAATCAGCGATTGATATTGGTTGCTATGTCTCGATTTTCCTTAGACAAGAGAATAGTGTTCAAGTAAACACTACATTGTATAAGACTGTATTCACTTGAACAAACAAAGCCACATGGTCAGTGGACGGACAATAGCCACCCTCGCATCAAGTAAACACTGCATTGTATAAGACTGTATTCACTTGAACAAACAAAGCCACATGGTCAGTGGATGGACAATAGCCGCCCTCGCATCAAGTAAACACTACATTGTATAAGACTGTATTCACTTGAACAAACAAAGCCACATGGTTAGTGGACGGACAATAGCCGCCCTCGCATCAAGTAAACACTACATTGTATAAGACTGTATTCACTTGAACAAACAAAGCCACATGGTCAGTGGACGGACAATAGCCGCCCTCGCATCAAGTAAACACTACATTGTATAAGACTGTATTCACTTGAACAAACAAAGCCACATGGTCAGTGGACGGACAATAGCCACCCTCGCATCAAGTAAACACTACATTGTATAAGACTGTATTCACTTGAACAAACAAAGCCACATGGTCAGTGGACGGACAATAGCCGCCCTCGCATCAAGTAAACACTACACTGTATAAGACTGTATTCACTTGAACAAACAAAGCCACATGGTCAGTGGACGGACAATAGCCACCCTCGCATCAAGTAAATTTTGAGAGAGCTTCACAAAAGAATTAATGCTTCATACTAGTGAACATCTGTTGATTGATTTCGGAGATTGATTAAAGCATGGGTAAACAAATGAAACTAACGACAGACAATGGACAAGCAGTGATCACAAAAACTCACTCTGTTAAGCTAAAAATAAGGGTGTTGGTATGCAAGGCGTACCAACAATCAAGCACCACCATGTCTGCAAGTAATTGATAACACAACTACTTGAATCAGCTGTGAGAGATGAATGACAATAAGACACAATGTTGTATATCCATCATCATGAAGACTGTGGCCAGGCAGGGATTCAAACTCACAACCCCTGGGCTGATAGTCAAAAGCCATCTCCAACTTAGCTAACATGGCCAGGGAATATACAATTTAAAGCTGTAAACTATCTTTTCAGTGAAAAAAGATAAAGATGAAACCTACTTCTTAATTTGCCGGAAATTGTCTGACTGCCGAACTTGTTCTTTCCTGTACAAGTGTAGGTGCCATAGTCTTTATCAACAACATCCCTCACCCACAATGTGCTGGAAGTCTTTCCCGATCCCAGTTGTTTATCCAATGCCTCAAAGCGGTACTTTGTTATACCCTGTAGGGCCTGGTCATCTCTAGTCCAATCCACAATATCAGGAAAGCCATCAAACTCACACGTCAGCTTGGCATCCAGGAACACCCCTGGGAGAACGTTATCCTCTGTGATGTTTACACCCTTTGGTTTGTCTTAAAAAATAAATAATTCTCAAGTACAATTTACAACTAGAAACATGTCCATGGGACACAGATGTCACCACTTTATGTTAGCAAATTTTACCAGAAAATTAATCGGTTATTCATTGGAAATCTATTGGAAGGATGGATGTACAGGTGCATGGACAGGTTAATGTACCTTCACCATTCTTCTTAATGTTCCTGAAGCCAAAAGGGCTTCTCAGTACCTTAATCTAATATTTTTCATCACTTAATACAAGATACGATGAAAACTCAAAATTCTGCTTCAATACTTGTATTTACATTATATTTTCTGTTTTGCACGAAGCAATTCTGATATTTTCCCATTTTGATTTTTAAAAAGCAGATTATACTAATTTAACCGCAAGGCCACTGTCATTATTGGAATAGAGACATTGTCAACACATAAATAAGTGCACATACTTTTATTGCAAACGTTATGAGAAACACTAGCAAAACAATATCCATGTAATGCAATCTGGTCCTTCTTAGTTATACAGCTACAAATGGTTTTCATTGGACCGACTGCAGAAGAAATATCAACTTTGCACATTTTTTAAACATTTAAAGAAAACTTACATTTAACATTAAGGCGCAAGTCCTTGCTATCCGTTCGGGTGTCATACCTAACATAACATGTGTATATACCACTGGACTCCTTCTGGACGTTCACTATCGGGTAAGTGTGGTTGCCACTGACCATCTTATCAAACCTCTTCCATGCGACTCCGATTGGAGAGCCCGTGGCCACACACTGCAGCTGTACATTCGCCCCACTATCAATAATACCAGGGGGATATTGGGATACCATCACAGAAAAGGTCGCTGTGTGTGTCATAAACAATACAATGTCAATTACAATCTTTCAATTACCTTGAATTTCTTTTCTTTTTTCATTTAAATCTTTCTCATGATGGTATGATTGTGCTCTCTCGTTCTACATATATGTAAATATTTGTTGTCTAAACTAGTGGTTTTCCTCTATTATATTATTCTTATTTATGTGAACTCACTGAGGTTGGGTCACATTCAATCTAAAGGTAATAATCTATATCACAGGGGCTAGATACAATATATTTATTCTATATCCCTATATATATCTTAATGAAGACTTTATTATACTATATATAGGGATACAGTATATATTATATTGTAACATGCCCCTGTGGTTTATATAAACATCTCATTCAAATGTTTATGAATAATGATGTTAGTAAAATAGCGAAATGGGGGCCTGTTTCACAAATATATGGACAGCCAAGATTTTCATACGAACAATGGTGACACAAACAGACGTTATTGTGGATTTAACAAGAGTTGTCGGAGGGACAGTACGCTCGACTATTTCTATGCTGTTATTAAACAACAGCTTTTTCAGGAAATAAGTACCAAATGGAAAAACAATCGAAATTCAGGGGTGGTAAAATTAAGCTATAATTATTGCTTGTCTGTTAAAAATAAATAATAATTCATCAACACTATTTACTTTCATTATCAACAGTTATGTTTTTTTGAAAACAACAAAGTGAATGGATGGCTCGTATTGCTTTAATATTATTTAAATCAGCATTTGTCATTTGTTACATTTGTCTTTCAAACTTTAAAATTGCTTTATAAATTCATAAACCATTGCTGACTTAAGGCACACCATGTAAGTATAATAACCCTAAATACTTCAACTGCATGACTAGAATAATATAAGTTGGTCAAGCATATCAAGAAAAACTATTTAAACATTACCAGAAATAATTCCAGCGAGAATTTAAAATATAGTGTAAGCTATAGTTGAGATGATCTTCTGTTTCAAGATTTGTTTATCAATGTTTTACATATGAAATACAATTCTGCATATGGTAATATACCAGTTTTTGTTAGTGGGTCTATAATCTTGTACCAACACATACAGTTTATCAATGCTGGATATCCTACTACATTCTAAGTTGTTCAGTTTCATACATACATATATAAATATATATATATTTATATATATATACAGGCCTATGCACGAACTTCATATCAGAAGGCAATATATTGTACCAGTTCATGAAAATGGATCTATTGTTGAAATAATCTTGTACCAGCATGCACAGTTTATCACAGCTGGAAACCCTTTCATGAAAAAATAAGGAGATTAAATTAAACCTTAAAAAAAGAAAGAAATTTTTAAAAAAAAAAACAAGAGGGCAAGATTGCACTATATTGCTCATCTGACTGACCTTGAGTTACCCAACTTAAGTAGATTATATAATACATGTACATTCAAAATTCCAGAAAGACGAGATGGGCAAGAAGTTAGAATTTTGATTTGTTTTTAAGATGAAACAGATGCGTAGAAGAGTTCAAACTTGGTAGAGGTTCACCCATGGTAAATGTCAGTGAAATAACATCAAAATCAAGTCAGTAGATTCTGACAAGAAGGCTTTTGAAGTTTTTACCATAGCTGCCTATACATTTGGAGACTGTTCCAAACCTAAGTCTTCGAACTAAGATAAAAATCCAGTTTCAGCACAAAACTAACTTGTTATATTTGAGAACGGTTTCAAACTAAAGGATCAGACTAAACTATTGTGCATGAAATAATCCGCAGTTCCAGCACAATAAATATTCCTATGAGTTTCAAACACAAGCCTTCCCAAAGTCTATCGCTTAAAAGAATCTTTGTCGCAGTGCACTTTCCCCCAAAAACAATTAAGTTCCTCCTCTGAGATTTCAAGTACACTTTGACACTTAAAATCTCAAGCAGACTTCTTGCTGTGAAGAAACTAGCTAAAAATATGGTATTGCTTTAAAATGAAGCAGTATTAAACCATCCCTGTCTGAACCATAAAATCTCTGACTTTTATATTCAGAAAAATAGTTCATGATTTATGAACATTATTTCAATCATTGATTATAATTGTATCATTCATCTTTTTATGATGAATTATCTTTTAAAACTTATATCTGGTATAATATTGTATAATAATAGCAAAAAAAAGTTTATTTAAAGAGTTTATTTCCTCTTCTTATAATAATTGCTATATACAGACATTTATGCTATAAAACAAGGGCATTAATGTGATATAAAACTAACCCCAACCACTGACTGTCATGTTTTTTTGACGAATCAAGATGGCTTGAACAAACTTGGTAGAGATTCACCCATAGAACATTTCTGTGAAATAGTTTTAAAATCGAGCCAGTAGTTTCTGACAAGAAGATTTTTTAAGTTTTTACTATAGCTTATATAGTAAACTAACCCAACCCCTGGTCGCCATGTTTTTTGACGAATCAAGATGGCTTGAACAAACTTGGTAGAGGGTCACCCAAGGAACATTTCTGTGAAAGTATATCAAAATTGGCCCAGTGGTTTTCAGAGGAGAAGTTGTTAAAAGCTAAAAGTTAACAACGGACAACAGACAACGGACACCAGGCGATCACAAAAGCTAACCTGTAAGCCTTTGGCTCAGGTGAGCTAAAAACATTAAACACTATGTAAAATGTTGACTCTTTAGGGCAGGCCAATTTTGCCTGCAAGGTCATGGTTTTGAACAAACTTGTAAGAGGACCACAAAATGACCCTATTTGTCAACCATCTCAGCTCAATGCCATGCACTACAAAGTTTAATCTGCTAAAAACAAAATTTCTAAGTGTAAAAGGGAAATAATTCTGCCAAAATGCAATCAAGAATTATGGTATGAGTTTCCTAAAGGATGCTGAACACACATGTGAAGTTTCATGTCCAATGATAGGTTGATGAAATAAGTATCAACTCAAAAATTTAACCTTTTAAAAATCTCTCAACCAAATTTTCTATGTCTGAATGGGCCATAACTCTGTAAAATGCAACCCAGAGTTATAATTCTTGTCTCTATGTGTTCCATTGATGATGCTGAATACACATGTGAAGTTTCATTAATATCGACTGAGTCGTTACCTAGCTATCTTACCTGATAAAAAACTTTAACATGAAAAATTAAGTCAAAACAGGGCCTTTACTCTGCCAAAATGCAATTTAGAGTTCTGGTTCTTGTCTCTGTGTATTCCATTGATGATGCTGAGCACACATGTGAAGTTTCATTCATATCCAATAAGTGGTTGCATAAATATCTTACCTGATAATAAACTTTAACCTGAAAAACCAACACCGAAACCAGAGCGAATACAACAGCCCCCCTATTCTATGAATAGTAGAGCTAAAAAGAAAAATATTGCTCACAAGACTTACTATGATGATGTTAGTTAAACACTTAAACTTATGAAAATTAGAGAAAAAGCCCCCTTGGCCTTTTAGTTTCATAAAAACACATTTTTGAAAGTTTGAATACCAATCAGACCATGAAGATGCAACTTAATGCACAAGTCTTCATAATAATATTTCCTACAAAGTTTCATCCCAAAACAGTGAACGGTTAAGGAGATAAAGTGCTGAGTAGTACAGAATTTTGTGTTCACTTTAAACTTTATGAATACAAGTAAATACATTTTTGGAAATGTGTATTACTTACGATCTGACTGTGTAGTTACAATAACACTTGGTGCTGGTAAACTGTTGCCATTGTTATTGGAGGATATAACAGTCACATAGTACTTAGTCTGCGGCAACAAAGACGTGAAGGTTTTTGACTTGACTGTCAGTCCCTGAAACAAATAATATATATATATATATGTGTGTGTATCTGTAGTTGGTTATAATTACTATTTAAATAATTTTAAATCTGTAGGGCGGTTCGTGAGAAGATGATTATTTAAGTTTTGGACTATTTTCATATGCAATAGAAACATCCATGTGAAGTTTGAGTTTAACTGGCTTGTGGTTTCAGAGAAAGTGCTGCTAACGGACAACAGAAGATGGATGACAGATAACGGTCAACACGCTTTTGCATAAGCCCTTCTGGCCTTTTACTAGTACAGTTAAAAACTGATATATTTCCCTAGGCTATGTAAATTTAAACTATGTCAGAAAACAGTGTGCTGGATTTTTGGAAGCCTGTCTCAAAACAATAGCATCAATTGTTTCAGAAATGGACAACAGTGTTTTCTGAGATTTCATTTTTCTAAAACACCTAAAAGGGGTAATAGCTCTGCCTAAAACAGAGTTATCCCACTTGTGTCCCTAATGGTAGAGGAAACAGTTGATGTAATTTATTGATGTATGACAAGCATTTTATTGAAACGAGTTGAAATGCCAAGAAAACTAAAACAAAAAGTATACAAAAGCTGTAATGTTGCCTAAAATCAAACTGAATTTATAACTCTTGTCCCCTTGAGTACCTTTGATGGTAATGAAGACACATGTGAAGTTCCAATGATGCAAGGATAGTGGCTACGGGGATATGAGAAAGTTAAGCTAAATATGGTCAGAAAAAATGCTATTATAAGTGGATTTCTTAATGAAATTGAAATTGTTTTTTAATATGCTCATTGTTAACATTCATATAACTTTCATCAATGTTAGAACTTACTTTAAATCTCTTGATAGAGTCCTCTCTGCCTTCCTGCCAAATCATGGCCGTATATTCACAATCATTACCACCACAATTAGTTGACGGTGCCTCCCAGGCTAACACAACAGTTTCATGCGTGAACCGAGTCACATGCACTCTGGTTGGTGGGGTGGGAAGCAAGCCTATAATGTAAGGTTGAAGGTGCAGGGACAGGTTTACAAAGAAAAAATAAGCATAGTGTCAAATGGGAAAACTATACAGACATTGAAATACAATCCATAACATGAGTGAAGAAAGCAGTATCATATGCATAAACAATAATACAAGCATATAAGTGTGATGCATATATAGTTGTTGTTGTTGTTGTTGCTGTTGCTGTTGTTGTTGTTGTTGTATAGTGTTTAGCATCGCTTTCAACAATGTTTCAGTCATATCTCAATGGTGTCTTCCTGAGAGTGTATTCTAAATGCTACCACACTGGAGTATCATGCTACAGACATATGATACCCCAACCAATCACATTATACTGACACCAAGCCGACCAGACCTAGAACTATTCTCTAAATGCTGAGTGCCAAGCAAGGAAGCTTCTTGTACTAATTTTCAAGTCTTTCATAAGACCCAGCCAAGGATCAAACCCAAGACCTTCTGCATGCGAGATGTAGGCTGCATATTTAGTAGCATATACACAATCATATGCATAGATAGTATCATATATCCATGCCCAATATTATATATACATAGGGAGCAGGTTCCGAAGTAGTTAAACATGCTATCATAGTGACTTATATTCAAATATGATATGTCTGATTCTATATGGGGAGGATGTAAAGCTGTCTGCTTCTATGTGGAGAGAATGTAAAGTTGTCTGCTTCTATGTATGGAGGATGTGAAGTATCCTGCTTCTATGTTGGGTGATTGTAAAGTTGTCTGCTCCTATGTGGGGAGGCTGTAAAGCTGTTGGCTTTTATGTGGGGAGGATGTAAAGCTGTCTGCATCTATGTGGGGAGAATTTAAAGTTGTCTGCTTCTATGTAGAAAGAATGTAAAGTTGTCTGATTCTATATTTGGTGCATGTAAAACTGTCTGCTTCTATCTGGGGAGAATGTAAAGCTGCCTGATTCTATATGGGGAGAATGTAAAGCTGTCTGCTTCTATGTGTGGATAATGTAAAGCTGCCTGATTGTATATGGGAAGGATGTAAAGCTGACACCTTTTATATCAGGAGGATGTAAAGTCTATTTCTATTTGGAATAAATGTAAAGCTGTCTGCTTCTATGTGGGGAGAATGTAAAGTTGTATGCATCTATATGAGGATATTGTAAAGCTGTCTGCTTCTATGTTGGGAGAATATAAAGTTGTTAGATTCTATGTGGGGAGAATGTAAAGCTGTTTGCTTTTATATAGGGATAATGTAAAGCTGTCTGCTTCTATGTAGGGAGAATGTAAAGTTATCTGCTTTTATCCAGGGTATGTGTAAAGCTGTCTGCTTCTTTATGAGGATAATGTAAATTTGTCTGCTTCTATGTTGGGAGAATATAAAGCTGTCTGCTTCTTTGTGGGAAGAATGTAAAGCTGCCTGATTCTATATAAGGAGAATGTAAAGCTGTCTGCTTCTATGTGAGGGGAATGTAAAATTGTCTGCTTCTATGTTGGGATAATGTAAAGTTGTCTGATTCTCTATGGGGTGAGTGTAAATCTGTCTGCTTCTATGTAAGGAAAATGTAAAGCTGTCTGCTTCTATGTGGAGAGGATGTTAAGTTGTCTGCTTCTATATGAGGCCAATTTATAATTGTCTGCTTCTATGTTGGGATAATGTAAAGCTGTCTGATTTGATATGGGGAGGATGTAAAGTTGTCTGCTTCTATATAAGGAGAAGGTAAAGCTGTCTGCTTTTATGTGGAGAAGATGTAAAGCTGTCTGCTTCATTATGGGGAGAATGTAAAATTGTCCGCTTCTTTGTGGAGTGAGTGTAAAGCTGTCTACTTCTATATGAGGAGAATGTTATGCTGTCAGTTCTTATGTGGGGAGAATGTAAAGCTGCCTGATTCTATATGGGGAGAATGTAAAGCTGTCTGCTTCTATGTGAGGTGAATGTAAAATTGTCTGCTTCTATGTTGGGAGAATGTAAAGTTGTCTGATTCTGTATGGGATGAGTGTAAATATGTCTGCTTCTGTGTAAGAAGAATGTAAAGCTGTCTGCTTCTTAGTGGAGAGGATGTAAAGTTGGCTGCTTCTATATGAGGCAAATGTAAAATTGTCTGCTTCTATGTTGGGAGAATGTAAAGCTGTCTGATTCAATATGGGGAGGATGTAAAGTTGGCTGCTTCTATATGAGGAGAAGGTAAAGCTGTCTACTTTTATGTGGAGAGGATGTAATGCTGTCTGCTTTATTATGGGGAGAATGTAAAATTGTGTGCTTGTTTGTGGAGTGAGTGTAAAGTTGTCTACTTCTATATGAGGAGAATGTTATGCTGTCAGTTCTTATATAGAGAGAATGTAAAGTTGTCTTATTATGTATGGTGTGAGTGTAAAGCTGTCTGCTTCTATGTGGGGATAAAGTAAAGCTGTCTGCTTCTATGTGGGGAGACTGTTAAGTTGCCTTCTTCTATGTGATGAGAATGTAAAGCTATCTGCTTCTCTATAGGGATAATGTAAACCTGTCTGCTTCATTATGGGAAGGGTGTAAAATTGTTTGCTTCTTTCTAGAGTGAGTGTAAAGTTGTCTGCTTCTATATGAGGAGAATGTTAAGCTGTAAGTTCTTATATTGGGAGAATGTAAAGTTGTTTAGTTCTATATGGGGATAATGTAAAGTTGTCTGCTTCTATGTGGGGAGACTGTAAAGTTGTCTGATTCTATGTGGGGAGAATGTAAAGTTGTCTGATTCTATATGGGAATAATGTAAAGCTGTCTGCTTCTATGTGGGGAGACTGTAAAGTTGTCTAATTCTATGTGGAGAGACTGTAAGCTGTCAGTTCTTATATGGGGAGAATGTAAAGTTGTCTGATTCTTTATGGGGATAATGTAAATCTGTCTGCTTCTATGTTGGGAGACTGTAAAGCTGGCTGCTTCTATGTCAGGAGAATGAAAAGCTGTCTGCTTCTATATGAGCAGAAGGTAAAGCTGTCTGCTTTTATGTAAGGAGGATGTAAAGCTGGCTGCTTCTATGTCAGGAGAATGAAAAGCTGTCTGCTTCTATATGAGCAGAAGGTAAAGCTGTCTGCTTTTATGTGAGGAGGATGTAAAGCTGGCTGCTTCTATGTCAGGAGAATGAAAAGCTGTCTGCTTCTATATGAGCAGAAGGTAAAGCTGTCTGCTTTTATGTAAGGAGGATGTAAAGCTGTCTGCCTGCTTATATGTGAGGAGAATGTAAAACTGTCTGATTCTATATGAGGATACTGTAAAATTGTCTGATTCAATGTGGGGAGAATGTAAAGCTGTCTGCTTCTATATGGGGAGCATGTAAAACTGTCTGCTTCTATGTGGGTGAGTGTAAAGCCGTATGCTTTTATATTAGCAAAAGGTAAAGCTGTATGCTTTTATGCAGGGAAGGATGTAAAGCTGTATGCTTCTATGTGGAGAGACTGTTAAGCTGTCTTTTGTGGGGATAATGTAAAGTTGTGTGCTTCTATATGGCGATAATGTAAAGCTTTCTGCTTCATTATGGGGAGAATGTAAAGCTGTCTGCTTCTATGAGGAGTGAGTATAAAGCTGTCTGCTTCTATATGAGGAGACTGTAAAGCTGTCTGCTTCTATGTTGAGAGACTGTAAAGTTGCCTGCTTCTGTGTAGGAAGAATGTAAAGCTGTCTGATTCTATGTGGGGAGAATGTAAAGTTGACTGTTTCTATGTGGGGAGACTGTTAAATTGTCTGATTCTATGTGGGGAGAATGTAAAGCTGTCCACTTCTTTATGGGGATAATGTAAAACTGTCTGCTTCTATGCGGGGTACATGTAAAGCTGTCTGCTTCTATATGGGGAGGATGTAAAGTTGTCTGCTTCTATATTAGGAGAAAGTACAGCTGAATTTAAAAAGGAGAATTCAACATTGTCTGCTTCTATGTGGAGTGAGTGTAAAGTTGTCTTCTTTTATGTGTGGATAATGTAAAGTTGTGTGATTCTATGTGGTGATAATGTAAAGCTGTCTGCTTCATTATGGGTAGAATATAAAGCTGTCAGATTCTATATGAGGAGGATGTAAAGCTGTCTGCTTCTATATGAGATGGTAAAACTGTCTACATTTATGTGGGGAGGATGTATAGCTGTTTGCTTCCTTATTGGGAGAAGGTAAAGTTGTCTGCTTTTATGTGGGGAGTATGTTAAGTTATCTGCTTCTATATGATGAGTAGATAAAGCTGTCTGCTTCTATATAGGTAGGATGTAAAATTGCCTGCCTGTATGTGGAGAGTATGTCCAGTTGTCTGCTTCTATATGGGAGGTTGTAAAATTATCTGTGTATATGTGGAGTGAATGCAAAGCTGTCTGCTTCAATTAAGGAAGAAGATAAAGCTGTCTAATATAGGGAGTATGTAAAGCTGTCTGCTTCTATGTGGGTGGGTGTAAAGCTGTCTGCTTCTTTGTGGAGTGAGTGTGAAGCTGTCTGCTTCAATTAAGGAAGAAGATAAAGCTGTCCAATATAGAGAGCATGTAAAGCTGTCTGCTTCAATTAAGGAAGAAGATAAAGCTGTCTAATATAGGGAGTATGTAAAGCTGTCTGCTTCTATGTGGGTGGGTGTAAAGCTGTCTGCTTCTTTGTGGAGTGAGTGTGAAGCTGTCTGCTTCAATTAAGGAAGAAGATAAAGCTGTCCAATATAGAGAGCATGTAAAGCTGTCTGCTTCTATATAGGTAGGATGTAAAATTGCCTGCCTGTATGTGGAGAGTATGTCCAGTTGTCTGCTTCTATATGGGGAGGTTGTAAAATTATCTGTGTATATGTGGAGTGAGTGCAAAGCTGTCTGCTTCAATTAAGGAAGAAGATAAAGCTGTCTAATATAAGGAGTATGTAAAGCTGTCTGCTTCTATGTGGGTGGGTGTCAAGCTGTCTGCTTCTTTGTGAAGTGAGTGTGAAGCTGTCTGCTTCTATTAAGGCAGAAGGTAAAGCTGTCTAATACTATATGGGGAGTATGTAAAGTTATTTTCTTCTATATGGGGAGTATGTAAAGCTGTCTGCTTATATGTGGGTGGGTGTAAAGCTGTCTCCTTCTATGTGGGGAAGGTGGTCTCTTAGTGCTTATTAAAACACAAACAATAAATGTGTTAAACAGTGATGTCCAGTAAAACAGCTGCGCTACTTATTTTGATATAAGAATTTAAAATTCATATTTTTTACATTGATTGTAAAAAATTCAATGTCAACAACAACTGTTTATAAGTAAGTAACTAATTATTTAAAATGTGCGTCACAAATATTTTTACTACAATCCCTCCATTTCAGCGAAAGTTAAGATAACAAATATAATTAAATTCAGCTATTAAGAGTGTCATGCTATTAATATTGCTATACAGACCTACTCCACTATGACCAAACTGTTATTACACATGTAGATGCATGTTTCGATGCAGGCCAGCAAAAACAAGAAGCTAAACTTAACTGAAGAAAAGTGTGTTCACTAAAAACAATATCAATTCACAGAAGTCATTCTCAATGGATACAGCCATCTACACATCTTTTGATGACTGGTTCCAGGATAATCACTCTGTGATCACAATGGCCTAGGATACCAGTTCTGGAACCAGTAGACTGGTTCCCAATTATCATGAATATCATACATAATACTTCAAAATGATATTTGAAGACCTTACTCACCTTTTCCTTCTGTGAAACATGTGAACATGGAACCAACATAGCCCATACAAAGTGCAGCTGTGGCATCCCTGGGCGGGGTCTGCCCTTGACAGTACAGGAGGCAGGCTTCTGGAAATAATGGGGACCTGGAGCAGCAGTCACTATGGTTTCTTCCATCTGCAAGTTGATGTTTATTTGAATATTTAGTGTATATTTTATGCATTAGAGGGCTAACAGACGATCAGTTAACCTAGCCACTCTTTCCTGTGACCTTTGCAGGTTAACCAGTAGTCTAGTACACCCAGCAAGTAACTGATAACATTCCTACTTGAATCAAAGATAAGAGATGATTGACAATTAGACGCAATGTTGTGTATCAATTCATCATGGAGACTGTGACCGGGCAGAGATTCGAACTCACAATCCCTGGAATCGACGATCGGACACACTACTGATTGAGTTTACCAGATCGGGCTGGATTTATTTGAAGAACTAACATAAATCAACGTTAGATACATGACGACATTTACAGACAATTAACAGGACTTGCTAAACTTTGCCTTAAACATCTGTAGATGCCTAGCTTTGTGTCTAAGTATACTTTCACCACCAACTATTTGAATTTTAGCAGAAATTGTAATTATTTCAAAAATAAAAAAGGTTTTCATAGCTTTATATACAATCTAGGCTGTCTTAAAAACAAAAATATAAATAAAAATAATAATAATATCTTTATTTAGGAAGATAACATATAAAGATCATACAACAATATAAAACCTATCTACCATGTGACCTTCTAACAAGAAAATATCGGTGGAATCGATGGATGCTCCCCCAAGTGAGTGTTTGACTCTGTACCATATGGTAATAATATTAAACGGGGGAAGTAAAGTGAGAGTTCTAAAGAGAAGTCAATACATTATTTTTTATTTCTTGATATAATACATTGTACAACATACTTTGAAATAAGTCATTATGATGCATCCTGGGGTTGTTGTAGATAAAACAGCGTGGACAAGAATTAGGTCACAGACAGAATCAAAGGGCCATAACTCCGTAAAAAATCATCAAACCGGAACACAAAGACAATATGCGCATCTGCACTTGGTAATGATGCATCCTAGCAAGTTTCATAAAATTCCAACATGAGGTTGTAGAGAAATAGCACAGACAAGATTGGTCACAGACTCAAAGGGCCATAACTCTTTGAAAAATCATCGAACCTGAACACAAAGTGATGCATCCTAGCAAGTTTCATAAAATTCCAACATGGGGTTGTAGAGAAATAGCGCATACAAGAATTTGGTCACAGACTCAATCAAAGGGCCATAACTCCATGAAAAATCATCAAACCCAAACACAAAGACAATATGCGCATCTCTTCTTGCTAGTGATGCATCCTAGCAAGTTTCATAAAATTCCAACATGGGGTTGTGGAGAAATAGCCTGGACAAGAATTTGGTCACAGACAGAATCAAAGGGCCATAACTCTGTGAAAAAAATCATCGAACCAGAACTCAAAGACAATATGCGCATCTGCACTTAGTAATGATGCATCCTAGCAAGTTTCATAAAATTCCAACATGGGGTTGTAGAGAAATAGGGCAGACAAGAATTTGGTCACAGACAGAATCAAAGGGCCATAACTCTTGTGAAAAATCATTGAACTGGAACACAAAGACAATATGCGCATCTGCACTTGGTAATGATGCATCCTAGCAAGTTTCATAAAATTCCATCATGAGGTTGTTGTAGAGAAACAGCGTGGACAAGAATTAGGTCACAGACAGAATCAAAGGGCCATAACTCCGTAAAAAATCATCAAACCGGAACAAAATGACAATATGCGCATCTGCACTTGGTAATGATGCATCCTAGCAAGTTTCATAAAATTCCATCATGGGGTTGTTGTAGAGAAACAGCATGGACAAGAATTAGGTCACAGACAGAATCAAAGGGCCATAACTCCGTAAAAAATCATCAAACCGGAACACAAAGACAATATGCGCATCTGCACTTGGTAATGATGCATCCTAGCAAGTTTCATAAAATTCCAACATGAGGTTGTAGAGAAATAGCGCAGACATGATTGGTCACGGACTCAAAGGGCCATAACTCTTTGAAAAATCATCGAACCTGAACACAAAGACAATATGCGCATCTCCACTTGCTAGTGATACACTTGGTAATGATGCATCCTAGCAAGTTTTATAAAGTTCCAACCAGAGGTTGTAGAGAAATAGCTCTGACAAGAACTTGGGGACGCACGGAAGGACGTCACACGCAAGCACTACTTTGGGGGAGCATAATAGATTATACAAACATAGAGGAAATGGCAAACACATGTTATCAATTTAAAATGAATGGTACAGACAGTAACCCGTTCTAGAACACCAAAGGAATGCAAATGAAGCGAATATTTTAAACTTATACAAAAGGACTAAAAATGCAAAAGAAACGATACACAGACGCAACAGGACGAAAGATTCATGAACGATACAAAAGATAATGCAAACGTTAAACGCAACAAAAATTAAATGCGTTTTTAGGATATGCCTTGGAGATTTTGGATATCCTCTAATATTATCATAATGAATTAAATAAACAAGAGCACCGTAAGCGGTTGCAGACGCTCGTCTTTTTTCTAAATCTATTACATAGGTCAAAGTCAGTGAAGTAAACTTTTTAAACATGATGGTGATTAGAGTAAAAAATCAATACTATTACTATTAACTCGACTTTTCTAGCCTTGTCGATCTTGGGGTCAGTAACAAAGTTTAAATGGGGCAGAGTATTAGATTTAATACAAAACAAAATTTAAATAAAAAAGATAAAAATAAAAAATGGGCGGGGAGGGGGGTGTTGGGGGTTAGGTGACGGTCTTTTGGTTTGTAACAAAGTTGGAACGGGGCAGAGAAATTGATTTAATACAAATCAAATTTTAAAAAAAATTGGCGGAGATGGGGGTAGGGGTGAGAGTTTTGGGGTCGGTCTGTTGAAATGGGGCAGAGTATTTAATTTAATACAAAACAAAATTTAAAAAAAATGGATGGGAATGGGGGGGGGGGGGGGGGGGGAACAAGAAATGTCACTGGTAAGTGTTGCATGCCCCCCAAATGGTCGTTGAAAAATAACAATATAATTATGTTATAATAAGTAGCGATGTATCCATGAATATAAAGAGTAATGGACTGATGTTTCAGACTAGACATGCAATTTCATGTTTTTTACATTAAAGCATGACCATGACCATTGTGTAACCTTGACCTTGACATCTGATGTAATGGTCTGGGTATTTCAACAGTTAAATGCTGTTGAAACATCATCATGACATGCTGATCACTTGTGTCAAGCTATTTTAAAATCCCTAAATGTAAGACAAAGTTACAGATCAATTGTTGATAAATTGAGCCAAGTGTTTTTGAAATCCATCCATGTATGATAAAGTTAAAGGACAGACTTGAAATCTCAAACAGATTCAAAGTGTTGTCATACAAACCACAAGTGTGACCTTGACCTTTGAGGTATGGGTCTAGATCTTACTTATGACACGTCGTCATGTCATCTTGATAAATTGAGCCAAGTTAAAGGCAAAGTCACAGACCAGACACACAATATCAAACAAATTGAAAGCATGACCTTGATCTTTGAGGAAAGGTTCTAGGTCTTACATGCGACACTTAATTATATCATGTTGATCAACTGAGCCAAGTGTTTTTAAAATTTATCCATAGATGTCAGACCAGACAAGAAATGTCAAAATAACTGAAAGTGATGTCAAACAAAGTTAAATTGTGACCTTGACCTTTGAAGTGGGAGTTTGGGTATTAAGTGCAACTTGTCGCCATGTTATGTTGATCATTTATAACAAGTATTTATAAAAATCCATCTATGCATGACAAAGTTTCCGACTGGACACGAAATCTCACAGACTCAAAGTGTTGTCAAACTCAAATTGTGACCTTGACCTTTAAGGTACGGGTGTGGGTCTTACTTGTGACTGGTCTAATGTTATGTTGATCATTTGTAGCATGTATTTATAAAATCCATCTATGCATGACAAAATTACAGGCCGAACACGAAATCTCACACAAATTGAAGTGTTGTCAAACAAACTCAAATAGTGACCTTGACCTTTGAGTAACGGGTGTGGGTCTTATTCGCAACACGTCATCATGTTATGTTGATCATTTGTAGCAAGTATCATTATAATCCATCTATGCATGACAAAGTTACAGGCCAGACACAAAATCTCACACAGATTCAAAGTGTATTCAAACAAACTCAAATTGTGACCTTGACCTTTGAGGTATGGGTGTGGGTCTTACTCGCGACATGTCATCATGTTATGTTGATCATTTGTACCAAGTATCAACAAAATCCATCTATGCGTGACAAAGATACAGGCCGGAAAGGAATACCGGCCGGAAGGACGGACAGACGCTGTGATTACTATATGCCACCCAAAAAAATGTGGGGGGGGGGGGCATAAAAAAGGTCTAAAGAAGATGGTACCAGCGATTTAAGAAGCCCTGCCACAAGGCATAAAACTTTTACCCTTCAAATTATATATTTTTATGAAAACACCAACCAGACATAATTTTTTAATTATAATGCTATTTATTCTACTGCAACCAAATATTTTTAATGGGTGTACAATTGGAGAACCAGAGATGATGCGATTGGTGAGCACACCGTGTAAACAATAAATGGAAAATGATACACGGTAAACAATACACGATGAATGATTCGAACGCAAACGCAGGCTAAAATGCGTTGAGTATCATTCTGAACTGCATTTTCACGTTTTCTCCAACGTTTATCATAAAAAAATGCAAACCATAAACGAAACTAAAATCCATTTGAAACGCAAAACAAACGCGTCTGACACGCAAAACAAACGCATTTGAAATGCATTTTTGGTGTACTTGAACGGGTTACGGTCTGTACATACCTGGTAGATTACATGCTATAATAGTGTAAGCACCTGTTTAAGATTCTTACATCAGTTAATAAAACACATACATGTAGCAACTGTTAAACAAATATATTCTAAAAATACTCTTGAATATGTGTCAAGATGATGATAAATGCATATGTACAGGAATATAATTCCAGGCAGGTCACATGATGTGGCTATTATATACAGTTGACTTATTACTTATTTAGGATGTTTCTAAAATTAAATATTTGTTTACATATACAGTATTTTTGTAAGACATGTTTTATTCATGTATGGCATTTATTAGTCATCGATTACCATAACAATTTTTTAAAGTTTTTTCGCCATTCTGACACATGCTTTACAGTTGTGTTTATTGTATTTTACAGATGTCACTTGCTCAGTGAAATAGCACACTACCTGCAATAGCAGGCTACCAGGAGGGAATATTGGAGAAAATATGGATATATTTTTTGACTGATTTTTAAAAAAGTTTCTCAAAAAAACAAGCAGTAATTTTAGCAAATGTGTGATACACTGATTTGTTTTGTCAGTGTCAATTGATTGATTGATTGATTGAATATTTAGTGTCATTTTATGCCATCTAGGGCTAGTAGACAATCAGTTAACCTACCCATTCTTTCCTGGGATCCTGAAAGGTTAACCAGTACTCGAGCACACCCCATCTCCCCAAGTAACTGATAACTTTTTCACTTGAATCAGCAGTGAGAGACGAATGATAATGAAACACAATATTGTATATCCATCATCATAATGACTGTTGCCGGGCGGGGATTCAAACTCACGACCCCTGGATTGATAATCAGACGCATTGCCGATTGGGCCCAGCTGTCAGCGTCAAATGCAAATCAATTAAAAGAAGAAACTATCTTGGCATTATTTTTAATTTGGATGCAATTATCACCTCATGCTTTCACCAAAAAAAAGTATTTTGCAACTTTTTAAAACACTGAGCTATTTACAGGCTGATTAAATAATAACTGATTTCAGGAGAGGGTTTCATGGTCGTTTGTCTCCCAAGACATGGTGTTGTATCATTCAGTAAAATTGTCAAGAGGTCAAAAATATTGTCTTATAAGAAGGGAGTCTTTATATAAAATGGGTCGTTCATCAGTCTAGAAAGTATATTGGTGACATTACAATTTTCTTATATAATCATCAAAAATGGTTTAACTGTCATTTGAGCATGCACATCACTGATCAGCAGAGAACCAGACTGGATTTTAAAATTAAATTCACAAAACCTGATTAAATATGGAATGCAGTCTACATGCCAACCACTACAAAAAGTACTAAAATAATGTTTCATTTATTGCATAATATAAAACCAAAGAAGCTGAAAAAAGAAGAAATAAGGTTTGGAAATAATCAACGTAAATCATCACAGGCGCCCTGTTGGGATGTTGATCTAGTAGTTATAAAACCTAAGTTAACAATTACCAGTAGCACAAGCTATGATTTTATCCAGTTCTCCCATACAAGAGGTACTGTCCATGTTTTCAGAATTTCCACATAATGCCTGACACGGACTGGAGACCGTCTTCGAACAACAATCTGTCAATGGAATAATCGTTACAGGTATCTATAATTATTTATGTATAACTGATATAGTAAACAGCAATAGAAATAGAGGATCTTACATAAGTGCTCATTTATTTTTGGATTTATTAATCGAGTTGGTTGAAATATTTTACACAGGCTGAGCAATATATCATAGTCACCGACAATAAATTAAATAATAAGTGAGCACGAATGTAAGATTCTTTTTATCACATAAGGCTGTCTTAAAAAAAGATTTGTTTTCCCTGCTCATACCTACTCACTCAAAATTGCAGATACCCAAACTTTTTTATTGACATTCAAAGCGTTGATTTTTTGTTCAGATTTTCTGTCCATTTTTCTTTAAAATGACTATAAAAAATCAAAATCTAGCAACAACAACAAAAAATAATTACCTACCTACCTACCTACCCACATGAAAAATACTGGGTCGAAGCACAGCAAACAAATATATTTTTAAAGATGGCCAAACTAAAAAATATTGTACATATACTTAATTATATACTTGAGATTTATTTTTCAGAAAAAAAACAAGAAAAAACCGGGTATATTAGTTTCTGCCAGTCATCGTATGACGTAACGTCTCAAAAAAACATCACATTACCATGATAAAATGACATAATTTATAATATTCTGGCAAGTCAGAAAGTAGTCTGGCCTTTAAGTATGAAAGTCGAGTTTTAGGAAAAACATGAGTGAAAAATCAGAAGTGATCTTGCACAAGGTTAATATAAAAAATATGTCATGGGTTTATTTCACCGAAAATTATGCGATAAATAAGAATTAAAACTATTATATCAGGCGATTGCTTGCAATTGTTCAGTTGAAAAAAACTTATCAATATGAAGATTAAACACTCTATTTTCTAACAAGTGCAGTCCCAGAACAGCTCTAACTTAACTATTCTAGACTTGCCAAAGAATCGGAGGGGGTGTTGAGCAAAAGGAAGTGGGGGAGAGGGATGAAAGAGGGGAAGCTGTAATAAAGTTAAACTGAGGCAGATTATTTCATTTAAAACAAAACAATTATTTTTTAAAAAATGGTGTCGGGGTGGGGGTTCGGGAAGATGCCCAAGTAGGTATTGGACAATGGGCCCACAAATGTTCAACAATAATACAACGTGCAAGTATTTCCTATATTTGCCAAAATCAAAATATATCAATCTGGATACATTTTACAATAGTTCATTTAAATACCCAATATCAGTTTTGGGCTCCAAAGTAAATAAGATACTGAACCCAAAACTTGTATTGTTCTATATGAAACATTAAAAAATAAAATAGAGCCAACATTTGGTTGAAAATGTATATAAGACATAAGAAAATAAGAAAACTTAAAAATAGCAGCCCTTTAATAGTACAAATACTCAAGGTATAAGCATACACCCTTGTGCCAAGTAACATTCACATAACTGTAAGTATGCATGCAGTGAATCGTAACTTTCACCAAGACTTTATCTACTGCCTCAGGGGTTAAGCTTGCACACTTATGCCAAGTTCCATGCATGTCACTGTAAGCACACTTATGAACAACTTTTACCAAAACTTTAATGCAGGTGAGATAACTTTAATGCAGGTGAGATAACTTCTTTAATGCAGGTGGGATGCAGACACTGATGGGCAATCACAAAAACTCATCTATTCATAAAATAGTCAAGTTAAAAAAAAAAAAATACTGTCTATCCCTGGCCAATTTCAATGCAATATGTTTATATCTAAACATTAAAACAAATCTAACTTTTTTATTAAACATAAATCAAAGGAATTAAATGCTGAGAATGCCTAGAAGTAAGAAATCCTGAAACATAATTTGCTGAATTTCTGTAAATGTCATATATGCTTCCAGTCTTAGTTCTTCCATCATTCTATTAGGATAAGAAGGAACGCCTTTAAAAACTTAGTCACTGAGAGTTGAGTATTATATCCGAGTCTGAGGTTATGAGACTTTGTTCCATGCTCAACTCAAATGTACATGCTCAACTCAAATGTACATGCTCAACTCAAATGTACATGCTCAACTCAAACGTACATGCTCAACTCAAACGTACATGCTCAACTCAAATGTACATGCTCAACTCAAACATACATGCTCAACTCAAATGTACATGCTCAACTCAAAGGTACATGCTCAACTCAAATGTACATGCTCAACTCAAAGGTACATGCTCAACTCAAACATACATGCTCAACTCAAATGTACATGCTCAACTCAAATGTACATGCTCAACTCAAATGTACATGCTCAACTCAAACATACATGCTCAACTCAAATGTACATGCTCAACTCAAACATACATGCTCAACTCAAATGTACATGCTCAACTCAAACATACATGCTCAACTCAAACATACATGCTCAACTCAAATGTACATGCTCAACTCAAATGTACATGCTCAACTCAAACATACATGCTCAACTCAAATGTACATGCTCAACTCAAAGGTACATGCTCAACTCAAATGTACATGCTCAACTCAAACATACATGCTCAACTCAAATGTACATGCTCAACTCAAACATACATGCTCAACTCAAATGTACATGCTCAACTCAAAGGTACATGCTCAACTAAAAAATTAATGAACTTATTATTACAAAATGAATGTTAACAAGGGCATAGCTTGGCTAAAAACGATGTGTAGGGCACAGTTTTAGGGGGTCCCCCGGGGGGTTTCTTTCAGCTAGACTGTCGTAGGTGCATTTTGGTGTATATTTCTTATGATTTAAGGGGCCTGGTTATCCTTTCTATTAACCATGAAGCCTGTAAATTTGTGTCTCAAATCAATATTTATACTTTCAAATTCGATAAATATCCTCATCACATCCTTACAAAACAAAAAGTTAATTGCTATGAGAAGGAAATACTTTGAATTCTGATATAATTCATCTGTAAGAAAATATATAACCCTTTGATTTGTCAGAACTTCAGAAATGCTTTAGATTTCAAACAAGTTTTTCTGTACACTTGGATGCGAAAAAAAAAAATCAGTTTGTCTCCATAATATTCCTAGTTATGAGTAAATGTCACCTTACAGAGTCCCTATATACCTAAGCATCTTGATTTGCAGAATTTTCAATCCCATGCTGATGTAAGGATAATTTATATCATATATGAACAACAATATTGACAGAAATGAGAAGAAGATTCATGAAAATTCTCAATTTTAACCATATTGTCACTCCACCCCCCCCCCCCCACCCACCCCCCCTCCCCTCCACCCTCACTAGACTAGTAGATGCTTCAGATCTCAAACTCAAAACAAAAATTCATTAATGGATAAAAAATTAGAATTTTCCATTTTCCCATAGTATTCCAATGAAAAACTCCCCTTACAGAGCCCCTATAAATACAAGCCCCTTGATTTGTAGACTTTAAACCCTCAGAGATGGGGTCATTTTTAACCTCAGGGACACCATTTGAACAAATATAATAGAACTATAGTTATCAATACTACATAAACATTTTGAAAATCTGTTGGGCCGTTCATGAGAAGAAGATTTTTTAAATTTTAGACTTTTTTTAGTAATGGTGGTCAGCTTGAATTTCAGATCGAAAAAAAACAACAACTTCTGTATAGTCTCCTATGCAATAAAACACCCATGTGAAGTCTCAGTTTAATTGGCTTAGTGGTTTCAGAGAAAGTGCTGCTAACAGACGACAGACAACAGAAGAAATACAACAGACAACGCGCGGTCGCATAAGCCCTTCTGGTCTTTGGCCGGTAGAGCTAATAATTGAGGAAAAATACAGATGCTTTGCTCTATAAACTAACTTTACATACCAGATCTATTGTGCCACACTGCTGTCCAATTAACGACTGGAGGTGGACCTACGACAACTGTAATTATAAAGATACAGTGAAAAAGAACATGCATAGCAGTTGCCAGGGACATAAAGTTGATATTAGCAAAAATGCAAACAGACTGCTTTGCATGAAGATACAATGCTCTATGGTGCTAGTAAGAATGTGACTGAGGACACACTGGTCCTGAGTACCAGTGTGCTTCTTTTATAATATCTCACACTGCAAGGACTTTGGTTTATGCTAAAGATTACTTTTCATCTTTAAGAATGTTTATGTGATACTTTTTAATCTTATTCTACTAAACAGGAGTATTTTATAAAAAAAATTGTGTCCAATTTTTGTCTTCAGAAATTTTCTTTTCTATTGGTTGAAATATTTAGATATTTAAGGATAATGGCTTGTAAAATGAAAGTTATATATTTTTTTTTTAATTCTGTTAAAAAGTCTATTTAATATTATCTAAGATGAAATTGATCATGAAAAATGTATATTGCCACATTGTTTTTGAGCTATTTCATTTTTGAGAAGATACCTACATCAAAATCTAATATTTTGTAAATTTTTTTAAAAAATGATGTCATTAAGATATCATTCTATTGTACATACGAAACTGAACTTAAAATGAGCATCATAATAACAAGAGCTGTCAGATGGACAGCGCGCTCGACTATTCGAATATTTGTCACAAAAGTACAAATTTGATTGAGACTGATGACAAATCCAAGCAAATAGGAGTTACCTAACTTACAAAATTGACAAGATTGAGAAGGTCTTATAACTGTTAATCTTGTATGAAGTTTCAATCAAATACATGCAGTGACCTGGGTTATAAAATTTCTAAGTCAAACAAAGGCCCTAATTTGCAAAAACATCTGATTAATTTAGTTGGTTTCATGACTACAAAGCTATATGTAAAGTTTCAATCAAATACATTGAGTGGTTGGTGTCATATGAACTTGACGGTACTTGCACGCAAAACTCTAACCAAAATTGTAAGTCAAAGAAGGGCAATAATTTGTATTATATTCATGCAATAGTTATCTAACTTAGTTATTGTAGTAGGGCTGATGACTGGGAAGGCTTGTGTACAGTTTCAATCAAATACATAGAGTGGTTGGTGAGATATGGACTTGATGGTACTTGCACGCAAAACTTTAACCAGAATTTCTAAGTCAAACAAGGGCAATAATTTGCATTATATTCATGCAAGAGTTATCTAACTTAGTTATTGTAGTAGAGCTGATGACTGGGAAGGCTTGTGCAAAGTTTTAAGTCAATACATGTTAAGGTTACTGAGATAGGGACTTGCATGCAAAACTTTAACCAAGGTGTGATGCCGACGCCACAGCTGACGCCGACGCTTGGTCGAGTAGAATAGCTCTCTTTATTCTCCGAATAATCAAGCTAATAATGGATAATTAATATTTTAATCTTATATATTTTTGCCTTAGAAAAAAAAGATCAGCTATACCACACCACCTTTTTAAATGTTTTAATATTAGTTAAATAGCGCATATTTTTGTGTTATTTTAAAAATGTTTATATTTTATAACACCAGAAAATAATTAATGTTATGCTTTAGTTCAAAATTATTCTAACACATACACTTGTACAACTTTTTGAAAAACGAAACAAGATTTTCTATTAAGAATATTTATTCCACTTAAAGTTCCCAATACCCCCTATTTAATGTAAGCATATATAAAAATTAAAAGCACTTTTTGGCTTAAAATAGACATGTTTGTGGCTTAAATCATTGAATGTAACAATGTTCACAAGACTGCAACAAAGATAATGGTTTCTTAAAGGAAATACAACTTTTATTTAAGATATAAAATTCACATACATGAAGATCTGAAAACATCCAAGTCAACATCCTTAAATGAGTTAATTAATCAAATTTACAGAAATAAATGTGTATATTTTTTTTTGTGAAAATTGTTTTGTAACTTAAATATATTTAAGAAGGTAACAGTTCTTTTGAAAGACATTTGGAGACCCCTTGTATTGGAGAATGTATTTAGAGTTATACCTCTTTCCGAAGTTGAAACAAAAATTAAGCACCTCAATATACTGTGAAATCTTTATTTTTCATGGGGTACTACTTTTCATTGGTTTTGAAATTAAATCCAAATGGAATGGTTGTGGATAAAATTTTGTTACATCCCAACTGCGTAGCATTTACCTGTACCTAAAATGTAGACCTTTCTTAGCTAGATCTATATGTTATCAGATAGTTTCCATTTAGTGTGTACATTTAGCTTTTAGATAATTCTGTTGAAAGTTAAATCTAAATTTGAAATCTTTAATTTAGTGCACTGATTAAGTTAAAATATGGTAACTGTATTAATATTCAATCCATTTCACTACACAGAATATGCATGTCAATATCGGAGGTAGTGTGTTTACTTGCATGTATTTTATTTTCATTGCTGTGGAAAGTGCTAAAAATAGACCATTTCCTAGAAGAATATGTCAATTACAATACTAGTAGTAGATGACCCATTTTACATCAGCGTGACATATTTTTCAAGCATTGTTTCAAGTAGCTATTTTTAAAAGAGAAAAATATGCATGTGAATAAATACGATACAGATTTTAGTATTTATTAAAAATTAACCTATTAGGCTATTGTGTTTTTATTTCTTGTTGACGAGGAATAAATATTTCTAACAAATAAATTGCATTGGTCTCAACCTACTTACACCTTCAACTTGTGACACAGCCTCTCCAATTGTTGTTTTCATAACAGTTTGACCAAACACCAAAGTGCTGACTAATTGACACCTCTCCCCACGATTACCCCATGTCACAAAGAGCATTTATTACCCATTGTGTAGGTGTAGACAGCGACTTAATACTGATACAGGTCAGTAATTAAAATGTGTTATGTAATAGATATATTCGAATTTAAAGATTGCAGTAAAACATTTTTTTTTTCTAAAATTGTGTTATTTATGTTCATAGTGTTACACGTAATTACATCTACATTACCACAGTAGATTGTGTTATTTATGTTCACAGTGTTACAAGTAATTACATCTACATTGCTACAGTACATTGTGTTATTTATGTTCATAATGTTACATGTAATTACATCTACATTGCCATGGTACATTGCGTTATTTCTGTTCATAGTGTAACACGTAATTACATCAACGTTGCCATGTACATTGCATTATTTCTGTACATAATGTTACACATAATTACATCTACATTGCCACGGTACATTGTGTTATTTATGTTCATAGTGTTACATGTAATTACATCTACATTGCCACGGTACATTGCGTTATTTATGTTCATAGAGTTACACTTAGTTACATCAACATTGCCACAGTACATTGTGTTATTTATGTTCATAGTGTTACACATAATTACATCTACATTGCCACGGTACATTGTGTTATTTATGTTCATAGTGTTACATGTAATTACATCAACATTGCCACGGTACATTGTGTTATTTATGTTCATAGTGTTACATGTAATTACATCTACATTGCCACAGTACATTGCGTTATTTATGTTCATAGTGTTATATGTAATTACATCAACATTGCCACAGTACATTGCATTATTTATTATCATAGTGTTATATGTAATTACATCAACATTGCCACAGTACATTGCGTTATTTATGTTCATAGAGTTACACTTAGTTACATCAACATTGCCACAGTACATTGTGTTATTTATGTTCATAGTGTTACACGTAATTACATCAACATTGCCACAGTACATTGTGTTATTTATGTTCATAGTGTTACATGTAATTACATCTACATTGCCACGGTACATTGTGTTATTTATGTTCATAATGTTACATGTAATTACATCAACATTGCCACAGTACATTGTGTTATTTATGTTCATAGTGTTACATGTAATTACATCTACATTGCCACAGTACACTGCGTTATTTATGTTCATAGTGTTATATGTAATTACATCAACATTGCCACAGTACATTGCATTATTTATTATCATAGTGTTATATGTAATTACATCAACATTGCCACAGTACATTGCGTTATTTATGTTCATAGAGTTACACTTAGTTACATCAACATTGCCACAGTACATTGTGTTATTTATGTTCATAGTGTTACACGTAATTACATCAACATTGCCACAGTACATTGTGTTATTTATGTTCATAGTGTTACATGTAATTACATCTACATTGCCACAGTACATTGTGTTATTTATGTTCATAGTGTTATATGTAATTACATCAACATTGCCACAGTACATTGCGTTATTTATGTTCATAGTGTTATATGTAATTACATCAACATTGCCACAGTGCATTGCGTTATTTATGTTCATAGAGTTACACGTAATTACATCAACATTGCCACAGTACATTGTGTTATTTATGTTCATAGTGTTATACGTAATTACATCAACATTGCCACAGTACATTGTTTTATTTAAGTTCATAGTGTTACATGTAATTACATCTACATTGTCACAAAACATTGTGTTATTAATGTTCATAGTTACACATAATTAAATCAACATTGCCACATGTATTGTTAACATAAACACAAACGTTCAGCAACTGAAATAAAATATGATGTAAATTGCACAACATTGAGGCAGTTTTTTTCTTGAAACATTGTCAAGTTACCAGATTAAACAAAAGAAAGCATGTCCGAACAGTGCCTTTCACTTTTTTGTCACTTATCACTGTAACTATTTACAGTCACTGAATGATGCCATGTTTATTTCTAACAATTATTTAACAAATTTTGTTCTACCCATGGAAAGTGAAACCAATGATAACTGATTACCTGGTAATGTGTATGCCAAGATTGTACTCGATGGTAGACTGGTCCCATTGGCATTGACAGATGAAACTCTGAAATAATACCTTGTGTTGGGTTCTAGGGAATCAACATTCATAAATGTTTCCATGCTTGTTTTCTGAAATAAATATACAAACAAATATTTGAATATACCGGTGAAGTCCAAATTAAATCATTAAAAAGAAATACAAGTTTAATATTTAAGCATTCAGTGTCAACATGAATACAGCAAGCAGAAGTGCATAGCTAGCTCTTGTCCATTTGTTTGCATGAAGGCACCAAGCTGCAGTGTGCATTTCTGGTCCATTTGTTTGCATGAAGGTTCCAAGCTGCAGTTTGCATTTCTGGTCCATTTCTGCATCTGATTAGAATCGGCATTAGGCAACGTAAGGCCATAGTAGCTCGGTACTACATAGAACACAGGAAGAGAACCCTGTTGATTCATCGCCATAAGGGATGACTGGAGATATATCTATGCATCCGGACATGGACGTATTGTTTAAATAAGTATATTCTTATTTTAAAAACAGTAAATATAATAACATTACAGGGCACTTTGCATTGTGACATCAGTAATATACTAGTGAGTAGCAGTTTATATCACGACATCAGTAATATACTAGTAAGTAGCAGTTTGTATCTGGACATCAGTAATATACTAGTAGGCAGCAGTTTCTATCGTGACATCTGTAAGATAATTGTGAGTATGGCTTGTATTGCGACATCAATTAAATTAAAGATTAATAAAATGGACAGTGTTAGTGTAATTACAGCTTTGAACAGCTTAGACCATTATTATTTGAAAAAAAAATGAAAACAAACTGCATGATCTCCACATTCCTCTTTGTCACCACATCAAATGTGCATGATCTCCACATTCCTCTTTGTCACCACATCAAATGTGCATGATCTCCACATTCCTCTTTGTCACCACATCAAATGTGCATGATCTCCACATTTCTCTTTGTCGCCACATCTAATGTGCATGATCTCCACATTTCTCTTTGTCACCACATAAAATGTGCATGATCTCCACATATCTTTTCCACCACATAAAATGTGCATGATCTCCACATTCGTCTTTATCACCACATAAAATGTGCATGATCTCCACATTTCTCTTTGTCCCCACATCAAATGTGCAAGATCTTCACATTCCTCATTGTCACCACATCAAATGTGCATGATATCCAAATTCCTCTTTGTTGTCACATCAAATGTGCATGATCTCTACATTCCTCATTGCTGCCACATCAAATGTGCATGATCTTCAAATTCCTCTTTGTCACCACATCAAATGTGCATGATCTTCAAATTCCTCTTTGTCGCCACATCAAATGTGCATGATCTCAACATTTCTTTTTGTTGCCACATTTAATGTGCATAATCACCACATTCCTCTTTGTCGACACACCTAATGTGCATGACCTCCACATTTCTCTTTGTCACCACATCAATGTGCATGATCTCCACATTCCTCTTTGTTGCCACATCGAATGTGCATGATCTCCACATTTCTCTTTGTCACCACATCAAATGTGCATGATTTCCACATTCCTCTTTGTCACCACATCAAATGTGCATGAACTCACATACTCTCTGTCACCACATAAAATGTGCATGATCTCCACATTCCTCTTTGTCGCCACATCAAATGTGCATGATCTCCACATTTCTCTTTGTCATCACATCAAATGTGCATGATCTCCACATTTCTCTTTGTCATCACATCAAATGTGCATGATCTTCACATTCCTCTTTGTCACCACATCAAATGTGTATGAACCATGTGCAAGATCTCCACATTCCTCTTAGTCGCCACATCAAATGTGCATGATCTCCACATTCCTCTCTGTCACAACATAAAATGTGCAAGATCTCCACATTCCTCTTTGTCGCCACATCAAATGTGCAAGATCTCAACATTCCTTTTTGTCACCACATAAAACGTGCAAAATCTCCACATTCTTCTTTGTCGCCACATCAAATGTGCATGGTCTCCACATTCCTCTCTGTCATCACATTTAATGTGCAAGATCTCCACATTCCACTTTGTCCCAACATATAATGTGCATGATTTCCACATTCCTCTTTGTTGCCACGTCAAATGTGCATGATATCCACATTCCTCTTTGTCACCACATCAAATGTACATGATCTCCACATTCCTCTGTGTTGCCACATCAAATGTGCAAGATCTCCACATTCCTCTTTGTCACCACATCAAATGTGCATGATCTCCACATTCCTCTTTGTTGCCACATCAAATGTGCAAGATCTCCACATTCCTTTTTGTTGCCATATCTAATGTGCATGATCTCCACATTCCTCTTTGTGGCAACATCTAATATGCAAGATATCCACATTCCTTTTCGTTGCCACATCTAATGTGCATGATCTCCACATTCCCCTTTGTTGCCACATCTAATGTGCATGACCTCCTCATTCCAGTTGTTTCCACATCAAGTGTGCATGATCTCCACATTCCTCTTTGTCGCCACATCTAATGTGCATGATCTCCACATTCCACTTTGTCTCCACACCAAGTGTGTATGATCTCAACATTCCTCTTTGTCACCACTTCAAAAGTGCAAGATCTCCACATCCCTCTTTGTCACCACATCAAATGTTTGTGATCTCCACATTCCTCTTTGTTGCCACATCAAATATGAGTGATCTCCACATTCCTCTTTGTCAACACATCTAATGTGCGTGACCTCCACATTCCTCATTGTTGCCACATCAAATGTGCATGACCTCCACATTCCTCTTTGTCACAACAAATGTGCTTGACCTCCACATTCCACTTTGTTGCAACATCAAGTGTGCATGATCTCCACATTCCTCTTTGTCACCACATCGAGCGTGCATGATCTCCACATTCCTCTTTGTTGCCACATTGAATGTGCATGATCTCCACGTTCCTCTTTGTTGCCACATCAAATGTGCATTATCAACACATTCCTCTTTGTCGCCACAATAAATGTGCATGATCTCCACATTCCTCTTTGTCACCGCATCAAATGTACATGATCTCCACATTCCTCTTTCACATACTTTTTAAGTTATCACAGGATCCAAGTATCAGATTCCCCCCCCCCCCCCCCCCCCCCCCCCCGAATTTTTGTATTTTATTGCCATGGCAACCAAAATATTGGTCCATCCTTAAAATTAAAATAATATGCATAATATCTTTATTGCTCTTTAACACCATGTCAGGTCTCATGAGTCTAACTTACATACTTTTTAAATTATCACAGGTTACAGATATTTACTTTATTTTTTTGCTTTTCATTGAAACCAATTTGACTCATGAACGAACAGAATCTGATGGACATATGGATGAAAGAACAGACAGATTTATCTCTAAAATTACCTTATAGCATGGAACATGATTAACCCTATTGTTATCAGAGAACCAGTCCTAGTTAACCCTTTACTCCATAGATACGCGTTTTCCCGCACCAATCACAGAAGGCCTTTGAAAACAGTGCAGGAAGTGTTCAGATTGCTCATTACGAGCAATCTTAACTCTGTTTTTCACTTTGTCAGTTAATATAAACATAATTTACCCAATAATTCAAAAGCCTTCTATATCAGGTGCCCAAAGGCGTCTATATTAGAGGTGTCCAAAAGCTTCTATATGAAGTAAAGGGTTAAGCATACCTTCACCCATGGCAGATATGTTGTAGCAGTGTATTCCAGAAGATAACTGGTGGTGTTTGGACCTGTGGGTGCCTCCCAGTTAACAAGTATGGCATTTGTTTCCAGCTTTTTTATAGTTACATTTGCTGGTGATTTAGGTAGGATAGCTGAAATGAGTACAGTATACATCTATTATTATATACATTTATTATGAAGTTGAAGATATGTTATATACTGCCTCAGAGTAGAAGCCTACACACTATAGTTCCGTTCATATATATGTAAGCAATGTACACTTATGAACAATTTACAGTAAAACTTTAATGCAAGTGGGATGCAGACACAGACACTGATGTCCGGATGAGTACAAAAATTCTCTGTTTCATAGAAAAGTAAAGTTAAACATACTGCATAATTTTAGGTAGTTTTACCAGTAAAACAACTCTGGACCAAGTTGGTTTACTCTGGGCCAAATATTTTCAAAGAAATGGAACTTAACCAAAAAACAATGTAGCATTCTGTAGGCTATTTTAATTATTCATAGAGTTCAAGGTCATCAGTAAAAATTCTGCATAGTTTTAAGTATATAATCTTAAACAGTGGACACAACTTTGGCCAAAATTTGTTGACTTTACTTTATACTTATTGATTTTAGCTTGATTACAAAGAAAGCTCAAATCTTATATGAACTGCTCACAAGTCCTCTTCCTGGGTAGAACCAGTACTAAGTGTTGTTATTTTAGAGACATTGAATCGAACTGGAATTCAACCAGGAATTGAACCTGCAACCTCTGGCACGGGCGGCTTTCACTCTATCCGCTACATGAAAGCCTGCTTAATGACTTTAGACCAAACAATTTCTAAGAAATTGATCTAAATGCAAAAAATTAATGTTGTGCACGCTATTAATGAAGATGTTTATTCATTTGAGACTAGGTCATGTGAATGGAGAACAATACAAAAACTAAAAATAGAATTGTTATTCATCTGAAAAGGTTAATGTTACGCTTATTCTAAATAGTACTAAATGGTTTTGAGAAGACTTACCCATTACATAACAATTGACCAATTTTTCAGCGACTTAGGTTTGATAAAAAATTGAGTTTAACATAAAAACATATCATTGAATTGTTATCTCTGTCAGCAAAAACGTAACATCCATGTCTTTTTTTTTCTGCAAAAAGTCAAGATTCAAAATTATATATGTATTTCATAAAAAAATTGTATCAAACTTACCTTTCCCTTCATCAAAGCAGATACTCAAGTCATCCTTTTGTGTGAAGCATCCGAGAAAACTTGTAGAAACACTCATGGAAGGATTACAAAGACCAATACATGGGGCAGTGATACCTTTGTCCAAACAGCACTGAGTGTGATCGCGACCATCTGAACATTAAACAGTAAGTTGCATATAATAATAACTCAATCAGCTCCTGCCAATCAGCTCCTGCCAAATGTACAAGCAACATATTATGTTGTACAGATTCCAATATGGTATTTTTCTCGTTTAGATATTTTCCATTACTCAGAAAACAAGAGCTGTTGGAGGCTCAATTATTCGAATATTTGTCACAAAAGTACAGATTTCATTGAGACTAATGACAAATCCAAGTAACTTAATAAATTGAGCAGGTCTTATAACTGCAATAGGTTGCATGAAGTTTCAGTCCAATACATGCAGTGGCTGCTGAGTTTCAATCAAATACATTAAGTGGTTGGTGTGATATGGACTTGATGGTAATTGCATGCAAAACCAGAATTTCTATGTCAAACAAGGGCAATTATTTGCATTACATTGTATATTCATGCAAGAGCTATCTGACTTAGTGTAGTAGGTTTGATGATTTGAAAGTCTTGTCTGATGTTTCAATCAAATGCATTGAGTGGTTGTTGAGATAAGGACTTGATGGTACTTGCACGCACAACTTTTACCAGAATTTCTAAGTCAAACAATGGTAATCATGTTTCATGATAGTCATCCAAGAGTTATCTCACCTAGATATAGTAGTAGGTTTGATGACTGGGAAGTCTTATGTGCAGTTTCAATCAAATGCATAGAGTGGTTGGTGAGATATGGACTTGATAAATGCACGCAAAACTTTAACCAGACAAGGGCAATAATTATGCATTATAGTCATCTAATAGTTATCTAACTTAGTTATTGTAGAAGGGTCTACGACTGAAAAGTCTTGTGTAAAGTTTCAAGTCAATAAATGCAATGGTTACTGAGATAAGGACTTGCATGCAATAAATTTTACCAGGTTAACCCAGGTGAATAAGAAAACTCTCTTTATTCTCCAAATAGATGAGCTAAAAACTTTTGACTTACAGTATATTTTGACTGTGTCACAGTACAATGCTCTCCTTGTGTCACATGATCATTCTACATCATGGGACCCTACACATCACTGACCCAGCACAAAGCTGATTGCGTAATACGATTGAAATATACTGCAAGTCAAAAGTTTTGTTCTGAGTAATCAAAGGTACTCATCAAAGATGTCAAATCCAGAACAAGTGAACAACATATACATATTGTAAAAATTTAATTGGTTAGTCATGTCAAATGTATGTCATAAGTCATAAGAAATGTCATTGGTAAGTGTCAAATGCTCCCAAAATGGTCTGTGAAAATAACAATTTATTTTATAATAGGTAGGGATGTATACATCAATATCTATAGTCATGGACTGACGTTTCTGACTAGACACCCAATTTCATGCTTTTTTTTACATTTAAATGTGATCTTGACCTTTGTGTAACCTTGTCATGGTAATTTCTACAGGTAATTGCAGGTGACATATCATCATGACATGTTGATAATTTCTGTCAAGTTAAATTTAAAATCCCTCATTTTCAGACAAGGTTACAGACCAGACATGAAATATCAAACAAACTGAAAGTGTGACCTTGACCTTTGAGGTGAGGTTCTGGGTCTTACACGCAATACATCTTCATGTTATGCTGATCAATTGATAAATTGAGGCAAGTGTTTTTGAAATCTATCCATGTATGATAAAGTTATAGACCAGACTTGAAATCTCAAACTCACAGTGTTGTAGAACATACTCTTTGTGACATATTAAATGAGTCATGAGATTTCATTTTGATTTCAATTTGGTTCAAATGTAGAAAAATTGTTTCATCTTAGAGTCAGATTGACAATGCAAAGGTCATCAAAAAGTATTTCAGTGCTGACTATTTTAGAATGGGAATTCCGTTTCAAGTTTACCACTCCAATTTACGTATTAATTTTGTCACGTTTTGGTGGTTGGTGGATTCGATATACCAAACTATCCGGTTTATATTTATTAATGATAATGAGATGCTTTTTATCCATATTAATAATTATTTTATTTTTTAAGACATTTGTAGCATTTTTTCCTTGATATCCCTTTAAACTGTTCACTTATATACAGCTTCAGGATTTCACACATATTTACCACACAGGATTAGCCATGCTCAAATCATGACTGTGTTACAAATTTGAAGGTAATTCCTTATAAACAGTGAAAAGAAGTTACAGCGATAATTGCCAAACTGTACATCCAATTTTGCCCCATTTTATGACATGGGCACAATAAGAAAACATTGTAACGTACCTGCAGCACATTCAAGCATGCTTAAAACATGTAACCCACATGCCAGACCTTTCATAATGGCATTGTCAGAAAGGCGAAATGTATGATTACAAATATCTAAACACTCCAGTGGTACCTTCTTCTGTACGCAGCATTCTGTCAATATATAATAAATAAATCAATAAAATAATGATATTAGTTACCGTATTCACCATATGTATTGGGACAGCAACAAATAATTAATTGTTATGCTGCTCCAATACTTATTATTTAACAAGAGTTGTCAGAAGACCAACAAAGCTCACCTCTGGATGTCTAAGTCCAAAAAGAGCCACAACTGTGCCAAAATGCAATCCAGAGTTATGGTTCTTGTCTGTGTGTGTTCCATTGATGATGGTGAACACTTATGCAAAATTTCATTCACATCCAATGAGTGGTTGCATAGATATCTTAAACTTAAACGCAAAAGTTTAACCTGGGTGTCCAGAGACAACGCCGCCGCCACCGACAATGATGTCGGGGTCATGACAATAGGTCTCCTTGGATTTCATCCTGGCGAGCTAAAAAATAATATTTTTACTGTCCCAATATCAGAGAATACTGTAATTTATGGTATTTCTATGTACAGAATGCATTATCATATTATTCAAAACTGATTTCAGATACAACAAATAATTTTTCAGCCATTAGGTAGATATGGTAATTAAATAAATTAACAAGAGCTGTTAGAGGGACAGCGCTCTCGACTATTCAAATATTTGTCCCAAAAATACAAATTTGATTGAGACTGAAGACAAATCCAAGAAAACAAGAGTTATCTAACTTACAAAATTGACAAAACTGAGTAGGTCTTACAACTGCAATACCTTGTAGCAGTTTCAATCCAATACATGCAGTAATATCTGAGTTATAAAATTTCTAAGTCAAACAAAGGCCTTCATTTGAAAAAAGATCTGGAAAGAATTATCCCACTTGATTAATTTACTTGATTTCATGACTACAAAGCCATATGTAAAGTTTCAACCAAAAATTAAAAGTCAAAGAAGGGCATAAATTTGTATTATATTCATGCAAAAGTTATCTAACTTAGTTACTATGGTACTTGCACGCAAAACTTTAACCAGAATTTCTAAGTCAACAAGGATAATAATTTTGCATTATATTCAAACAAGAGTTATTTAACTTAGTTACTGTAGAAGGGTTGATGACTGGGAAGGCTTGTGTAAAGTTTCAATCAAATACATTGAGTGGTTGGTAAGATAATGACTTGATGGTACTTGCACGCAAAACTTTAACCAGAATTTCTAAAGTCAACAAGGATAATAATTTTGCATTATATTCAAGCAAGAGTTATTTTACTTAGTTACTGTAGTAGGGTTGATGACTGGGAAGGCTTGTGTACAGTTTCAATTAAATACATTGAGTGGTTGGTGAGATATTGACCTGAAAGTACTTGCATGCAAAACTTTAACCAGTATTTCTAAGTCAAACAAGGGCAATAATTTTGCATTATATTCAAGCAAGCGTTTCCTAACTTAGTCATTGTAGTAGGTTTGATGACTGGGAAGTTTTGTGCGAAGTTTCAATCAAATGCATAGAGATGTTGGTGAGATATGGACTTGATGGTACTTGCACACAAAACTTTAACCAGAAATTCTAAGCCAAACAAGGGCAATAATTTGCATTATATTCAAGCAAGAGTTATCTAACTTAGTAAATATAGTAGGGTTGATGACTGGTAAGGTTTGTGTAAAGATTCAAGTCAATACAAGCAATGGTTACTGAGATAGGGACTTGCAAGTAAAACTTTAACCAAGGTGTGACACTGACACAGGGGTGAGTAGAATAGCTCTCTTTATGAATTGTCGAGCTAAAAATATCAAACATATATTTTGATTATTCTTTAATCCATTGACACAACTGATGCCTAACTGTCTGTTTGTTTTTTAAATTACATAAATATGAATATGAAAGCTCCTAATCCATTAATCATATTGTTATTTCTCCAAACACTTTACAAACTTATTAGTATCAATTTACATGCTTTGAAGTATGACAATTAAGCACTTTTGATCTTTGCTGATGTGCAAGTGATTACCGGTATGTCACAGTTTATATTGTAATTGTTTAAACAAATGTAAATTTAATCAGATCTTTTTCAATATACCATGCCTATACATACTCACTGACCCCATATTGCAAAAAAGATATCTATATAAACATGCCAAAATAATATACTGAAAAAGGACGACGATTCATATGGCAACATATTGTATGACATATCAAATGAGTCACATGATCTCGTTTTGATTTCAATTTGTTACATTATACAGGTCTACATATAGTAAAACTTGTTTCATCTAAGAAAGGTTCTGATGATGACAAGAAAGGTTCTGACGATGACAAGATCTTCAAACATAAATTAAGTGCTGTCTATTTATAGAATGAGGATTTCATTTTCAAGCTTACCACTCCAACTTAAAATTGATTTTGTCTCATTTTGGCGTATTTAACATTATTTCATTATTTGATATATATTGATTAATGATAATGAGGAATTTTGATATTTATATTATTTTTAAGACATTTATAGTGTTTTATCCTGATACGCTCCCTTTAACATCAATTTTAATCAAAATAACATTTACATACCCGTTTCATTATATGGAGCTGGCTCAGGCTCAGGCTGAACCCCTGAAAAGAAAAATAAATTATATATTGTGTTATCACTGAACAAGTTTTCTTTATTTTGATACAATTAATTAATTGATCATAAATAGTAAATGGATGTGAGATCATAGTTAAAAATAACTTTATTTTGAAAAACCTTAAAATATTCATTATATTAAATTACCATCTAAACAGGAGAACATCACAACAGTAACTTGCTATATCAGCAACATCAACCCAAACAACAATAAAGGTCATCCAAACAACAGGAAGATATCCCAGTGACTGTATACTGCCTCCATAACAATTGTACAAAATATCCAAAACTATGATCATATCAATCAACAGTAAATTATCATTCTAAACACACAATATTGTCCAAAACCAACAATACAACCCCATTGATAGATTGACTACAAAGCAATATGGCCACTATATACTTTATTGGCATACTGACAACCAAAAGCATAATGCAGTGCATACTTATCACATCATTATTGATCCCATTCCATGAGAAGCTTTACATGTTCTTTACATACCTTCTGTGACAACGATCAGTGTCAATTCTGGTAGACTGGACCCTTTATCATTCACTGTTGAGACAACAATATCATATACACTGCCTGGTTCCAGGTCAGTCAGCTGATGTATGGTACCCGCAAGCACTTTAACCTGCATTGAAATGACATGATTTGTATTGAGTGAAATTGATTGAATTATGTCCCATAACTCCAGTGCACTCCACTAATCTCAAGAGCTTGTCACAGTGATGTTGACATGAATACATTAGTTACTAATGTTATACATTCTTTTATCATGCACCTGTAATAGCACACAAGAGTTACCAGTATATAACTTATTGAATTGAGTAGGTCTTATAATTGCAAAACCTTGTATGTAGTTTCAACCAAATACATACAGTCGCTGTTGAGATATAAAGCCCATAGGGGTGACATTAGGAGAAACAAACACCCATTGATGTTAACCAGAAGTCAAACAAAGGTCATCGTTTGAATTAGAGTTATGTAACTTAGTTATATTGTAGTGGGTGTGATGACAGGGAAGTCTTGTGTGAAGTTTCAATTAAAAAAATTGAGTAAGTGGTGAGATATAGACTTGATGGTACTTGCACGCAAAACTTTTACCAGCATTTCTAAGTCAAACAAGGTCCATTATCTTGCATATTGCATTAATCCACAATCTTGCATGTAAGAGTTTGATGACTAGGCAGTCTTGTATTTTTTGAAGTTTTAATCTAAATGAGTAGAACAGCTCTCCCTATTCTTTGAATATAAAGGTCAAGGCCTCAAGCTCATGCTGAGACAATTTTCTTGCTGTTAAATGATTTCAGAGAACATTTTTTTTAAATTTCAACACATTAGAAAGCATGATTTACCTTGGGAGCAATGTCTAAAGAAATTCAAACAGAACATTAAACATACCTTAAACAGAGGACCATCATGTAGATATGACTGACATATTTGGTTCAGTTTAGATTCTGAGAAGTTTAAAATGTTAAAACATTACAGCCCATCACCTCAGTGAGCATGCAAAGGATATCTGATACCAAGTGAAATAAGTATTTTTACAATTCAAGAACCATATCTAAGTGACATGGTTTGTCTTATTGGACATGTTAAGAACTTGTCAGAGATCACATTAACTAGTCTTGTCATTTCTGTGTACGTTTGGTACATATAAAAGAAAAATATATCTATATACGACCAGAAAGTAGCAAGATAAATGAGATGGTTGAATGAAAGTGCACATTCACAGACACTGTAATATCTGTTTTAGGTGTGAAGAAGGGTGGTCCTCCAAGACCTTTTCACCAATGACGAGGAGAATAAATGGGCCATCCAGTGGTGGTTTACAAAAATGAAATGATAATCAAAAATCAAAATATAATTATTATTATTCATGTGGCAAAAACGATGCACAGAATGTAGACAGTTTTGTTCTGCCTGTGTGTACAATAGGCTGTAAATAGTAGGGAACAGTTTGATTAATCAGTGATGTCAAAACTGGGAAAACACACAGGTCAGTATCTAAGCTGCTAAATTATAATACAATGCAATTGATCTGACACAAGCTGTCAATCAAACAAGTTGATAATCCAATCAGATGGTTGCTATGAGGCCATTTTCTTAGACAAACTAATGGTATCTAAGTAAACACCACATCGTATTATATTGTATTTACTTGGACAAACAAGGCCACATGGCCAGAAGGGGGAGCAATAGTTGATCTTGTGTCAGGTTAATTGTGAAAGTTCTCCCAAAAAACCTTTGTGAATTAAAAATTATTGTAATTTCATCTGATAATTCATTCCAAATGGGGCTGATATACAACACATTAGACACAAAATAGGTTTCACCTACCGAATGCCACTTCAGGGAAACTGTTTTGTCAAGTTTCCACGAAACGACAAAATACTGGCCTGGCTTGAAGTCGTCTGGTTTTCCCCACTCTATAACTATGGTTGTGGCTGTCACACTCCCACCCACCACATGTGTGTTTACTGGTGGTGATGGCAAAAACACTGAAATATTTGTATTGAACACATTACGTTATTGGTCACATTTCATAGCTACTAGTGCTTATGCACAATAAGTGAATCCCAAAGGAGTTCACAGAAAATGTGTTTGTTATTATGTAAGTTTGTATCTCAACAATGTTCAACAAGGAAAATGTATTTCTTATATTTATTATTAGTGCACCCAGTCTATAACAGCTCTCACACCAGGTGCCAGTTTCACTTACCTTCCGAAGTCTTATGATTTTGAGCAAACAAATTGTGACACTTAGAAACATTCCGTTTGCATAGTGCTTTTGTAAACTAGATAAAGAATACTATCTATAAGACTTACGAAAGTTTGGAAAATGATGTATATTTTCATAACCTCAAAATAAACACTAAGAAATTTGTAAACTTACAAATGTTAATAAAATGTGACCTAGTTCTCTAGTGAATTTATATTAGGTTTCAGTTGGTTAATGGAACAGCAGAAGTCATGCCATTTCTTACAGGCAGGATATCAGGAAAAATCCCTATAAATATATCTATCTATCTACTTATGCTGCATCACCCTCTTGCGAGGAGTACATGCAGGCACAACTGCACAGGTTTATGGCATGTGAATCTCTGATTAACGCAGAACTTAAGTAAGATCTTTTACATGTACTGGGTATGACTTTCCCTGTACACCGGACAACTTTGAATCCCCTACAAAGGATTGCATGATTTAACTGTACTGAATTAGGTACTGTGGGAGTGTGTTTGAAAAACCCCAGGCAAAACCCCAACTGGGATTTGACCCAGGGACCTCTGGGTCTTTGAGCAAGCATGCTAACAACTAGACAAAGGCAACTCCTTAAAAATAAAATAATTTTTAAAATGGATAGAAAACATGACACAAACATGTTTTAATCCACTACTACATGACACAAACACGTTTTAATCGGCTATAAAGTGACACAAACAATGTCTAATTTGCTACAACATGACACAAACAATGTCAAATCCACTACTACATGACAAAAACAACGTTTTAATCGGCTACAACGTGACACAAACAATATCTAAATGTCCAATCCACTACAAAATTACACAATGTCTAATCCACTACAACATGACACAAACAATGTATAATCCTCTACAAAATGACACAATGTCTAATCCGGTACAACATGACACAAACAATGTATAAGCTGCTAAAACGTGACACAAATAATGTATAATCTGCTACGATGTGAGACATGACACAAACAATGTCTAATCTGCTACAACATGACACAAACAATGTCTTATCCACTACAACTTGACAAAAACAATGTCTCATCCTCTACAACATGACACAAGCAATGTTTAATCCACTACAACGTGACACAAACAATGTCTTATCTGCTACAACATGACACAACCAATGTGTAATCTGCCACAACGTGACACATGACACAGAAATGTCTAATCTGCTACAACGTGACACAAACAATGTCTAATACAACATGACACAAACAATGTCTAATCCACTACAATGTGACACAAACAATGTCTTATCTGCTACAATGTGACACAAACAATTCTAATCCACTACAACGTTACACAAACAATGTCTAATAGGCTACAACATGACACAAACAACGTCTTATCTGCTACAACATGACACAAACAATGTCTAATCTGCTACAATGTGACACAAACAATATCTAATCCACTACAACATGACACAAACAATGTCTTATCCACTACAACATGACACAAACAAAGTCTAATCTGCTACAATGTGACACAAACAATGTCTTATCTGCTACAATGTGACACAAACAATGTCTAATCTGCTACAACATGACACAAACAATGTCTAATCTGCAACAACGTGACACAGACAATGTCTAATTCGCTACAACATGACACAAACAATGTCTTATTGGCTACAACATTACACAAATAATGTCTAATCCGCTACAACATGACACAGACAATGTCTAATCCGCTACAACATGACACAAACAATGTCTAATCTACTACAAAGTGACACAGACAATGTCTAATTTGCTACAACATGACACAAATAATGTCTAATCTGCTACAACATGACACAAACAATGTCTAATCCACTACAAAGTGACACAGACAATGTCTAATTTGCTACAACATGACACAAATAATGTCTTATCTGCTACAACGTGACACAAACAATGTCTAATCTGTTACAACGTGACACAAACAATGTCTAATCTGCTACAACATGACACAAACAATGTCTTATAGGCTACAACATGACACAAACAATGTCTAATCCGCTACAACATGACACAAACACAAACAATGTCTAATCCACTACAATGTGACACAAACAATGTCTAATAGGCTACAGCATGACACAAACAATGTCTTATCTGCTACAACATGACACAAACAATGTCTTATCGCTACAACATCATACAAACAATGTCTAATCCACTACATTGTCACACAAACAATGTCTAATCCACTCACATCACAAAATACATTTAATTTTTTAGCAAAAATTCTAGTTTAGTCTAACCTAAGTGTTTTCAATATATAATTTCAGCATGTTGACATAGATATTTTTATTGCAACACAGGATCATTGAGTTTATATAGGCATGATCTATTGAAAATAAAAAGATGAGTAAATTTAGCCAACTCTAAAATTATGACAAATCCTATTCTTCCTTTTAATTCTTTGTATAATTTATGACATTTTTGATGTTATAATTAGCTAATGCAAATTTTATGCAATTTGTTTTTATTCCAATATATAGCTGAAGCTAACAGAGCAATGCACACTTCCGGTTGATGGACACTGCTATGGCGGTACTTTATTAGAGCGGAGAAAAATCTATGTAATCAGCACTAAATACAACTATTTTTCAATGTGTTTAAAAAACTTTGTGAAATATAACCACGGTGTACAATAGTGAAAAGATAATTTGGACATAATGGATCAAAATAACGCTGATATTCAGCAAATAAGTGAAATGAACACTGCACAAAGTCAAAACCAAAATGGCACCACCATTGTCTTCATGAGAGAAAGGGACATTTTCGGGAACAGATGCCCTGAAAAACAAGAATGGTTTAACTACACTGAGATGTTTGAAGCACTTTATGGCAAAATACGGACTTTGCCATTGACTTATACATTGACAATCTTGATGACAAAGTTTGTTTACTTGCATAGGGGGTTCCCATACGGGGAAAAACTATACCACTTCTTTCAACAAATCCAGGTCATCTAGATGGCGAAAATATGTTAAAAGTATGTGTAAAGGATGTGCCATTGTCAGCCGATGACAGCATCATCGTGAGAACCTTGATCCTGATAGGCATAGAAGTAATATCACTGATTTGGGAAAAGCTCCGTATTAACGGTAAACTCGTCAACTGTGAAACAGGCGATAGGTTCATCACCGTAAAGGCTTCTTCAGTAAAAGAACCTCTTAACCGGTTTATGTCATTCGGTAGACAATGAAAAGAAGACACCTAAACCACATGACCAACCAGATGACACTCTTAAAAATCGTAAGAAAACCATATTAAGTAAAACAAACAAGCAGACAAGAATACCCACCCAGCAGCCGATCGACTTTTATATGAGCAATAGCCAAAACAAATACCAAACACCAAATAAGGAAACGAAAGAAAAATTATCGATCACCGCGAACTCCAGCAGAAATGCTAAATGATGGAAATAAGAAAGCTTGCCGTCCCCCCAGCGAAGAAGACGAAGAGTCAGACGAAGATAAACAATAACTGTCTATATTAAAATTACGTGATGGATCAGATTTACATGATATTCCCAAATGGACTAATGATTCTGAATACGATTTTGTTTTTGTTTAATTATCACATATTAAGTGGAATTAATTAAACACAATTTATTACGGGTTAACGGTTTGAACAATAAAAGACCCTATTTATATTCAGATATAAAGTAGTGGAAACAGATATGAACTCTTAACTCTGAAATATCTATTTAGAATTATATCTATTTAGATTTATTGTATGTATAAAACAAGTTTTTCTTAAAAAAAAAAAAATTTATCATGTCTGCAAATACTTTATGGGACAGAAACAAACATTTTTCACCAAACACCATCTGCAAAGATAAAATCATTTTGTGTCGTCTTATTTAAGAATATGCTAATACAATAGTAAGTTATGTAAATTGGCTGGTATCCTGCACAAATGTAATGGTAGCAGAAAGTTTTGTGTTGCGCTGGGTACCAAAGGGCAAATATCGGCATTATTTTATCTACTTGATAAAATCAATACTCGCTACTGCACGAGTTGTATATCTTGTAAAGCTAGACAATAGGCGGTCATTAAGCTTAGCGCTTACCTGTAAGCATACCTATCACTCACCTGTCAAACTTCAATTACACATGTTTAAAACATGAGTCAGAATTATAAGGATATAGTGTATTTTATTTCTTTAAATGCACAAGGCCTGCACGATAGTGCCAAACGCGCACGACTTAGAGAATATATTTCTCAACAAAAGGCTAACATTATTTTTCTACAAGAAACTCATTTCACACAAGATATTGAAACTTTAATATAAAATGAATTTAATTTATTTAAAGTGTATAATCTGTATGGTACCAATGTCAGTAGAGGCTGCACTATTTTAATTGAAAAATCACTAAACTTGGAAGTTATTGATTTTAAATCAGATCAAAATGGTAGATATATCTTAATAAATTTAGAATTAGAAAAAAACTTTTTTAAACTTCTTAATATTTATTGTGTCTCATTATCATTCGTCTCTCACCACTGATTCAAGTGGGAAAGTTATCAGTTACTTGCAGAGATGGGGTGTGCTCGAGTACTGGTTAATCCCAAGAAACAGTGGTTACATTAACTGATCGTCTGTTAGCCCTCGATGGCATAAAAATGACGCTGAATATTCAATCAATCAATCTTAATATTTATGCACCAAACGATTTAAGGTAAAGAAACATTTATTTCAAATCATAAGACCAGTTATGAAAACAATTGTCTCTTGGTCTAAAATTTGTAGCTGGGGATTATAATCAGACCTTGTCGGATTTAGATAGAAAAAGCAGAAATAAAACTTGCGTTCATCAAAAAGAAAATTCTGGTTTACATAAAATGATTATTTCACACAAATTGAATGACATATGGAGAGAAATAAATAAAAATATATAAATTCAATATACATGGAGATGCTTAAATGGTACAGAAAAGAGTAGAATAGATTTCTGGTTAACAGATGCTAACATAAGACCTGCCATACACACAGCGGATATACAACCTTCTCAAATATAATATACCAATCATTTAGTTGTTTCTTTAAAAGTAATTAACCTATAGAATAAAGGGCCTTATTTTTGGAAGATGAATAATACATATTTAAAAGACAAAGAATATATAAATTTAATAAATAAAACAATAGAGCAATGCTTAACATACTTCGAACAAAGAGTAAACAACCAAACACTTTGGGATTATTGTAAAGTTTTAATCAAGGAAAAATCTATTTTATATGGAAAAGTTAAAACAAAAGAAAGAAATAATACTTTAAAAAATTTAGAAAACCGTCTAAAAACTTTAATAGATTTAGATAATGAAAATGAAAAAAATCACAAAATAAAAAATGAAAAACAAGCTATATCATTACTTAACACAGATTACAATATCGCTACACATGCACTTGCAATGCGTTTACAAAAAGTTTTACCTAGCGTAATAAGTATGGACCAACAGGGGTACTTAAAAATAGGTTTATTGGCTACAATATTAGGCAAATACAAGATATAATAGACTATACTGAAAAACTAGACATCGAAGGAGCAATTTTGTTTCTTGATTTCAGAAAAACTTTTGACACAGTTAGTTGGGATTTTTTACTTGCTGTTTTAAAACATTTCGGATTCAATGCATCTTTTACTTCAATAATCAGAACTATTTATAATAACTGTTCATCCTGCATAATGAATAGTGGCTGGAAGTCGGACTTCTTCTTTTTATATAGAGGATTAAGACAAGGCTGTCTGAGCTCTGCTCTAATTTTTATTATAGTAGCCGAAATTATGGCTGTTAATATACGTAACAATGATGCAATTCAAGGCATAAAAGTATTAAAAATTAAAATAACGCAATTAGCAGATGATACAACTACTTTTCTTGGATCAAAAAATGGCAAACAATCACGATTAGTTCTTAATCATGGAATGCAATGCACTAAACTTGGAAAGAAATATAATTGACAGTGAAAACTTAATAAACAATTGGCTTCAATGAAATTTAACATTTTTCAGAAAGAACTTGTAAACACAAACAACAAAATAATCTACAACAAACTTATAAGTTGAAAATTTTCTATTCCATGAAGCTTTACACAAATTAGAAGACAATTGTATAAAGCAATTTAAATTTAAATTAATTCATAAGATCATTCCATCAAAAGAAGTATAAGATTCCTCTGGAAAATAAGCTCAACTTGGTTTTGTAACATCTGCAATGAACCCGAAACTTACAAACATTTGTTCATAGACTGCAAAGAATTAAATGGATTTTGGAAGAAAATAAACACCTTGTTCAAACATTGCGGAATAAATAAAAACAAAAAATCGCTATATAACATAATAATAGGCTACAAAGTAGATCATCAGGAATATATTAATATAAACAGAATATTCGCACTAATAGGATTTTCGATATATAAAACGTATTTTATAAGTGAATCTAGAACTAAACATGTAAATTATTTTTTAATATTCTGTCAAGAATTTAAAAAATTATCTAAGCTCTCCGAGTACAACAGATATAAATCTAATAATTTTGAAAGACGAGTTCAAAATTACAAAGACAGCCTGTAAATACAAGAAAAAAATCATCTTTAGATAAGTATATAACCTACTCAGAATATAATATGCCAAAAGACCCGCCTATATATAATCTTGTATACGTTCCAGGAACTTGACAAAGAAAAAACCAATTTAAAATCTACAATAATAATTATTGTTGATTGTTACACAATCTATTGTTTGTATTTTAAATTAATCTGTGATTTATGTATATTAATTGAATAAAGTTTTATAAAAAAAAACAAAAACAGCAATGCACGCAGGCACAGGAATTAAAAGCTTGACCTTGACCTTTAACCTTCAAACTTTGGCCATTGTGCATAAAATATTGAAATTATATTGAAATTATATGGTGACCAACAGTGCCAAGTTTAAAATTTCATATGCCCGTTAAAGTTAAAGACAGGACACAATAATGGACCAAATGTCAATGGTGATTTTCCCCATCATCGTTGTATTGGCCTAGGTGTTGCTTACAACACATCATTCTGCTGTATTGATCATTTGTGCAAAGTATTAAGTATACCAAACATACTGAATGCATACAGCAGTTATAGACCCTTCTTAAAGCCCAAACATGCAGAATGACATTTGTGTAACCTTGAAGATGAGGACACAAATGCAAAATGCCTTAAAAGAATAGGAGTAAATGTGCCAAATTATTTTGAAATCCATCCATGTATGTAAGAATGACATTCATTGTAACCATGACCTTAACGATGGTAACACACACGTTGGGCTCTGCATGTGAAGCTGACGTGATGAATAAATATGCCAATATATGTGCCATCATTTCATGCCAGAGTTATGGACTGAATAGAAAATAAAGTAAAGTAGGTGTGAATTTAAACTTGAAAATGTAGAGACATGTGTTCTGCATGTTACCTTTATGTGCACATATGCACATTGCATCCATCTGAGAAGAAATTATTATTATCCATGCATATCAGAGATACTGAGTGGACACGATTCTTGACGGACTTACAAATGGATTTATTTTGAAATTCAATTATTTTATGCATCCTAGAGTTTTGCAGAAACATGATTTTTACATATAATTATCTATAATGACATTCAATATGACCTTAACCTTGAAGATGAGGACACATCTGTTGGTTTCTTCATATCACCTCCATGTTAAAGTGCCATGTTAATTTGATATCCATCCATGCATACCAGAGAAGTTGTGGACCGGACAAAATGTTTAAATATAATTATACAGTATGGTATTCATTTTGACCTTGACATTGCAGATAGGGACACATATATTGGGTTCTGCACATTACCTCCATGTGATGAGTAAATGGGTCACAATTTTTTGAAATCCATTCATGCATAACACAGCTACAGAGCAGACATGATTTTTAACGGACAGATGGATGGAGTGACGTCCAAGACAATCTCAGTAGGTCTACCTCACCCACCAATATGTGGGGGGAAGACATCACGACAAATGGATGGACAGGCAGATGAAAGACACATAATGATCAGAACAGCTTACCTGTTTTATTCAAGTAACATAAAAATGCTGACAATAAAAGGTTGGATGATAATACAGACGGATGGAAGCACACATAAATAAATGAAAAAAAGTATTATTAATATATTGTGCTCCAGCAAAAAAATATGGAGATATGCGCCACTTACTGGACCCTTCCATCATGCAGGCAGATATAAGGGGCATGTGAATAAGGCACTGTGTGAGATTCCAGGACCGTAATAAATGACCTTGACATAGTGGATGACACAATTCTGGTACCTGTACACGTTCACAACACGGCTTGTGGTCACCATCACCTGTCAGTATATTAAGATAAGATTTACAATCACCATGCAATCAAAGACCGCTGAAGAGATTACATCATTTGCTGAAGTTTATTTTTACCAGTTATGCACACCTTCGCATTATAAAGTATTTATATATCTAGTTATTGTGACCAATGCTTGTGAAAGTGCATTGTTGTGGTCCTCCTGGGAAATATTTTATCAATAGAATCAATATATTATTTTTGTTTTTTTACTCATTAAAATGATTTTTTTTTAAATTTTTCCCCACCAAAAATAGTCAATAAGAAGAACCAATATTGAAAATTCATGTTGCCTATTTATGCAATGAAATACCTCTTTTCACGAACAGACATGAAAGAGAAAACATCAGTGGGTGCTATGCAATGTTATATCAGTATCTATGATAGGTAAATAACAAACAGAAATATCTTACCGCCAGGAACTGAACTTACCGCCAAGGCATGAGTAAATTGTCTGTATTTCTGACTGGCATTTTAAGATACTGTCTGGATGAGCAATAGTTCTGAATGACATGGCATTACAGTAAGCTTGACAGTCGTTTGATACATTCTTGCTAACGCAGCAGTCTAGTAATGTAGAAATATAATACAATAATAAAAATAAAATTTCAATTCCGTATAATATTCTTCTGTAAGGTGATTTAATGTACATTTCCCGCACTTTCCCTTTTTTTCCCCCAATATAGAAGTTACACAGAGAAATATTTTTAATCTAACTAGAATACTGCAAATATATGCACAGCTAGACTTCATACGTATACTTTCTACAAAGTTTCATCAAAACCCAATGAATGGTTGAGGAGATGAAGAACGGACAAGTTTTTTATTCAAAGAAATTGAAAGGGACACAACTAATTTAAAAATTCCAAGAGCCATGCAAATCCCCCAGCTGAAGCTTCTTGCACAGTGCACTTCTTCTCAATGTCCTCTATAATTGTGTGAAATATCAACTAAATCAATTTCACTTTTTTATTATTAGTTATGTTCCGGAAAAGCATAAAAATATAATAAAGGGAGATAATTAAAAAATGGGCATGGTAGAGCTATAGTTCTTAAACAATACACTTTCCCTTATTGTCCGTTGTCTTTGTATGCAGTTTGAATAAATTCCATTTAGCACTATTAGAGTTATACCAAGGAAAATTAAACTTAATAAAGGGAGATAATTAAAAAAGTAAGCAAGGTAGAGTTATAGTTCTTGTACAACGCACTTCCTCTCAATGTCTTTAGTCGTTGTGTGAAGATTCAACAAAATCCCTTGAATAATTTTTGAGTTATGCTATGGTCAAAAGTGTAAATTAATAAAGGGAGATAATTAAAACCATAAACAAGGTAGTTATGATTCTTGTACAATGCACTTCCTCTCAATGTCTATGTCATTGTGTGAAGATTCAATAAAATCTCTTGAATAGTTTTGTAGTTATGCTCCGGACAAAAGTGTTACAGACGGAGAACATAACCATATCCCACTTCGCCTTCGATGGGGGATAACAAGATTGGAACCTACGACTAGTCAGTTCTTTATATTATTACAGAGTATATATGTAATATAAACCTAACCTATTATGTTGATTCTCACTTGTCAGGTTTTTCCAGCGTTCATTTCTCTAAATCTTCTATGACTTCCACGTTATAACAAAAGTCTCGTTATGGAGCACCAATAGTTTTAACAAACCTAGTACCCTTCATAAAGAAGAATTTTAGCCTTTTTATGTGTGTGGGGGATCAATAATTGGTGTATATCCCATTAATGAACACATGTTTTATGACTAGAACAATACTTCTGATCTCAAAATGAATAATATCATTTCAGAAATGAATGTGAAAATTAGAATTTCCTGTTTTCTTTAATAGTATGCCTATATAAAAATCAAAGTATCAACCTTACAAAGCCACATGAAACCCTTGTACAAATTTGAATTTTCATTCATAGCAATGGTATATGCCAAATGTAAACAAATTTAGCTGAATGGTTCCTGAGACAAAGATTTATGAAAGTTCACAATTTTAACCCTTTTGCCAGGGAGCCCTAACAATGGAACACCTTCTTTTCAACAAATCTGAATCTCTATAAAACCCAACAATTCTTCTGTAAAAAATTGAACAAATAAGTTCCATATTTTAAATTTTTTTATTAAACTTACCATTTCGGACAGGGGTAATTTTTTATGAAAACATTCATACATAAAAAAAATGTTAAAACTAAATTGAAAATAGCATTTTTTTTACTGACCATATATTGTCTTGGACAAATTCTGAGTAGCAGCCTCTGCAATAAAAGAAATAGACAACATAAAACACCAATCTACATTTATAGAATAGTTTCACAAGAGGATAATATGGTGGATATTTTATGGCAATTTTCTAATTCAACAACAGATTGCGATAATAAGCTCACAACAAAGGTGTCTAGGATGACGACTGACCTGAGGTGGGCTGTAAATCAAACAAGCTGATAATCCAATCAGCAATCATTATTGGTTGTTACATTTTCCTTAGACAAGCTAACTGTTTCTAGGTAAACACCACACTGTATTTACTTGGACAAACAATGCCATGTGGCCAGTGAGTACAGGTCAATTTATTTTAACTCTTTACTTCATAGAGATATAGCAGTATTGCCTATCCTAACAGATACAGGTAGAAGGAAACAGATGTCAATAAACCAATACCCAGCTGATAAGGTTTCTGCACCATTCCCATAGGGGATATTTAAAAATACATGCTGATTGCACACCCAGTTCATTAAAGTCATTATTTCAGTAAGAAATATTGATTTTATACTTTTTTTGTGTATGTAAAGTTTGTTGCAAATAAAATTTTCTTTCTGGTGATATAAAAATTATTATTTTGTGGCAATTGAATAATGAGATATATGGGTAGAAACTAAAAAGATTTTGTTTCATTTTCTTTTTTCTTTAAATTCAACACTAGTTTATATATATCTTGCTTATAAAGTTAATATTTCCGCAAGATATATTGATTTTACACTTGTTATGTCAGTGTAAACTTTGTTGAATATTGAATTATCTTTGCGATGATAAAAAAAAAATAATTCTATGACAATGGAATACAAAGATACACGGATATAAAACAAGAAGACTTTTCAATTTCAATTAATTTTTAATTTTGACACAAATTTATACATACCAATATTTTACAATGATATTTTTATATGTAATATAATTCAAACAAATAAACTTAATAAAATAATTAAAATAGGAATAGTTAAATAGATATATAATTTTTTACTATTTTACCAAAAGTATCATATATTTAATGTTACTACACTTATTAATATACAAAATATGCAAGAGCGTTCAGTTATGGTTGTACAATTTTTTAATCTTTACTTTTTGGTGGAATTTGTAAATTTATTTTCCATTTCACGTAAAAGCTACACAAAATTTAAATTAAAAAATATCAAATCCTCCTGAAAGTTTTGGTCCCGTCTGCTATGTGCGAACTTTCAAACTGAAATAAGACAAAAACATACATAAGTTCACTAAACAGACAAAACAGATTATTTACAATAATAATTAAGGACTACCATTACTACTAATAATAAATTATCAATACCTTAGTTATAATTAATACAACTACTGCATATTTATTATTAGAATCATTATTATGAATAATTAACGACAATAATAGATAGGGGAAGTTTTAATTATAATAATGATAGGTCTAGTTACAATTTTTCAGTTAGTATAATGGTAAAAATAGAAATGACTTATTATTTTATGTGTTCTATTACCATGCTATAATTTTACCTATGAGAAAAAACGTTTTATTACTTTCCCTTCTTGCGCATTTTTAAAAAGAATCCCCATGCTATTATTTTTACATGTAGATCTACTTGTATGTAAATAAATTGCTTCTGTCATCAAATCAGATCAGAAAGTCAAAAGTTAGAATCGGACATGAATTCAAAATTAATCTAAATCGGTAATGCGTATAATATTTATAAATTAATTAGAACGGGATCTTTCACAGACGAACAGATAATTAAAAAAAAATAATTACCTTATTATAATGACCAGCAGACATCATGCTGATCTGGGACGCCTTATAGTTTTATTGCCCCTTCATGGTATAAAAATTCCGGTCACGGGTGTCAGCTGTGAAAACAAACCAGTATTGTCGCATATTGGCGCGTGCATTTGATTAGTCCATATACCCCCAGGACATATATCACGGCTTTGGTAAATTGCCGAACTGCAAACTGACATAATTTATGACACCCCCTCCCCAACTTCTAACCACCCGAAAACATAACGGTAAGCCACGGTAGCGTACATGATTCTATCCCAGTAATCACAATCAAAACAAACAATGATTTATTACCGTGTCAATTATCGTAATCAGCACGCATGATTTTTCAAAAAAATCAAAATATGCCGATGTACATTTTCGGAAAATAGTGTTGACCTATTTCTTTCTGGAAAATTCCATGACCTCGCGTGATCGCTGGCATGGGTATTTACGATTGGACGGTATTTTTAAATGTAACCTATTGTGTCATGCATAATTTTACTACACGAACTGCAATGCTACACGAATATTAACACCTGTCATTGAAAAATAAATTGAAACATATTGTTTTTGCAATTGAAATTGGAAGATTTTTGTTATTCTTGCGTAAGTATGGACAATGCAATGAATTCGCGTGATCATTGATCAATTGAAATGTATTGTTTTAGTGATTGAAAATGTGGATATTTTTGTTATTCCCCCGTAAGCATGGACAATTCGATGACCTCGCGTGATCACTGATGTGACCCTTTTTACGATTGGACGCTATATTTAATTCTTACCTCTGATGTCTTGCATAATTTAACTGTGTGAAATGCAATGCTACACGAACATAAACATCCGGTCCTTGAAAAATAAATTGAAATGTGTTTCTTTTGCGATTTAAATTGGTGATATTTGTGTAATTCCGGCGTAAGTCTGGTCAATTCAATGACATCGCGTGGTCACTGATATGACACTATGTGCAAATAGACGTTATTTTTATAAAAGCTTTAAATAGTAACCATATTATGTCTTCCGTAAATTTACTTTGTGAAATGTTGCACTACACGAATATAAACTTACGATCTCTGAAAAATAAATTAAAAGGTGTTGTTTTTGTGATTGAAAACAGGGAGCGTCGAAATGCGTCTTTATGAGAATGAGACCATGCGTCCAAATGCGTCTTTATGAAGGACACGTACAAGGTGTCCAGATGCGTATTTATGAAGCGGGGGGTAGGGTCGTCTGAATGCGTCTTTATGAAGTATAGGGTTAACTGAGTAATAAAAATCAACAAAAAGCAGAAGATAATGTAGCAAGAAACACTGGTATCAGAAACATGTTTATCCCGCAATATACATGACCAGAAACACTGAATTCTTCACAAAAACTATATAAGGGGATAGCTTTATAATTCAGTTTTTTATAAGCAATGGTTATTATTGGAAACTTATGTATTTCTTTTCTACATTTGTAACAAACCATCTGCAGCAGAAATCATCAGATCAGATCTGGTTGTATATATATATATACACACCCAACACATTGACCTCTTTCCATGTTTCATATCTTGCTGGATTCCCTTTCATATTTTTGAAGATATATTTTGGACATTCAAATATAACAGCAAATATATATAAGAAGAGGAGATAATTAAGCCAATGAGAGAGATATTGTTCTTTTACACTGTACTTCCACACCATGTCTTCTATCCATGTTCCCAATCCCAGATTCCATTCCAGATTGTTGAACATATGCTTTGGATAATTAACAAGAGGGCCAAGATGGCCCTATATCACTCACATGACTGACCTTGAGTCACCTAACATAAGTTGATTATATAATACATGTACTCAAAATTCCAGAAAGACGAGATGGGCAAGTAGTTAGAATTTTGATTTGATTTGAAGATGTAACAGATGCGTAGAAGAGTTCAAACTTGGTAGAGGGTCACCCATGGTAAATGTCAGTGAAATTATATTAAAATCAGGTCAGTAGATTCTGACAAGAAGGCTTTTGAAGTTTTTGCTATAGAAGCTAAGTTTTTGAACTAAGATAAAAATCCAGTCCAGCACAAAACTAACCTGTTGTGTTTTAGAACGGTTTCAAACTAAAGCATCAGACTAAACTTTTGTGCATAAAACAATCCACAGCTCCAGCACAATAAATATTCCTATGAGTTTCAAACACAAGCCTTCCCAAAGTATATCGCTTGAAAGAATCTTTGTTGCAGTGCACTCTCCCCCAAAAACAATTAAGCTCCTCCTCCAAGATTTCAAGTACACTTTGACACTGAAAATCTCAAGCAGACTTCTTGCTGTGATGAAACTAGCTAAAAATATGGTATTGCTTTATTATGAAGCAGTAAACCATCCCTGTCTGAACCATAAAAACTCTGACTTATATATTCAGAAAAACACATATTTTAAAATGGTTCATGATATATGAATAATATTCAATCATTGACTTTAATTGTATCATTCATATTTTTATAATGAATTATCTTGAAAAATAGCAAAAAAAAGTTTATTTAAAGAGTTTATTACCTCTTCTTATAATAATTGCTATATACAGACATTTATGCTATTAAACAAGGGAAGTAATTTGACATCAAACTAATCCCACCCCCTGGCTGCCATGTTTTTTGAAGAATCAAGATGGCTTAAACAAACTTTGTAGAGAGTCACCCAAGGAACATTTCTGTGAAATTATTTTAAAATCGAGCCAGTAGTTTCTGACAAGAAGATTTTACTATACCGGTAGCTTATATAGCAAACTAACCCTACCCCCTGGCTGCCATGTTTTTTGACAAATCAAGATTGGTTGAACAAACTTGTTACAGGGTCACCCGAGGAACATTTCTGTGAAATTATATCAAAATTGGCCCAGTGGTTTCAGAGCTAAAAGTTAACGACAGACGACGGACACCTGGCGATCACAAAAGCTCACCTGTGAGCCTTTGGCTCAGGTGAGCTAAAAATAACCCTCCAAAAAGTACAAAAGAAGATAATTCTGTCATTATTCAAGATAGAGTTATGTTTCTTCCACACATTGTCCTCTATCCACCTTCCTATTCACATTGGATTGTCTTACATACTTTAGAAGATATGCTCCAGAAAAACAAAAAATCACCAAATACAAGTATTTGATAATGAACAGGCCAAAACACTGTGAAAAATCAACAAAACAAAACAAAAAGAAAATATGTGTATGTCCATCTGATAGAGATGAATCCTAAAAAAATCAAAAAATCCAACACAATGTTGTAGAAAAATAGTGTGGAAAAGAAATTGGTAAAAGATGGAATCAAAGGGCCATAACTCTGTGTAAAAATCATCAAATCAAAATATGAAGACAATAATTATTAATCAGTGATACATCCTAGCAAGTTTCACAAAACTCTCTATCCAGAAGTTCTAGAGAAATAGTGCAGCCATGATTTACCCATAAGTTGTTGAGAAATAGTGCTGGTATGGTTTACCCATAAGTTGTAGAGAAATAGTATGGGCATGGTTTACCCACAAGTTGTAGAGAAATAGTGCGGGTATGGTTTACCCACAAGTTGTAGAGAAATAGTGCGGGCATAGTTTACTCATAAGTTGTAGAGAAATAGTGCGGGTATGGTTTACCCACAAGTTGTAGAGAAATAGTGCGCGTATGGTTTACCCACAAGTTGTAGAGAAATAGTGCGGGCATGATTTACACATAAGTTGTAGAGAATTAGTGCGAGCATGGTTTACCCATAAGTAGTAGAGAAAGAGTGCGGGCATGGTTTACTCATAAGTTGTAGAGAACTAGTGCTAGCATGGTTTACCCATAAGTAGTAGAGAATTAGTGTGGACATGGTGGTTTACCCATAAGTAGTAGAGAAATAGTGTGGGTATGGTTTACTCATAAGTAGTAGAGAAATAGGGTGGGCATGGTTTACCCATAAGTAGTAAAGAAATAGTGCGGGCATGGTTTACCCATATGTAGTAGAGAAATAGTGTGGACATGGTTTATCCATAAGTAGTAGAGAAATAGTGCAGGGAATGGTTAACCCATTAGTAGTAGAACAAGAAATGTCACTGTTAAGTGTCACATGCTCCCCAAATGGTCTGTGAAAATAAAAATTTATGATATGTATATTGATCATTTGTAGCAAGTATCAACAAAATCCATTAATGCATGACAAAGTTACAGGCCGGAAACGAAATCTCACACAAACTTAATGTGTTGTCAAACAAACTCAAATTGTGACCTTGACCTTTGAGGTATGGGTGTGGGTCTTACTCGCGACACGTCGTCATGTTATGTTGATCATTTGTAGCAAGTATCAACAAAATCCATCTATGCATGAGAAAGTTACAGGCTGGAAACGAAATCTCACACAAACTCAAAGTGTTGTCAAGCAAACTCAAATTGTGACTTTGACCTTTGAGGTACGGGTGTGGGTCTTACTCGCGACACGTCATATACATGCCACCCCAAATTTTTTTTGGGGGGGGGGCATAAAAAGTGCGGGCATGGTTTACCCATAAGTTGTAGAAAAATAGTGTGGGCATGGTTTTGGAGTTGCATGGAAGGGATAAGCAGTGACCTTTAGCTTTTGGAAACTTTTTGAAAACCATATAATTGCACAATTAAGGTGGGTTGACCAGTTGTGTTTTTGACAAAGAAAAAAGAAGTATGCTCTAAAGTTAATCCATCTATCAAAATCCATTAAAAATTACTTTTCTTAACTTATCGGTGTTTTACTGTACTATAACACAGCATGAAATCACAGTCCGTATTAATCGTTTCAAAAATATATTGAATTGTCACTAAAAAAATCTCCCATACTTGCCCCCGTATCTCTATAATAAGAAGTATGGGAGATTGTGACACAAAAATTAGTACCATTTAGTTATATTATTAATTTTTTAATGTTAGTTGCTATGCCTACCTCCTGTTGCTATGTCAATCACGTATGATGGCTGACTGGAACCTGCCCCTGCCACAGCTATCACCCTCACTTCATACACAGTGTTCTCCTCCAGTTGTGTGATGGTATGTAATAAACGAGTTGTGACATCTGTCTGTAAACACAATGTATTTAATAGTTATTGACAAGACTGAGGTCTGTTCACAAATCGCTCTGATACAATTATACTACAGTAGTAACTTATAATTCATCATATTATATCTGTAAAGGTCACTCTTTTTAAAAGGCAATATCAACCCTAAATAAGTGCCTTTATCTTGAAAAAAATATGTTGAAGTTTGCTTTACACATGTTAATAATCTACCTATAAAATACTCACAGACAGTCCATTTTGTAAAATGTACAGAATTAAAATATAAGGTTATATTTTTCCAGAACTTATATCCCCTTTAAAATCAATCTTCTTCTTAAAAGGAGATTACACCATATAAAATAAATTTCTTTTCCATTTAAAAATATGTTAAAGTTTGCTTTACATTAGAAGTTTTGTAAGTAATTTATCTCCAAAGTTCTCCTAAAACCTCCACTTGTAAAACTCACAGAATTAAAATGTACGGTTCCTTTTTTCCTAAACTGCACTCTATAGCCTGTGATCTTATTCTGGTTTTCCAGGGGTTTTTGCCATGTTACCAGGACAGCTTCAGACATGGCTACAGCAGAAACTGCTTGTGGCTGACTGGGCAAAAAGGCTGCAAAAAGATATAATAATTTTACTGAGTATACTATTAAATAAATGTGTTAAATTTATATATTCTTTTTTTACAATCTTTCAGTTTTCAATTTTTCTGCTTACTGAAAGGCAGTGAGGAAATCAGGAATAAATGCCATAAATATCTGTAAAAATAAAATTACTTTCGAAAAGGATACAAAACATTTCATTGTTATAAATTAATAAATCAGAATCGTTTGGTATATCAAATCCACCAAAACATGACAAAAAACAAAATTTTAATCTGAATGGTAAATTTGAATTAAAAGCAGACGGCACATAAATACTGCTTGATGACCTTTCACATCATCATTTGGACTCTTTCTAAAACGAAATAAATTCTATGCAAACAAATGAAACTGAAATCATGTGACTCATTTCAAATGTCATAAAATATCTGACATAGGTTAAGTTAGGAAATACCTTTTCCACATTATTATGATTTTTGTACGTATAAATATATATTCTTGTGACAATATGGGGTCAATGAGTACTGGTATATATAGGCATGTTATTTAAAGATGGCTTAAAGAGACAAACACAAGATCGTATGATGGCTGACTGGAACCTGCCCCTGCCACAAATAATGAATTATGCTTGACTCAAGTAATTTCTTTGAACTAAAATAATACAATGAAAATCACAGTAAAACCGTTCCATACTAGCATCATCTTGATTGTTGTAAAATTGCTTGGCAACCTGAAGTACCAGTAATTAATTGGAGAGCAGCCTAGTGAAAAGTTTTTCCTGCCAAAATGGGCCTCTGACATTTGACATTTTGCTCCTCCGCTCACCTCTTTTGCCATAAAAATAATGCTTTATCCAATAATTGGCGGACCCTTGATTTGTCATCACCCTTATACATCGGGCTTCAGAGTGATCACCCATACATGTTGTACAACGGTGGTGCAAATATTTACAATTCCTGTACTTGCTATACAGTCCTTTGCTATAATCTATGCAGTACCAGAACCACACCACTGGTTGACAACAGGTCAATTTTGAGGATAGATCTATCTTGCACATTCTCTGTGGGGTTAGCCATAACCCATAACCAGAGGCCAATGTTTAGTTTTGACCAAGAAATGCAGGTTTGCTGCCTGTCTCAGTCAGAATTGTTCGCATAAACATTTCATGCTGGGCTCTTTTCTTATGCTTCTCTAATTACAGACATAAATTGTAATAGTTCAGGTGCTTTATCTTTAAAAAATTTTAACAGAGCAAAATTATGAATGCGTCAGAGTAATCTTCATTATTATTTTTTTAATTTTGCATCCTTGGGTAAGACTAAATTTGCCAATACTCATCTAAAAACAGACAAGCGTTCATTTGAGTGAAGATTCTTTTTTAAAATAAGATTTATACATGTATTTACATATTCATTGCACCAAATTTTAGCGCAGGTCTCGAGTGAAACATATATCATTAAATCTTCACCAGACTTTGGACAAGCAGTCATCAGATATTTCTTATTGCCTTACTGTTTTTCTCTCCCCTAAAACCTGACTCCAAATAGAGTCCCCTGTACCATGACTATGAACTAAATTGCTGGATTCCAACTGGACTCTTTCTTGTGCCGGCAAGTGTGCACACCCTGGATGAGCCAGCTCTCTTGTTACTGCAATAATCTCTCTGCAAGCCACATGGCCTCTCCCCTGTCAGCACCAACACTGCAGCACGTTTTCCTTAGCCATGACCTCAGTGGCATTTTTCAATTTTTCAGCTACTTTTTTGGAAGTTTTCAAAAGATGTTATTTCAATCTGAATTGAACATATGACCCTACCATGACCTTCTTTTAAACACTCCACCAGACTCAAGCTATCGGTATTGATACATGATCTGTAATCAGAGTCATTGGCCTGTGGACGCCCATCACATAAATCGAGACAAAGTGGAGCCACATTTCTACGCATACAACAACCCATGTGGTTTCTTCCATCTGGAATGCAAGAAAAATATTAAAACGAAATTGCTCTCCTAACAAAAGAGGTATATCCATCATTTTTTTATTGACCTTACAGAAAGAGACTGGAGTTTCAAATTTGAGATAGTGAAAGGATCACAACTGTTTATAACAAGAGCTAGAGTTAGTGAACAAACATGTATCTGAAGTTGTTTCATTAATGATTGACTAGTAGTTGTTAAGTAGTTGTTAAATAATTGTTAAGTAGTTGTTAAGAAAGGATTTTGTTACAAAACTTGAAACAAGTATTTTTGTCATCAAATGTGGTAAAACTCCATTTTCAACCCAGGACAGTTTATATATGGCTAATCTAGTTTTATTGGAGGAGGAAGACCTCAGAAGAAATCTGAGTATAACCATTTTCCATCAGTAAATAACTGGCAAACTTTCTCAAATTTTTTTAGACTGAGCTACAGGATTCAAATCCACAACCTTCAGATGAGGTTTAACGCCATTTTTAACACATGACAGGTTATATATGGCATATCCAGTTTTCAGTTTGTATAGGAGGAGGAAGTACTCAGAATGAAATTGAATAGAACCATTGTCCCTCTGTAAGTAACTGGCAAACTTTCTCATAAGTTTTTTAACCAACATGGGCTCAAACCCACAACCTTAGCAAAGAGACGAAAATCGTCTTTAGATGACAGCCCCTTAGACCATTTGAGTCTGTTAAATGGTGAAGACACTTGTGAAGTTTCATTGACATTTGACTGGTAGTTGCTAAAATACCCATTTTTTATCCACATTTTTAGTAAAATTGGTGAAGAAACACCAAGACATTCTAATTGTTAAAAAAACATTGAATTTTGGAAATAAAAGAAACCTCCTCGTAAACATGCAGTTTTTTTACAGCCATTGGTACAAATTTGATTATCAACGAAATTCATCAAACTTGACATTAAATTTTTTATCTTAACAAATGCCAAATCCTCTTCTTCCTCTTCACACTGACCATACTGTGACAGTCATCTGTGAATAATATACCTTGTGCACAGGTAAGTATATCAAGCAGTTCGCTGTCAATACAAGATCCATTCTGAAGTATACTAAACAGTGTCAATATATTTGTGCCAGTATTACACAGGGGCAATGCGCATGGATCCACATTTCTTTCCTTACAACATTCTGAAAAAGAAGAAAATAACAAGTAATGTCACTGGTAAATGTCCCACAAAATGGTCAGTGAAAATAACAACATATTTTATAATAGGTAGCGTTTACAATGTATCCGCGAATATCAAGAGAAATGAACTGATGTTTAAGACTAGACACACAATTTCATGTTTTTTACCTTAAAGTGTGACCTTGACATTTGTGTAACCTTGACCTTGAAATCTGATGTAAAGGTCTGAGTATTTCTACAGGTAAATGTAGGTGACACATCATCATGACCATTTCAAAATCCCTACATGTAAGACAAAGTTACAGACCAGATATGAAATATCAAACAACTTGAAAGTGTTATCTTACCCTTTGAGGTAAGGTTCTGGGTCTTACATGGGACATGTCGACATGCCATGTAGATACATTGAGACAAGTGTTTTTGAAATTCACCCACATATGATAAAGTTACAAACCAGACTTGAAATCTCAAACAGAACACGAGTTGTCAGAAGATAACAAACCTCGCTGATGGGATAAAACTCACCACCAATGCAAAGTTTGAGATTGGAGGCAAACACCAAAACTTAAACACATCTAAAAGCAAAAGTTTAACCAAGGTGTCTACAGACGAAAAATTAAGTCTTAAAGGATCATAACTCTGCAAAAATGCAACCCAGAGTTATGGTTCTTATCTCTGTGTGTTGCAATGATGATGGTGAACACACATACGAAGTTTCATTCATATCCAATGAGTGGTTGCATAGATATCTTACATGACAAAAAACTTTAACCTGAAAAATTAAGTAAAAAAGGGCCATAACTGTGCCAAAATGCAACCCAGAGTTATGGATTTTGTCTCAGTGTGTTTCAATGACAATGGTTAACACACATGCATGTTTCATTCATATCCAATGAGTGGTTGCATAGATATCTTACCTGATAAAAAACTTTAACCTGAAAAATTAAGTCGAAAAAGGGCCATAACTGTTCCAAAATGCAACCCAGAGTTATGGTCCTTATCTGTGTGTGTTCCATTGATGATGGTGAACACACATGTGAAGTTTCATTCACATCCAATGAGTAGTTGCATAGATATCTTAAACTTAAACACAACTAAATGCAAAGTTTAACCTGGGTGTCTAAGTCCAAAAAGGGCCATAACTGTGCCAAAATGCAATCCAGAGTTATGGTTCTTATCTCTGTGTGTTCCATTGATGATGGTTAACACACATGATCAGAAAACAACTACTAAGTTTCTAGTTGTTGTAACTTGTTGCCAGAATTGAAACATTCGTTTGAAGTTAAATTGTTTTGAAGCTGTTAACTTAAATTGCAGTTTTGATGGAGAAATTTGTGTGAAACAGGAAGAAAAACTGTTTTAGTAAAATATGTATTTTTTTTAACTCCATTTATTCATGTTGATTAAGTTTAAAACTAGACAGCTGATGACCCCCAGATTTTGAAAATGACCCCCAGATTTTTAGTCAGTGGGTCATCAATGACCCCCAAAAAATTGGAGCTGGAGAAAACACTGCTTGACCTTTAAAGTTGGAGTCTGGCTGTAACATGCAACACTTCATCATGGTATTTTGATCATTTGTAGCAAGTATTTATAAAATCCATCAATGAATGACAATGTTACAGGCCTTGCTCGAAATCTCCCACAGACTCAAACAAACTCAAAGTGTGACCTTGACCTTTGAGGTACGGGTGTGGGTCTTACACACAACATGTTGTCCTGTCATGCTGATGAATTAAGCCAAGTGTTTTTGAAATTTATCTATAGGTGACAAAGCTACAGTCCAGACACAAAATCTCGAACAGACTGAAACTGTCGTCAAACAATGGTGTAAGTCATGGTGTTAAGCGCGACGTGTCATCATGTTATGTTGATCATAATTTTGTAGCAAGTATTTATAAATCCTTCTATGCATGACAAAATTACGGACCAGACACAGAATCTCACACAGACTGAAAATGTTGTCAAACAAACTCAAAGTGTGACTTTGACCTTTGAGGTACAGACTTGGGTCTAACACGCGACACGTCATGTTATGTTGATCATTTGTAGCAAGTATCAGACTGAACACGAAATATCGGATGAACAGAAGGATGGATAGACACTGTGATAACTATATGCCACCCTATAAAAATACTAGAACTGCCTATGAAAAATATGTAGTTTCTTTTACATATTTGTTAAAAAAGATATTTATGTGATTTGTAGAAACAATCAACTATAGTGTAGTACAGTATTTTCAATATTTAATAATATTTTTACAAAGACTAAGAGTTGAGATTTTGAGCTCAACATAAATATTGTTAATTTCTATAGAGGTTAACAGATGCATGGATGTTTAGACTGTATTCTGATTAAAATTTATGTTATAGACATTATCTGTGCAAATGTATATGCTGAATGTATATCTGAAATGTGTTGAAAATGGTGTTAAACCCCATTCAAAAAAAAAATAAATAAAAAAGAGTTGTCAGAAGACAACAAAGCTTGCCCCTGATGTGTCTAAGTCCAAAAAGGGCCATTACTGTGCCAAAATGCAATCCGGAGTTATGGTTATTATCTGTGTGTGTTCCATTGATGATGGTGAACACACATGCAAAGTTTCATTCACATCTAATGAGTGGTTGCATAGATATGTTAAACTTAAACGCCGAAGTTTAACCTGGGTGTCTACAGACGACGACGATGCCGACTACGCCAGGGTCATGGCAATAGCTCTCCTAAATCAATGGTGTGTATAAGTTTACATAGAGATTGAGACAGTCTAGATCTGTGCTTATGTGTATGCTTAATCAATGGTGTGTATAAGTTTACATAGAGATTGAGACAGTCTAGATCTGTGCTAATGTGTATGCTTAATCAATGGTGTGTATAAGTTTATATAGAGATTGAGACAGTCTAGATCTGTATTAATGTGTATGCCCAATCAACAGTGTGTATTAAATTATATAGAGATTGAGACAGTCTAGATCTGTACTAATTTGTATGTCCAATCAATGGTGTGTATTAAATTATACAGAGATTGAGACAGTCTAGATCTGTACTAATGTGTATGTCCGATCAATGGTGTGTATTAAATTATACAGAGATTGAGACAGTCTAGATCTGTACTAATGTGTATGTCCGATCAATGGTGTGTATTAAATTATACAGAGATTGAGACAGTCTAGATCTGTACTAATGTGTATGTCCGATCAATGGTGTGTATTAAATTATACAGAGATTGAGACAGTCTAGATCTGTACTAATGTGTATGTCCGATCAATGGTGTGTATTAAATTATACAGAGATTGAGACAGTCTAAATCTGTACTAATGTGTATGTAATGTTATTGTATTTCTACATACCTGTGACATCAATATTATCTACTCTTGGCGTAGGTGGTTCACCTAAAAATAGAATGAAACATGACTGGACTTGCTTAAAACTTTTAACAATAGTAAAATAAAGTATGTCTTAAAAAACAGAATTGTTAATAAAGAAGACAAGAAATGTAACTACACTGTGGTCACGTTATAATGCGATTGATACATGTTTTTTGCTTGGCTCCCATTTTTTGGCAGGAAGAGGGATTGGGGGGAATGGCATGATAAAAAAATTGAAAATCTTTGCAAATGATCAAACAATATATCATCGCCATATTTTGATTTGATCATCGCTCATCTTCTACTCACCGATTAGCCTTGTACATGAAGTACAGACCCTAAACCGCTCAAGTACCCCAATTGCACGCAAACGGAGTGGACTCAGAGCATGAATGGAGCGCGAACGTAGCGCAGAAGGAGCCGGAACGGAGCGCAGATTGAGCGCTGATGGAGCGGACCTTGACCATTAGCGAACGCTGGATTTTGAATAATAAACGCACTCCTGAACGCATGAAATAGATCGTGTGCACTCAGACACGCTGAGTGCACTCAGATACGCTGAGTGCACTCAGATGCGCAGTATATGCACTATACTCTAGATACAGTAAAATAACTGATAACTACTGAGTGCACTCGTTCATTCGGATACATTTTTCTTACATTATTTGAGTGTGAAGTCAATAATCAAAATCGAGATAAATAAGAAATGTTCTGTTCACATAAATATAAACCATGTAGTAAATATAAATATTTTTTTTGGTTTAACGCATGATAAAACTAATTTTGGTCAACAATTTGTCAATTATATCATAAATATCAATATTGAGCTAATCAATATAACAAAGTTTAAAAACCTATTATACAATAGACGATGCATCAATGGTTATATACGGTTTCAAGGTCAATTTAGTTGCACATTTAAACATGATTTGGTTTGCGCAACAAAAATATAAATAAATTTATATATTATGTAAATAACAATTCGAAAATATGTAATATAAACTCACTATTTGCCTTGCTATTTCGATATAAATTAGTTATAGAACATACAGAACATATATTTCAATTGGATTTAAGTGTATACAGCTCTAAACACAAACAAGAGGCCCAAGAGGGCCTGAGGACGCTCTACTGACTCATAGTGGCCATAGCACTTTTTGAAATTCTCCTATGCAATAGAAATATCGGGGCAGGGTCATTTTTAACACTAGGGACACGATTTGAACAAATCTAACAAAACTATAGTTGGTCATCATTATTACATAATCATTTTGAAAATATGCTGCGCCATTCATGAGAAGAAGATTTTGTAAGTTTTGGGCTATTTTTTTGTAACGGCGGCCATCTTGAATTTCAGATAAAAAAAAAAAATCGTCTGTATAGTCTTCTATGCAATAGAAACATGCATGTGAAGTTTCAGTTTAACTGGCCTTGTGGTTTCAGAATAGATGAAAGAAAAAGTGAATTTTCTGTTTTCCCATAGTATCCCTATGTAAAATTCTAAGTCCCCTTACAGGGCCCCTATAAATTTTAGCCCCTAAATTCTTATCTGCAATCAAACCTTTACACTTAGGGATAATTTATGCAAAATATGAACAAATCTGACATACTGGTTGTGAAGAAAACATTTTTAATAAATCCCAATTTGTACCCTTTTGGGGCCCTTCCTAACCCCTTAAGACAGTGAAACCCATTCATTTTTACAAATCTGAATCTCCTTCACCAAACAATGCTTCTGTGAAGATATAGGCAAAATCATTTCCATTTTAAGAAAAAAAAAAAAAAAAAAATATTATGACATGTATCCCCTAATTGAACCCTCGGGGCCGGGTCATTTTTAACCCTAGGGACACCATTTGAACAAATCTAACAGTACAATAGTTGGTCATCATAATACATATACATTTTGAAAATCTGTTGGGCTGTTCATGAGAAGAAGATTTTTTAAGTTTTGGACTATTTTTAGTAACGGCGGCCATCTTGAATTTCAGATCGAAAAAAAAAATCTTCTGTATAGTCTCCTATGCAACAGAAACATGCATGTGAAGTTTCATTTTAATTGGCCTAGTGGTTTCAGAGAAAGTGCTGCTAACAGACGACAGACGACGGACGACAGACAACTCGCCATTGCATAAGCACTTCTGGCCTTTGGCCAGTAGAGCTAAAAAATCAATGCATTTGTGAATCGAACAAAACATAGATTCGCGGAAAATTATATGATTATGATTCTATTTGTAAAATAAAAATTACCCATTTTAAATTCAATTTGGAGTTTAGTTTTATATTTTCCCCAAACATAGTTACACCGTGTCTGTGCTTAGTTGTGAAAAAAATGGACGTAAAACTGTTATATTGCAATTAAAGTGAAAACAGTATACTCGTGCACATCTCATTAAAATATGAAATAATAGTACCAAATTAATATCATTCTTAATTATAAAGTGGGTCAGTAGTGCAGTGGATAGAGCTGGCTTCCGACGGCTGAGGTCGCAAGTTTGACCCGCGCTCTACCCTATGACCTCTCGAAACACAATTCAGTACCAGATCTAATAAAGGATTGCACTGGAGAATGATATGCATAAGCTCTGAGCTTGCTTCACAATCAAGCTAAATTAAATTAACGTAAAATAAATGTATGTATGTATGCCAAAAAAAACACCACAGGCCGAATAATAATGATGATAATAATAATATTATGAAAAAAGTTGCATTTTTTAGTATTGATTTTGACTATATATTTCTTATTGAATCACATGTCGTGAGTTAAATTAAGATTCATTAATCTGGTACAAATTATAATCAAAATACACGCAAGCACGTATCCAATATAAAAACTGTGACAAATCTGAAGTCAATATATATCTATTATAATAACAGATCCAATGATAATAATATTTTTAAAAAAATAAAACAAATAATAATGATACAAATAAATACTACATTTTCATTAGTTTTAGAATTGTAGGATTGATTTAATCTTGTGAAATTAACAATTCTGATTTTTAGTTTTATCTGTTTTTTATCAGAAGATATGCTGACATTCATCTCCTGCAGATTGGGAATGTAAATGACTTGTTTATTTAACCCACGGGACTAATGACAGATAATCAATGGACAAAAACTGCAAACAGTCAAAACTGTCAAATATGTTCGTAATTTAAAATAAATGCATTTGTTACGTAAAATAAAACAACTAAATCGTAAGTATATTGCCCATGCATGCACGTTGATTTATTTTTGTTTTAAATTTATTTATTTTACATCAAAAGTCAATATCCAGAATGCCAGCTGTGGTAAATTGATAGCCCTAGATACACATCCCTTAATATGTGTGTCACACTTTCTACCATTCACTCAGTACAGGTTATATTTTATAACGTGGGGTTTTCGTTTCGTTAATTTAATGATATTAATATCATGGGTTTACATACTAAAGTATCGTTCTGAAACCTCGAATAACCAATATCTTAAATGAATTTGTTTGATTTGTTGTTAATTGGCTGGCAGATTTTCTTATATCTTATCTTTTCAATCACATACTGCGGGTTCAATAACTAATTACATTCAAAATGAAAGCATCCGCAGGGTTCTTCCGTGGGCAATAGACCGGTAAGTCACCGCTTCGGCGTATATTTTAATTGACACGGCTCTCACTGGCATGTGACATAGCGTAATTAACACCACGGGTGTCTGTATTGCTGTGTGTCATATAAGTAGCGGTATAGCACAGTGGGTATATTTTCAAACAAGTTTGATATAGTTTGTATTTTATTTAATATATTAACATGAATCATACTATCAGTAAAAAAAATAATTTGAGAAACACTGAAAAAAGGTTAATTTCAGGTACATATATATACATAATGATAACGAAAATATTTACTAAATCTTATAATATCAGAATATCTTTTTTAAGTGAAGCCACATTTAGACCCAAATCTAGAAAAACACTACAAGATTATTATTTTTCAAAAATAATTTATTATTTTATATGTCAAATCCCATCGTATAAATTATAATAAATTTTTCATCACCCATGCAGTGCATAATTTTATTATTGATTATAAAGCTGATTTTAGTTTGAACATTAACAATAACCAGTGACATATCCACATATTGTAAGGTCACTGCTTATACTGATCAAATGAATGAATTACTGTTAAACCAAAGACGTATATGCGGTATTGAATTATTAATAACAATTACAATATATTTAGTTTATGTTGATGTATCTATAAATTTTGTGGATAACTTTTTTTGCTTTCCTGTAAAAACGGCTTACAATATATCAAAGAAGTTACTGAGGCAAACACATTTCAGTCTGGATAGTAGAACTTGGTAGAAGGTGCGATATTCTTTGATCACACAGACCACTGATCACATATCAAATTACAGACTCTTCCGTTTATCTTCCCTCAGTAATGGTTTATCCGAAATTTACAACCTTTCGCCCAGCAGGTGAATTCAATTACCTTGACTAAATCCCATGGATACATTTTATTTATTGCTCTATTTTTTAACAGCTTCAATTAAAAAGTCAATATGGAATCATTTTAAGAATTGAGAGGTTGCGATTGGTTATGGGCCGGAAACCGAACTGAGCTGACTGAACAATGAGTGAACACTGAACAAACGAAGCGATTGCTGAGAGGAGTATAAAATAAAGATAGTAAACATCGCTCGTGAGCAAATACTTGCGTTTGCGAGTGCATTAAATTAACCGCATTTAATCGAGTGTATGATAATGGAACGTAAACGGAGCGCGAACGGAGTGCAAACTGAGCGTGAACGGAGTGCAAACTGAGCGCAAACGGAGTGCAATTATGGGGTATATGAGCGGTTTAGGGTCTGTATGTATCACATTCCCTAAAGTTAAGACGTACTTTGTGAATGTAAAGATGTGCTTTATGACATGCCTTGCATAATGTCATGTGATCACTTGTGTCAAACTATTTCAAAATCCCTCAATGAATAAAAAGTTACAGATTGCACATATAGAACACCAATTTCTATATTAATTCATAAGGCCTTTTGCATAAGTTTGACCTCAAAGTGTGACCTTGATGTTTAAGCCACAAACCTTTTTTTTGAAGTATTTTTCACATGCTTGACCTTTGAGTTACCAACTTGTGTCTTGTGCACAACACAATATGATGTTAAAAGAAACTCGCCAGACCATTTCTGAATAGCATCCATCAGAGAACACTTGAACATTGCATTTGTGGATCCAGTGGTGGTTACATGTGGTCAAAATTGTGAAAAATACTTATATGCCATTTGTCACCCCACCCTTTTTGTTTGCAACTGAACACTGACTGAGAATCCTGGATCAACCAATGCTTTGAATGTTGTACCCAAAATGACATGCAGTTTCCCAGTCACTCTCCACATGTGGGGTCTCATGAAGGTACAAAGAGTATTAATGTGGCATATGTCTATAAAGATATCAATCATATTATAAATAAGTACTGCATTTCAACAAACCTCAAAACCAGTACAAGGAGATTAGGTGACAAAAGAATTATAAAGAAGTTGATATGGGATACTAGAAAATTGGACACTTCTTTAGGGCTTCTAAAATTCCAAAATGCAAAACAGTCCAGGCTTTTTATTGCCATAAGAATCACACTTTTTCCTTTTATAACCACTGTACATTAAGCCGATGCATATAATTATGTATATACCAATACCCCACTCACAGTGCAATTTTATCAGTTTGTTTATTTTTCATGCTTTCTGTGTTTAATTTGACTACACTTTTCTAAATATGTACATTATTATTACCAACATCATGTATTCTCATTTGAATGAACCAGTTTCAATCAATTTCACACAAAAAAATGATTTCAGGATGAATATTGGAAGTATCGTGTATACCAAATGTAGCCTCGGTTTGTCCCGAGTCAATGTCATATTCAATGTTTTGAACATTGTCAGAAGCACTTTTTATTGAATGTGACATTTAAACAGACTAGCCAATAGTAGTATTACTCTTGCTAGACTATATATGAATATATGTAAATTTGCATAATACCACTTTCAGCTCTGTCTCTTATTATATTATTATCAATTCATTAAAAATAAACGTTCGCATCTAATGGAAGATATATAAAATGGAATATAAATACTTATTGACAAAATCCTATTTTAAGTGAAGACAAACAAATTGCACAATTCCATTGCATGTATTGAATGAAACAACACTTTTGCTGTCATCTCTTTGATGACTGTGACATCACCGTGCGTCAGCTAACATCAAAGGGACATTGTAAGGGTGAAACATACATGATTTCAAGTCCTTGAAAGTGACATGTTTATGTCATTTCTTTTTGAAAATTGAAACATATTGTTGGATTACAAAGTTAGTAATATGGAGGAAAAATATCAAATTAATGGATAAGCCAAAGATATATAACTGGTATGAAAATGTTATATTAATTATTTAGTTCAAGTAACGTTTGATGATGCACAGATCTGTACTCTGTGGAAAACTATTTTTCCAAACATTATGACTAATACAAACAATTCTGGTCCGACATCAAAATAAAATCAGTCCAGGTTTGATCACTTTCCTAAATTAATGTCATTAATATTATAATTAAAGTCATTGTTAAAAAAACTCAGACAAGTAATACAGCACATTTAAAATATTTTAATGACTCTAGCAATTTTCGGTCCGATAGTCCTAGCTTTGACCACTTGAAAAAAAAATTACACAAGCAAACAAATTAACACATATATCAAAGAAATTACTGAAGCAAACACAACCATTTTGATGAACCGATATGGGTTGATGATCACGCATCAAGGTATGTTAAGTAGTGATAGAATCTTCAAAAAAACTCCCCTACTATCGATAATGGCTTAGTCAAAATTGACCTCCATTCGCACAGTGGGTGACATAACAATCTAATGATATTGCCGCAAGGCATATTTCACAGCTTAGTAAAGCATGATAAGGGTAATTTTATATGACCGATAGAAAATATCGGGACCGATATTTTATAAAATTTTGAAAATAAAACCAGTTTTGAACAGTAGAAATCAGTCCAAAAACAAAAAAAATGGTGATTTTAAAAACCTTGCTTCTTACTTGGTACTTCTGAGCAGTGCTCAGCTTGTATGAACTAAACATTTTTTCACATTATTTGATTAAGTATTTACCAATACTAGAGATTGAAAGACTAGATGTGATGCTGGCAACAGGGTCTGTGCCGTTGACAAAACACATGTATGTCCCAGTGTCGCTGCTCTGTACATCATGTATCACCAGGTTCCAGTGCACCAAACTGTTACTATCTGTAAAGTAAAGATTATGATTATCAGTTTGAGGACCGGTATAGGTAGAGATTGGAACACTAGGTGTGATACTGGCAACAGGGTCTGTCCCAGTGTTGCTGCTCTGTACATCATGTATCACCAGGTTCCAGTGCACCAGACTGTTACTATCTGTAAAGTGACGGTTAAGATTATCAGTCTGTGGACCAGTAGAGACTGGAAGACTAGGTGTGATATTGGCAACAGGGTCTGTGCCGTTGACATAACACATGTATGCCCCTGTGTTGCTGCTCTGTACATCACATATCACCAGGTTCCAGTGCACCAGACTGTTACTATCTGTAAAGTAAAGATTATGATTATCAGTTTGAGGACCGGTACAGGTAGAGACTGGAAGACTAGGTGTGATACTGGCAACAGGGTCTGTGACGTTGGCATAACACATGTATGTCCCATTGTTGCTGCTCTGTGCAATACACCAGACTGTTACTAACTGTAGAGTAAAGGTTGTGGACTGGTATAGGTATAGAAAAACTAGGTGTGATATGGCAACATTGTCTATGCCGTGACATAACACATATATGTATATGTCCCAGTGTCACTGCTCTATACAGTAACAACATTTGTTAGAAAATAATAGCTTGTACAGTTTCCGTGACTATGTTATAGAAGCAATTAACATCTTTTATCACTGTATTTATTGCAATGTTACAACAGCGTTCAGGAGAGGATCCATGATTTAAGTTTAGGGGAGGGTGTGAACTTAGAGGCGCAACAAAAAAATGATATGTGAGTTTAGGGGAGGTGTAAGCCTTTTTTTTTTAAATAGTAGATCTGGGATTGGTGTCCATATAAAAATTTGTTTAAAAGGCAGGTATCTGGTATGTTGGCATGTTCAAACATACTTCTTCTCCATGTCCTGTTGCAATACTCCAACAGACAAAGGAAATGTTTGTTTTCTTGTTAGTGATAATTTGATTTGTTTGTTTTTGTCAAACTTAACCATTATTCACACAAGACAGCTATAAATGGCAGCAAACTTTGCTCATCTAATGCAGTAAAGCAGGATCTGGCTAGCTCAAATGGTAGCATGTCTGACTATCAATCCTGGGGTAGCGAGTTTGAATCCCCATCTAGCCACGATATCCTAATGGTTGATAAATGATATTACATCTCATTATCATTAAATTTTGTCTCTAATCTTGATTTATGTGGAAAAATAATCAGTTACTTGCAGAGATGGGTGTGTTTGAGTACTGGTTAACCTCCCAGGATTTAAGGAAAGAATGAGTAAGTTTACTTATCATCTGTTAGCCCTCATTGGCAAGACAGTTATGCTTAATACTAAAACAAAGCTAATGCTGTAACAGTTATGAATGGACCCAGACAGTAAACTTGTCATTCTTTCACAAAATAAAAGAAATAAAGCATAATTGATAGGGGCTTTTTTTTGTGTGTGTTTTATTGACAATTTAAGAACTATGGTTCAAACAGTAATTATTATATCATCAAATCTATTTAAGTAGTTATCAGAGGTATGACAGTCATATAACAGTTGTGCAAGTTTGGTTACGGTCTAGAGAAAAATGTTTGTAAAATTATGCACATGGACATACAATAAAAAACAAATTAAATTACCCCTTCAATAAGAGATATTTATACCATTAAATGACCATAGTAAAACAGTTACCATTTACATGATACATGATTAAATGGTGTCATCTAAGTACAACAACTTTAGGTGATGTTTAGGGTCAGGGAGTCATAAAACATATCTGGTCATGTAAGGGAGGGCTGTGTCAACATGTATGTTATGTAAGTGGACTTCCAATATGGCATGTGAAGTTTCATTCATATCTAATGAGTGGTTGCAGAGATATCTTACCTGGTAAAAACTTTAACCTGAAAAATTAAGCCCAAAAAGGGCAATAACTCTGCCAAAATGCAATCCCGAGTTATGGTTTTTATCTCTGTGTGTTCCATCGATGATGGTGAACACACATGTGAAGTTTCATTGATATCCAAAGAGTGGTTGCATAGATATATTAACCGATAAAAAACTTGAACCTGAAAAATTAAGTCCAAAAAGGGCCATAACTCTGCCTAAATACAACCCTGAGTTAAGGTTCTTGTCTCTGTGTGTTCCATCAATGATGGTGAACACACATGTGAAGTTCCATTCATATCCAATGAGCGGTTGCATAGATATATTAACTGATAAAAAACTTTAACCTGAAAAATCAAGTCCAAAAAGGGCCATTACTCTGCAAAAATGCAATCCAGAATTATGGTTCTTGTCTTTGAGTGTTCCATCAATGATGGTGAACACACATGTGAAGTTATAAAAAACTTTAACCTGAAAAATTAAGTCCAAAAAGGGCCATTTCTCTGCCAAAATGCAACCCTGAGTTATGGTTCTTGTCTCTGTGTGTTCCATCAATGGTGGTGAACACACATGTCAAGTTCTTCATATCCAATGAGTGGTTGCATAGATATATTAACTGATAAAAAACTTTAACCTGAAAAATTAAGTCCAAAAAGGGCCATTACTCTGCCAAAATACAACCCTGAGTTATGGTTCTTGTCTCTGTGTGTTCCATCAATGATGGTGAACACACATGTGAAGTTCCATTCATATCCAATGAGTGGTTGCATAGATATCTTACCTGATAAAAAACTTTAACCTGAAAAATTAAGTCCAAGAAGGGCCATTACTCTGCAAAAATGCAATCCAGAGTTATGGTTCTTGTCTCTGTGTGTTCCATTGATGATGGTGAACACACACGCACAGATTCATTCATTTTTAAATGAATGTTTGCATAGTTATCTTAAACTTAAACACAAAAGTTTAACCTGGGTGTCTACAGACGATGACGCCGCCGTCGGGGTCATTGCAAAAGCTCTCCTTGGACATTCGTCCTGGCGAGCTAAAAAACAACATTGATTTTTGAACAATGTGGAAAAAAACATGTGGAAATAATAAAGTATAACAAGAGCTCTACTATTTTGATGCTGTTCTAAAACAACAGCTATTTCAAGAAATAAGTACCAAATGGAAGACAATTAAAACTCAGGGGTGGTATAAATAAATAAGCTATAATTATTGCTTGTCTGTCAAAAAAAAAATTAGCAAAATAATTCAATAAAATTAATTTTTAAAGCAACAACATGAATGAATGGCTTATTTAATGTAGCATTTAGTTACATTTGTTTAAAATTGCTTAAATAAATTCATTAACAATTGCTGACAAATAACCAGATAGGTGTGCCAATACCTAACTTAAGGCACACCATGTACGTATAATAACCCTAAATATTACAATTGTATGAATAGAATAATATAAGTTGGTCAAGCATATCAAGAAATATTAATTAAATATTACCTGAAATAATTCCAGCACAAATTTAAAATATAGTGTCAGCTATAGTTGAGATAATCTTCTGTTTTAAGAGTAGTTTATCAATATTTTACATATGTGATATATGCACAATTTTCAAATCTTATGGTAAAATACCAGTTCTTGTTAATGGGTCTATAGTCTTGTACCAACACATACAGTTTATCAATGCTGGATATCCTTCCACATACTAAGTGTTGTTTTTTAACATATACCATATAATGCACTAACTTCACCTTGTAGGGCAATATATCGGTACCAGTTCAAGAAAATGGATCTAAAGTTGTAATAATCTTGTACCAGTATACACAGTTTATCACATCTGGATACCATCATGAAAATGAAAAAAAACTTTCCTGAAAATGAAAAGAAAAAAATACCCTTTTTAAAAAAAAAAAGAAGTGAGTATTTATAGGTCCAGGAATTCAATTTTGGTAGAAAAATAATTTTAAGTTTTGAACAAATTTGAGAGAGAACCACAAACTGACTCTATTTGTCAAACATCTAAGGTCAAGGCCTTGTACTTGTACTACAAACATTAACCGTAACAAAATTTCTAAGTCTTAAAGGGCAATAAGGGGATGAGCCATATAAGTACATTGTGCTAATGTGTATGTTGATTAAAAGAAGACTATTTCAGGTCTAAAGTATAGTAACCAAAATATGACATTGATTAACAGTATACACCTACCTACCTTTAAGTGGTCAATCATTAAAATTATGTATCGAAGGAAAATAACTAGTGACCCAAAGCAGGAAACTATTGACCAAGATGAAGTCGAAGTTATTAGTTTCCTTCTTTGGGTCAATAGTTATTTTCCAATAGTTGGAACCTTTGAATGCCTGTTCTCCACTAATAATTCCATTTGTTACATTCCTAATGAAGAATTAGCTGCATATTGCTGCTTTTAATTAAGTGTTTTATGATTCAGAGGATAATTTCACCACCCCTCTTAGATCTGCCCTTGAGCAAAACAACGTGAAGTCATCGGCGTCTGTGACGTCATTATTTAGACACATCACATTTAGAATATGGTTCATTATTATGTATTTCTGCATTGAAAAAAGATATTTCAGCATCAGTTTCACTTCAAGAAATGTAATGAACAATTATTTAACAGCTACTGCTGTTTTCATTAATAGAAAAACAACAGTTGAATAACCCCTACACATCTGGTTTAAACTATTGACTCTATATCCAGATGAAACCAGTATTGACAGGATGAAACCAGTTTTGACCAGATGAAACCAGTTTCGAGAGAATAAGAGATTAATAGTTTATTAAAGAATAAATGGTCAATAGTATACATCTATCTAACTTTTTAGGGGTCAATGGTTAAAATTATTTATCCAAGGAAAACGACAATTGACCCAAAGCAGGAAACTATTGACCAAGATGCAGTCCAGGTTAAAAGTTCACTGCTTTGGGTCAATAGTAATTTTCAGAGGATAAATAGTTTAAAGCAATGATCAGGTAAAAAAGGTAGACAGTTGTTTTATCATATTGAGTAACAATAAAAAAGGTAAATCAAGAAGTCATATTACATACAAATATATTAGAAGTCTTTTCCCCCCTTTCATTGATACTTTCACTACATTTTTTTACAGAGGTGTAAAAAGCATATTCAAATTTGTTTTTTCTTAGCCTTTGTATGTCTGTTCTCCACTTACAAATTCAACTATTAGGCCTACATTCCTAACCTTCATAATAATTTTCTCTGACTTAAAATATTTCCAACTATTCAAATTACAATGTTACCAGTATTTAGATACATTCTGGATCCGCTCTTGATCAAAAAAACGGCATCAATGCCAATACGCATACAACCTGATGTCATTATATAAACATATCAGTTGTGGAGAATGGTTTCATTGTAACTATTTTAGCGTTGAAAAGGTGGAATTTTAGTGTCAGTTTTAATTTATGGAATAGAATAAACAGTTCAGTTTAACTGTTGTTTTATCAAGTAGCACAAATGGAGCTTGAATGGACTATCAGCATGAGAACGGAAAGAATGTTTCGTTTAAACTATTGACTTGGTAACTGGGTAAAACTGGTTTCAACAGAATACAAGTGGTCAATGGATCATTTCTGAAGGAATAAGTGGTCAATAGTTCATCTTATGTGACCAGCTTTGTTTAGTTTTCAACCAATCAAATTGGAGAATTCATTAATATAATTATAAAACATTTTATTTGAACTGTTTACTCAGTTTTCAATCAGTCTGATTGAAGCATTCATTATGATGTACTAAAATAATCTTAAATATTAAAGTGGGCAATTTTAGTATCACACTTTCACTATATTCTACAAAAATATTTGCATTCTTTTTTTCTTTTCATCTTTTTAACAAATATGTAAACTAGAAATATGTCCATGGGACACAGACACCCTGTCTATCTGTCCATGGGACACAAGCACCCCAACTATCTGTCCATGGGACACAGACACCCTGACTATTTGTCCATGGGACACAGACAACCTGATTATCTGTCCATGGGACACAGACACCCTATCTATCTGTCCATAGGACAAAGACACCCTGTCTATCTGCCCATGGGACACAGACACCTGACTATTTGTCCAAGGGACACAGACACCCCAACTATCTGTCCATGGGACACAGACACCCTTACTATCTGTCCATAGGACAAAGACACCCTGACTATATGCCCATGGGACACAGACACCTGACTATTTGTCAAAGGGACACAGACACCTCAACTATCTGTCCATGGGACACAGACACCCTGACTATCTGTCCATGCGACACAGACACCCTGATTATCTGCCCATGGGACACAGACACCTTGTCTATCTGTCCATGGGACACAAGCACCCCAACTATATGTCCATGGGACACAGACACCCTGACTATCTGTCCATGGGACACAGACACCCTGATTATCTGTCCATGGGACACAGACACCCTATCTATCTGTCCATAGGACAAAGACACCCTGACTATCTGCCCATGGGACACAGACACCTGACTATTTGTCAAAGGGACACAGACACCCCAACTATCTGTCCATGGGACACAGACACCCTGACTATCTGTCCATGCAACACAGACACCCTGATTATATGCCCATGGGACACAGACACCCTGTCTATCTGTCCATGGGACACAAGCACCCCAACTATCTGTCCATGGGACACAGACACCCTGACTATCTGTCCATGGGACACAGACACCCTGATTATCTGTCCATGGGACACAGACACCCTATCTATCTGTCCATAGGACAAAGACACCCTGACTATCTGCCCATGGGACACAGACACCTGACTATTTGTCCAAGGGACACAGACACCCCAACTATCTGTCCATGGGACACAGACACCTGACTATCTGTCCATAGGACAAAGACACCCTGACTATATGCCCATGGGACACAAGACACCTGACTATTTGTCCAAGGGACACAGACACCCCAACTATCTGTCCATGGGACACAGACACTCTGACTATCTGTCCATGCAACACAGACACCCTGATTATCTGCCCATGGGACACAGACACCCTGACTATCTGTCCATGGGACAAAGACACCCTGACTATCTGACCACTGGACACAGACACCTGACTATTTGTCCAAGGGACACAGACACCTTGACTATCTGTCCATGGGACACAGACACCCTGACTATCTGCCCATGGGACACAGACACTCTGACTATCTGTCCATGGGACACAGACACTCTGACTATCTGTTCATGGGACACAGCCACTCTGACTATTTGTCCATGGAACACAGACATCCTGACTATCTGTGTATAGGACACAGACACCCTGACTATCTGTCTATGGGATAAAGACACCCTGACTATCTGTCCATGGGACACAGACACCTTGACCATCTGTCCATGGGACACAGACACTCTTACTATCTGTTCATGGGACACAGACACACTGACTATCTGTCCATGGGACACAGCCAATCGACACAGACACCCTGACTATCTGTCCATGGGACACAGCCACTCTGACTATCTGTCCATGGGACACAGACACCCTGACTATCTGTCCATGGGACACTGACACCCTATCTGTCCATGGGACACAGATACCCTGATTATCTGTTAGTAGATTTTAACAAACATTAAATCCAAAAGGGGCCATAGCCCCCTTAAAAGTTGACCGCAGATGACCTGATCATCATTATACAGCTACACACCAAATATTAATTGAATACATAGACCCTATTCAATGATAACCAATTTGGCAGATGCATGGACGGATGCACTGGGATAACACTTAATGTCTTTTACCATTCTTCAAATGACAGTAGCACAAATGAAGACAAATATTCAGAGTAAATAAATAACGGTTTTACAAAAATATTCATTGGTTTGTAAAAATGTACACTATACGGTGTATAAAAGCAATCCATCTTAATGTTAACTTGCCAGCCCATCAATCATTGAGTTTATCCACATTATGTAGGTTTTACGGGGATCTGTAATTTACTAATTGACCAATTAGCTAATTGTAAAACAATATGCCAACCACAGCATGTCAAAAAGCAATGTAAAAACTCTGATTAGGCAATTAGCTAAAATGGCAGATACCATGTCTTCATGCTATTTGCCACTCAATATAGGTGTAAGATATTTGTCATATATCACCAAATTTGAGGCAGTGACTTTTTTTAAGGGATTTAACACCATTTCCAACACATTTCAGGTTTTATATGGCATATCTAATGTTATTGGTGGAGGAAGACCTCAGACTGAATTAGACTGAGCAGAACCACCATCCTTCCGCAAGTAACTGATAAACTTTCTCACATAAAGTTTTTGGAGTGAGTGGGTCTCGAACCTTTGACCTTAGCAGTGAGAGGTAACTGTTCTTGAGACAACGCCTTAGACTGATAAGCCACAGAGGACCCCAAAGATAGTGACAAAATGCGAAAGCATCAGAAAGGCAGGCTCTAACATCAGCTAAGTTATTCAATTATTGGAACGAGAACATACAAATTATGGCAAAACTATTAAGGAGTCAATGCAAGAGACAATCCACATGCTGAAATCTCAGCTGTACATGACAAAGAACAGATTGTCAGAGATATCATGAAATAATACAAGTCATGTAATATGCAACTTCTGGTCATTCAAGACACATGCTGAGGACATTTAACTTCCCACTTCTGGTCATTCAAGACACATGCTGAGGAAATTTAAATTCCCAGTTCTGGTCATTCAAGACACATGCTGAGGACCTTTAACTTCCCACTTCTGGTCATTCAAGACACATGCTGAAGACATTTAACTTCCCACTTCTGGTCAATTATGACACATGCTGAGGAAATTTAACTTCCCTCTTCTGGTCATTCAAGACACATGCTGAGGACATTTAACTTCCCACTTCTGGTCATTCAAGACACATGCTGAGGACATTTAACTTCCCACTTCTGATCATTATACTGAGATAATTTAAAATGTAACTTCAAGTATGCTGCGGATATTTAAGATGGAATTCCAAGTCCTTTTGACTTTGACTTAAGACATTCAAGAGTATAAACAAAACATACCTAAAGGTTGTACTAATTCATATTTGTTTCTGGAAGTTGTCACTCTAATGTCCTTCCCAGTTGATATGGTTATATTATGTCCAATAAACTTCCAAACAACCTGTAAGTAAAGAGTAGACTGAAATGTCAGCAATTCAATTGCCAAGAAATATGAATTTTAAGTCTCAAACATATATATAAAATAATGTAAAGCTACAACTTACAGTATTTGATCCAAGGTTATTTACTTGACAATCCAGGACAGCTTTGCTCCCATTTACCACTGAAACGATCGGAGTTGTTGTGCTTACTTCAACTGCTGCATACAATCCTGAAAAAAATTGTGATAGACAAAATATATTTCACATCACACAACACACACTAATCCTTGCATTTACAAACATTAGATGCCCAAGGGTAACAATGTCAACCCGCTAGTGCAGACCTGTGATTAAATGTCTCATTGTGGTGAAAATATGAGGCAAGTTACATGACATGAAGCTGACACATTTTTGACTTCGAAGCTCTAAATGTGACCTTGACCTTAGAGATACCTATTTGGGTCTTACATGCGGCATGTCATGATTATGATCAATATTTGTGCCATTTTATTTCAAAATCAGTCAAGTTGTTTACGAGTTGTGGAGCGAATACAAAATTTAATACGAATTTCTGACAGTCAAACACTAAGTATGACCTTAACCTTTGAGCTACAGACTTTGTCCGATTATAGTGAACATTTGTGCCATGTTATTTCAAAATCAGTCATGTGTTTTATACAAGATATGGAGCAGACACAACACTTTATATGTATTTCTGACCTTGAATCTCTAAGTGTGGCCTTGACCTTTGAGCTACTGACCTGGGTCTTGTGCATGACATCTATTATGTTGAACACTTGTGACATGTTATTTATAAATTGTCAAGTGGTTTACAAGATATGTAACAGACTTAAAACTGTATTTATATTTCTGACCTTGAACCTCTAAGTATGACCTTGATATTTGAGCTAAGATCTTGGTCTTGTGCACTACACATTGTCTGATTCTGGTGAAAATTTGTGCCATGTCAATTTAAGTATATCTGCTGATTTGTACAAGATATGGAGCGACACGAAATTTCGTATGTATTTCTGAACCTGAAACCCCCAAATGTAGCCCTGACCTTTGAGCTTTGGATATTTAGACACATCGCCTGATTATGGTGAACATTTGTTGCATTTTATTTTATCATGTGATTAACAAGATATGGAGTGGACAAAAACTTTTGAACCTTTTACTGACCCTGAACCTGTAAGAATGACCTCTGAACTATGGAGTTTTGTGTGTGACATCTCAATGCTTGAATATATTATAGCCCAGACAGATGACCCTGTCGAGCTCACCACAAGCAGGTTCAACACAAAGAACCAAAAGATACAAAACTGTATTTATAGTTTGTTGCAACTATGATACAGGAAAACATCAGCTATGTACATTTAATGTTGTTTTCAGTTTGCAAATGTAGTAGTTTTAAATGTTAAAACTTATGATGAATGCATAATAATGATTAATGATGGGTGTGACAGGCAGACAGAAATAGACAAAACAAAGATTGTGTAAAACCTTACCAGGCACCAGACCACAGATATAGAGGACTATGTAAAAAGCCACAGACTTGACTCCTGTTTGTTCCCACATTCTGGTCTATTGGTATGTTACATTAGAACTGAAAAATAAAACACAATATTTAGTCTATGCTAAATAACTGAAAAATAAAACACAATATCTCAGGTCTATGCTAATTAGCTGAAAAATAAAACAATATTTAGTCTATGGCGAAATAACTGAAAAATACTATAAACTTTAACCTGCTAAAAAACAAAATTTCTAAGTCTATATTATGAGGGAAAAATGCTCCACCTCTCATAACGTTGGGACAGTAGTAATCCATGATGTGCGGTTGTCGTAGATATGAACAAAATGCCAAAGGAAAGTGAACACTTTTTAATAAGATGTTCAAAACGTAAAGTATGATATTTACAAAAGTATGTACAGTGTTATGTATTATTCACAAAGAAAGTTATAAAGTTACACAAAGAAATATCAGGTATTAGATGGTCACTAAGTTAAATTAATTATAAAAACTTGAAGTCCTTATTTCACTTTAAATATTCACTTAGTTCACAAAGTCAGTAATTTCCAATTCACTGCCTTTAAAATCACAAAGTTCTGTTTATGGATCACAAAGTTTTTACTAAAGAAATATTCACAAAGTTTTATATTATAATTCTGAAATCACACAGTTGTCACAAAGTTATGTTCATCACAAGTTAAGCTATTAAATTATTTTTGAATCACAAAGTTATAACACAAAGTTTTTCCTATCTTCTTGCACAAAGCTATACTAAATTCCTAAATTCTATTAATGTTTTTTTTTTTTAATGTTTATGTTCTATATATACCAACAAAGTTATTGTTTGACTTTGAATGAATAGAATGAATAGGGTTTTACGGCGTACCAACACATTATAGGTTATTTGACGCCAACAGGAAGGAAGATTCCAGGTTCACTCTACATGTACAAAACAACAAATTAACATACAGATTAAAAAAAACCATCAACAAATGAATATGCAGAATGAACCTAGAACCTTGATACCTGCAGAACTGCAGAGTTTCAGCAAATTCTATCGTATTACTCAATTTGTCGCTTCTTATGACATGCATAAGCCACAGTGATCCTATTCTTGCCATCACTCATGGCTCACTGGAACCACACAGGGGTTGATAATTCAACCACAATAGTGAACATGAGAAAAAATGATAAAATGAACATGACACCCATTCGAAGCATTCCTACCCCTCTGCAGAGATCGACAGTGATTCTATTCTTAGCCGGAACCACACGGGCTTGTTTGACTTTGAAGGTGTGAACATGGCATCAAAGACTTCCTTCTCATCAAGGTGTAAAACATATGTCAAAGGAGAAGTGATAATTAATAGTGATTAAACAAATAGTACAATTTCCTTCTTTGAACATACTGAGTTGATTGATATAGTTAAGTTGGCATATTTGAAATTTTAACAAAATATAAATTGTAGATTTAACAAATAATGGATATATGTTCACTTTTGCTAATTACAGATTAAATATTTACATCATGTACACAAAGACAATCATTTTGTTATCAAACATGGTATGATATATTATAGATAAAGACAGAAATATTTGAAAGTCAAATTTGCTTCATAATATCTATAAGAGAAATAATTCTGCCAAAATGCCATCAAGAGTTATGATTCTTGTCAGTATGAGTTTTTTCTAGAGGATGCTGAACACACATGCAAAGTTTCATTCATATTAAATGATAGGTTGATGAAATGTGTACCTGCTCAAAAACTTCAACCTGCTAAAAAACACAATATTTAGTCTATGCTAAATAACTGAAAAATAAAACAATATCTAGTCTATGCTAAATAACTGAAAAATAAAACACAATATCTCAGGTCTATGCTTATTAGCTGAAAAATAAAACAATATCTAGTCTATGGCTAAATAACTGAAAAATACTATAAACTTTAACCTGCTAAAAAACAAAATTTCTAAGCCTATAAGAGAAATAATTCTGCCAAAATGCCATCAAGAGTTATGATTCTTGTCAGTATGAGTTTTTTCTAGAGGATGCTGAACACACATGCAAAGTTTCATTCATATTAAATGATAGGTTGATGAAATGTGTACCTGCTCAAAAACTTCAACCTGCTAAAAAACACAATATTTAGTCTATGCTAAATAACTGAAAAATAAAACAATATCTAGTCTATGCTAAATAACTGAAAAATAAAACACAATATCTCAGGTCTATGCTTATTAGCTGAAAAATAAAACAATATCTAGTCTATGGCTAAATAACTGAAAAATACTATAAACTTTAACCTGCTAAAAAACAAAATTTCTAAGTCTATAAGAGAAATAATTCTGCCAAAATGCCATCAAGAGTTATGATTCTTGTCAGTATGAGTTTTTCCTAGAGGATGCTGAACACACATGCAAAGTTTCATTCATATTAAATGATAGGTTGATGAAATGTGTACCTGCTCAAAAACTTCAATCTGCTAAAAAACTTAAACCAAATTTTAGTCTAAAAGGGCCATAATTCTGCCAAAATGCAATCCAGAGTTATGGTTCTTGTCTCTGTGCATTCAAGTGATGATGCTGAACACACATGTGAAGTTTCATTCATATTGAATGAGTCGTTACATAGATATCTTACCTGATAAAAAACTTTAACATGAAAAATTAAGTCCAAAAAGGGCCATTACTCTGCCAAACTGCAAACCAGAGTTATAGTTCTTGGGTATCTGAGTTCCACTAAAGAATCTGAATACACATGTGAAATTTCACTAATATCCAATGAGTAGGTGCATAGATATCTTATCTGATAAAAACTTACTGAGGACACTCTACTGACTCATAGTGGCGGTAGCACTTTTTGTAATTCCACAATATTATTTACCCTCTTTGTGGGGGGGGGGGGGGGGGGGGGGGGGGGTGTCATCTTAACAATTTAAATGGATAAATAACCCCATCACACCCATACTAAACAAAACTTAATTGCTATGGAAAGGAAATACTTTCAATTCCCATAACATTCATCTGTAAAAAAAATATAGTCCCCTGTACATAACCCTTATACAACCCAGCTCCTTAACTTGTCAGAACTTCAATCACCCACTCTTAGCGATTTGTTATGAGCAGAAATTATTCAAATTTTAAAAAGAAGTTTTTCTGTACACATGGATGCAAAATAAAAAAATCAGTTTTCTCTATAATATTCCTATTTAAAAGTCACATTACAGGGCCCCAAATGGCCCCCAATATATCCCAGCCCTTTGATATGCAGAATCTTCAATCCTTTCTGATGTAAGGATAATTTATATCAAATATGAACGAGTTTGACTGAAAGGTTATTGAGAGGGAATTTGTGAAAATTCCTAATTTTAACCTTATTACCCCATCCACTCCCTGGCCCCTTATGGAAATTCAGTCCTCTTTATTGAACAAAATCAAATTTATTGTTACTAGACAAGGCTTTAGATCTCAAATTGAACAACATATTTACCCAAATGGACAAAAATTAAGAATATTCCACTTTCCCATAGTATTCCTATGTAAAGCACAAAGACCCCTTACAGGGCCTCTATACATCCCAGTGTCCCTTGATCTGTACAAACTTTAAACCCATACTCATTGGGATAATCCATAACAAATATGACTGACTGGTTGTTGAGAAGAAGATTTTTGAAAAATTTCTATTCTAACCCTTTTTTAACCCACCCTGGCCCCTTACGGAAAGTCAATTCTCATATTGAGCCAAATCTTATTTCCTATGACTGGATGATACTTCGGAACTCAAACTGAATAATAATTTTGTCTAAATAGATGAAAAAAAAAAGAGAATTTTCTGTTTTCCCATAGTATCACTATGTAAAATTCTAAGTCCCCTTACAGGGCCGCTATAAATTTTAGCCCCTAAATTCTTATCTGCAATAAAACTCCTACACATTGGGATTATATATGCCAAATATTAACAAATCTGACATACAGGTTTAAACTGTTTTTGTAATTCCCAATTTTCCCTTTTGGGGCACCTCCTGACCCCTAAAGACAGTGAAACCCAGTCACTTAAACAAATCTGAACCTCCTTCACCAAACAATGCTTCTGTGAAGATATAGGCAAAATCATTTCCATTTTAAAAAAAAAAGAAGATTTTTATTATAATGATATGTGAGAGACACCATTTAAACAAATCTTAAAAAACTATACTTGTGTGGCTTTTGAGTTTGGAAGAGTCCAGTTAAAATGCATATGGAGTAAAGAGTTAATATAATATGTAAGAGATAAAGATACAAAGAAGTTTGTTTTTTTCCATATCTATTGCATGTAACAGTGTAAGACTAGTTTTGGATCTTTTTATTAGTTTGATCAGTACAAGTAGTAGGAAAAAGGTACCAATTCAAGTAAGTAAAAACATACCAATTACTTGAGATTGTTTGCAATTTCAATTAATTCAGATTATTTTGATTTTTCTTGGGAAAAGTGCAAGCCATGGCCTACCGGTAATGCCGGCGGGAAATATGGGTAACATAACATTATTATAAAAGTTAACTTTTGCATTATAGATTGCATGTTTTTCAGATTAAATAGAGTACAAATGTATTGGCTGATACTGTCGGAGAAATATGTAGGTACTGATGGGCTGACTAGTAGATTTATTAAAAAATCCTAGACCAAACAACAATCTGTGTGTTTGCAATCTAAATATGTTAATTTGATACAGTGTAGTTTAAAAGAGCAGGTAAAACATTTGTAACTTTTCTGAAACTTTGGGGGAAAACACTAAACAGAATATTTTATAATTGGATAAAACAGACATGAGATTATGGTATTAGATGCAAGTTGTATATTGTAAGGGCAGATTCAAAGGGGCTCACCCATTAACAAAAGTCCATGGATCTGCACATGCATCATGATACATTTAAGTTATACATGTAGTACGCGGATGTGGTGGAAAACAAATTAATTGTTTATTGTACATCTATACACACATCCCATTCTTTGAATTTAGTTAATAGCAAGGGATGTATGAACGCATGAAATAAAACTGCTTGTTATCAAGGTTTGACGCGCGCTTACCAAGATGTATTGTCAGACAATTCACCACGTGGATACATCCACTCTTATTAATCAAACCAGTCTATCATGGGTATTTATACATTATGGGCACATTGAAATATTTACGGGAGTTATAAATATAAATAATTCTGAAGGTGTATTAAAATGCACATGGTATGTGGGTAAAGTTTATTAAGAAATGAAAGAATGAATATAGTTACGTATTGTTATGGATACGCTTCCTGTTATATGGCAGAAATGCATGTCGTATTTAGTACATGCGTTGAATTCATCTCAGACTTGGGACAAGGGCCCTTTGAGTATGGCTCATGTAGTTGCCTTTAAATTACTTTCTAATTATGTATACTTATAATGTTATTTATTTCACATGCTCTGTAATTCTAAATAACAAAACGCAGACTTGATTGGCGGAAAAGTACATTGTGCATGTTGAATTTTTGTATAAAATAAAAATGCTTTATTTACATACGTCTTTTTAAGTTTATAAATTAGGCATTATGTTTGTACTAATGTTGCTTTGTTCAGGGGAAATAGGCAATGTATGTTGATCTAATTGTCTTAAACTACTTTGTTTAGACTGGGTCCAAATACTGCTTGATACTGACTTTGATACATAATTATCTAAGCTCTATTATGCTGATGGTATATTTGGAATATTATTCGCAAATATCAGACTGTAGTCAACATACTGTGTATTTGTCATGAATAAGTAATTGACGTAATAATAGGTAACTATATGGGGTATGTAAGTACAAATTTCGGCTTGTAACAGAAAATGCATATCATTTGCTATTGTATATTGAGCAATCTAAAGCCGCTTGGCGAATGAATGAGTGATAGCACCTATTTGAATGAGTAAAAGCACCTATTTTAATGAGTGTTAGCATCTTTTGGAATGTGTGATAGCACCTATTTGAATGAGTGATAGCATCTATTTGAATGAGTGATAGCATCATTTTAATGCCAGATAGCACCTATTTGAATGAGTGATAGCACCTATCTGAATTAGTGATAGCCTTTTTGAATGCAGGATATCATCTTTTTGAATGTGGGATAGCACCTATTTGAATGTGGTATAGCATCTATTTGAATGAGTGATAGCACCTATCTGAATGAGTGGTAGCACCTATCTGAATTAGTGATAGCCTCTTTGAATGCAGGATATCATCTTTTTGAATGTGGGATAGCACCTATTTGAATGTGGTATAGCATCTATTTGAATGAGTGATAGCACCTATTTGAATGAGTGGTAGCGCCTATTTGAATGTGTGATAGCACCTATTTAAATGAGTGATAGCATCTATTTGAATGCAGGATAGCATCTATTTGAATGAGTGATAGCACCTATTTGAATGTGTGTTAGCTTCTATTTGAATGTGGGATAGCACCTATTTGAATGTGGGATGGCATCTATTTGAATGTGGGATAGCACATATTTCAATGTGGGATAGCATCTATTTGAATGTGTGACAGCATCTATTTGAATGAGTGATAGCATCTATTTGAATATATGACAGCATCTATTTGAATGCTGGATAGCATCTATTTGAATGAGATGAGTGATAGTACATATTTGAATGAGTGATAGCATCTATTTGAATGAGTGATAGCATCCATTTGAATATGTGAAAGCATCTGTTTGAATAAGTTGAGTGATAGCACATATTTGAATTAGTGATAGCATCTATTGGAATGAGTGATAGCATCCATTTGAATGAGTGATAGCACCTATTTGAATTTGTTGAGTGATAGCACATATTTGAATGAGTGATAGCATCTGTTTGAATGAGTGTTATCATCTATTTGAATGAGTGATAGCATCCATTTTAATGAGTGTTAGCACCTATTTGAATGAGTTGAGTAATAGCAAATATGTGAATGAGTGATAGCACTTATCTGAATGGGAGATAGCACCTAGTTGAATGAGTAATAGCACCCATTTAAATGAGTGATATAATCTATTTGAATGCCAGATAGTATCTATTTGAATGAGTGATAGCATCTATCTGAATGTGGGATAGCACTTACTTGAATAATAGATGGCATCTATTTGAATGTGAGATAGCATCTATTTGAATGAGTGACAGCATCTATTTGAATGTGTAATAGCATTTATTTGAATGAGTGATATCATCTATTTGAATGAGTGATAGCACCTTTTTGAATGAGTAATAGCACCTATTTGAATGTGTAATAGCACCTATTTGATTGTGTGATAGCACCTATTTGAATGAGTGATATCATCTATTTAAATGTGTGATAGAATCTTTTTGAATGAGTGACAGCATCTATTTGAATGGGTGATAGCATTTATTTGAATGAGTGATAGCATCTATTTGAATGTGTGATAGAATCTATTAGAATATATGATAGGATCTATTAGAATGAGTGATAGCATCTATTTGAATGAGTGATAGCATCTATTTGAATGCTTGATAACATCTATTGAATGTGTGATAGCATCTATTTGAATGAGTGAAAACATCTATTTGAATGTGTGATAGCACTTAATTGAATGAGTGATAGTATCTATTTGAATGAGAGATAGCATCTATTTGAATGCCAAATAGCACCTATTTTAATGAGTGATAGCATCTATTTGCATGGGTGAAAGTATCTATTTGAATGTGTGATAGCATCTTTTAGAATGTATGATAGCATCTATTTGAATGAGTGAAAGCATCTATTAGAATGTATAATTTATCATCTATTTGAATGAGTGATAGCACATATCTCAATGAGTGATAGCTTCTTTTTAAATGCAGGATAGCATCTATTTGGATGTGGGATAGCATCTAATTGGATGAGTGATAGTATCTATTTGAATCAGGGATAGTATCTATTTGAATGAGTGATAGCATCTATTTGAATGAGTGATAGCTTCTATTTGAATGTGTGATAGCATCTATTTGAATGAGTGATAGCATCTATTTGAATCAGTGATAGTATCTATTTGAATGAGTAATAGCATCTATTTGAATGAGTGATAGCATCTATTTGAATGAGTGAAAGCATCTATTAGAATGTATAATTTATCATCTATTTGAATGAGTGATAACACATATCTCAATGAGTGATAGCTTCTTTTTAAATGCAGGATAGCATCTATTTGGATGTGGGATAGCATCTATTTGGATGAGTGATAGCACTTATTTGAATCAGTGATAGTATCTATTTGAATGAGTGATAGCATCTATTTGAATGTGTGATAGCATCTATTTGAATGAGTGATAGCATCTATTTGAATCAGTGACAGCATCTATTTGAATGTGTGATAGCACTTATTTGAATGCTGAATAGCACCTATTTGAATGAGTGATAGCACCTATTTGAATGAATGATAGCACCTATTTGAATGAGTGATAGCATCTATTTGAATGAGTGATAGCATCTATTTGAATCAGTGACAGCACATATTTGAATGTGTGATAGCACTTATTTAAATGCTGAATAGCACCTATTTGAATGAGTGATAGCATCTATTTGAATGAGTGATAGCATCTATTTGAATGAGTGATAGCATATATTTAAATGAGTGATATCATTGATTTGAATGCTGAATAGCACCTATTTGAATGAGTGATAGCATCTATTTGAATGAGTGATAGCATCTATTTGAATGATTGATAGCATATATTTGAATGAGTGATAGCATATATTTGAATGAGTGATATCATTGATTTGAATGCTGAATAGCACCTATTTGATTGAGTGATAGCACCTATTTGAATGAGTGATAGCATATATTCCATATATTTGAATGAGTGATACCATGTATTTGAATGATTGATAGCACCTATTTGAATGAGTGATAGCATCTATTTGAATGAGTGATAGCATCTATTTGAATGTGTGATAGCACCTATTTGAATGAGTGATAGCATTTATTTGAATGCCAAATAGCACCTATTTTAATGAGTGATACCATCTATTTGAATGAATTATAGCATCTAACTGAATGTGTGATAGCACCTATTTGAATGTGTAATAGCATCTATTTGAATGAATGATAGCATCTATTTGAATGTGTGATAGCACCTATTTGAATGAGTGATAGCATATATTCCATATATTTGAATGTGTAATAGTATGTATTTGAATGATTGATAGCACCTATTTGAATGAGTGATAGCATCTATTTGAATGAGTGATAGCATCTATTTGAATGTGTGATAGCACCTATTTGAATGAGTGATAGCATTTATTTGAATGCCAAATAGCACCTATTTTAATGAGTGATACCATCTATTTGAATGAATTACAGCATCTAACTGAATGTGTGATAGCACCTATTTGAATGTGTAATAGCATCTATTAGAATGTATGATAGCATCTATTTTAATGTGTAATATCATCTATTTACATGAGTGAGCATCTATTTGAATGAGTGACAGCATCCATTTGAATGTGTGATAGCACTTAATTGAATGAGTGAAAGCATCTATTTGAATGAGTGATAGCATTTATTTGAATGCCGAACAGCACCTATTTTAATAAGTGATAGCATCTATTTGAATGAGTGATAGCATCTATTTGAATGTATGATAGCAACTATTTGAATGAATGATAGCATCTATATGAATGTGTAATAGCATCTATTTGAATGAGTGATAGTATCTATTGAATGTGTGATAGCATCTATTTGAATGAGTGACAGCATCTATTTGAATGTGTGATAGCACTTAATTGAATGAGTGATACCATCTATTTGAATGAATGATAGCATCTATCAGAATGTATGATAGCATCTATTTGAATGTGTAATAGCATTTATTTACATGAGTGATAGCATCTATTTGAATATGGGATAACACTTATTTGAATGAGCGAAAGCATCTATTAGAATGTATGATAGCATCTCTTTGAATGTGTAATAGCATCTATTTACATGACTGAGCATCTATTTGAATGTGTAATAACACATATTTGAATGAGTGATAGCATCTATTTGAATGATTGATAGCACCTATTTGGATAAGTTGTAGCATTTATTTGAATGAGCGATAGCATCTATTTAAACATGTGATAGTATCTATTTGAATGAGTGATAGCATCTATTTGAATGTGTGATAGTACATATTTTAATGAGTGATAGTGTCTATTTGAATGAGTGACAGCATCTATTAGAATTTATGATAGCATCTATTTGAACATGTGATAGCATCTATTTAAACGTGTGATAGCATCTATCTAAATGTGTGATAGTGTCTATTTGAATGAGTGATAGCATCTACTTGAATGTGTGATAGTATATATTTTAATGAGTGATAGCATTTCATCTATTTGAATGAGTGATAGCATCTGTTTGAATGTATGATAGCACCTATTTGAATGAATGATAGCATCTATTAGAATGTATGATAGCATCTATTTGAATGAGTGATAGCATCTATTGAACGTGTGATAGCATCTATTTGAATGAGTGAAAGCATCTATTTGAATGTGTGATAGCACTTAATTGAATAAGTGATAGCATCTATTTGAATGAGTGATAGCTTTTATTTGAATGTTGAATAGTACCTTTTTTAATGAGTGATAGCATCTATTTGAATGAGTGATAGCATCTATTTGAATGTGTGATAGCATCTATTAGAATGTATGATAGTATCCATTTGAATGAGTGAAAGCATCTATTAGAATGTATGATAATTTATCATCTATTTAAATGAGTGATAGCACATATCTCAATGAGTGATAGATTCTTATTGAATGCAGGATAGCACCTATTTGAATGAGTGAAAGCATCTATTTGAATGTGTGATAGCACTTATTTGAATCAGTGATTGCATCTATTTGAATGAGTGATATTATTGATTTGAATGCTGAATAGCACCTATTTGACTGAGTGATAGCACCTATTTGAATGAGTGTAGCATCTTTTGAAATGAGTGATAGCATCTATTTTAATGAGTGATAGCATCTATTTGAATGCAGGATAGCATCTATTTGAATGTGTGATAGCATCTATTTGAATGTGTGATCGCATCTATTTGAATGTGGGATAGCATATATTTGAATATGGGATAACACATATCTGAATGCAGGATAGCATCTATCTGAATGTGTGACAGCACCTATTTGAAAGAGTGATAGCATCTATTTGAATGAGTGATAGCATCTATTTGAATGCAGGATATCTATTTGAATGCAGGATAGCATCTGTTTGAATGAGTGATAGCATATATTTGAATTTGTGAAAGCATCTATTTGAATGTGGAATAGCACCTATTTGAATGTGGGAAAGCACATATTTGAATGTGGAATAGCACCTATTTGAATGTGTGAAAGCACCTATTTGAATGCGGGATAGCATCTATTTGAATGTGGGAAAGCACATATTTGAATGCGGGATAGTATCTATTTGAATGTGGGAAAGCACATATTTGAATGTGGGATAGCATCTATTTGAATGAGTGATAGCATCTATTTGAATAAGTGAAAGCATCTATTTGAATGCCGTATAGCATCTATTTCAATGAGTTGAGTGATAGCACCTTTTTGAATGAGTGATAGCATCTGTTTGAATGTGTAATAGCACCTATTTGAATGAGTGATAGCACTTATTTGAATGTGTGATAGCACCTACTTGAATGAGTGATAGCACCTATTTGAATGTGTGATAGCACCTGTCTGAATGATTGATAGCACCTATTTGAATGCTGGATAGTATCCATTTACATGAGTGATAGCACACATCTGAATGAGTGTTAGCATCTATTTGAATCTTGTAAACACCTATTTGAATGAGCGGTAGCATCTATTTGAAAGTGGGATAGCACCTTCATGTATTTGAATGAGTGATAGCATCTATTTGAATGTGGGATAGCACCTACATGTATTTGAATGAGTGATAGCATCTATTTGAATGTGGGATAGCACCTATTTTAATGCCAGATAGCACATATTTGAATGAGTGATAGCATCTATTTGAGTGAGTGATAGCACCTATTTGATCACCTATTATAGTTAAATAGCAAAACAGCACCCCATACAAATGTTGTTCTTGACAATGGAGGCATGAATATTCATGACCCAAAATGGTATGATAACATCACACCATCTCTGGGGAGGCATATTTTATTGTTGTCTTTCAGGGGTGCCTGATAATTCAGAGTGCATGACTAATGTACCCAATGTAGAACATGTATATCATTGGGATCAATTTGACGAGATATGACATTATACATATTTTTGATTAAAATTTATAACTAATTCTTGTTTCCATTGTCCTTGATTTGTGTTTATTTGACTATTATGTCAGCCCATCATCTAGTACTCTGGTCCATCAACATTTTTTTTAATCCATAAATATTACTTTGATTGACTAACCAGTTCTTTTGTCCTGAATGAAATCTCGGCCAATCCCAACACCACATTTTGCCAATTTGCCATTTCTTCAATTCATCAACATCTTTTTTGTACTAAACCAATGATTATTGAATGGTATACCAATGGTATCATATAGGTATAATGTATCGGTAACATGAACTGGATATCTTTACCAATTAAAGATTCATTAAACCACCAAAACGGTCATTGTTAGTTTTAATTTAAGTCAGTTTTACTCTTCCAAATGATAGAATACATGTTTATTTGATCTCTGAGAGACTTTGCAAAGGAAAAAGTAAATATAAAGCACATTATTAGTACATAATTAAGAACGGGTTTTGTTACGAAGCTTGAAACGTGTCGGTCGGTAATATATGATCAATTCACTTTAGAGAGAGAAACAAAGTATGGGGAACTGTAGGGGATGTGGTTAAAAATTAAGTAACTGCTTGTGGTTAGACAGTTTTTAAGAACATCCCCTCAGTGTAATAATGGACTGGAACCCACAAGCTAATTTATTGCACATAAGCAATGAATCGTTCATATAAAATTGAATATAAAATTACTTTTTTAAAAACTGTACTAAACAAACCACCCTTGGTAGCCTCTCAATATTGGCTGCGATAAAGTGATTTGTTTGTGATGTAATAGCCTATGCGATAGAATCACTTGAATATGCAAGGGAAGATCCTGAGCAAGAGTTACTAGACCAAACTAGTATTCCGAACTCATTGTTTTTCATTGCGTATAAATAATATAATGCATACTACATTCGATACAGTTTTGATGCAGACATCAGTATATTTAAAAAAAAAAGAAAAGAAAACCCAATAACGATACATAATATTAGTGAAGCCATAACTTTTCTAATCTTGTTAATGAACCCCCTATCTAATGGTCTTTATCCGCACACTACTACTGCAGTATTCATTTGTGTATTTCCAAACACTGGCGGAGGTACAGTCGCAACAGAGTCATTACGGAGGTCAATAAAAAATAAGTTGTGGTATGATGTTGAGTGTCACTTTCAACATTTTTTCAGCCATTTCGCGGAGTATCATGCAGCAGGCACATGGTATGATAACCCACCCTGGGTCACATTATATGGACACCAGGCCAACCAGTCCTAGAACTATCCTCTAAATGCTGAGGGCCATTTGAGGAAGTTTCTAGTATCATTTTTCATTTATTAAGTATGACCCAGCTGGGGACTGAACCCAGGACCTTCTGCATCTGAAGCCGATGTTCTACCTGTAGACTACCTCTGTGGTTCCTAAACTAAGTGTATTATAACAAATTTCACTATAGGTAACCCCTCCCACTAGCTCCAATAACAAACCAAATACACCATTTTATTGTGCAGTAAGATCATAGCTTATACAAACCACAATGGAGTATTTTCTTTTTTCTTTAAAGTCCATTTTCTTGGTAGAAAACTGAAGGTTTGGTGTTTGCAAGACCATCTGCTTGAGGCAGGGATTGAACTTGCAACCTTTTACATGAGGGGTCACACTCTGCACACTGCACTTCCAAAGTCAATACATCAATTAGATATGAATGTAACATCTCTCAGATTTAGTTATGTGTTACAGGATATAATCTATAATGGGGCACTTCAGTACCATGGTTCAAATAGCAAAATGGCATCCCATAATAATCAGTATAATCGCATCGTCTCAGCAAAAATCTGTTTTATACTGTTTATAATTGACATGAATATAGTACAAGTTATATGTAAGAAAAAAATATCTCAAATATTAAGCATAAACTAACTTACCAAAACAATAAATATTCAGTTTCTCAATGTGACAATATCCATTTATTTGAATACTCAGGTATGCATGTAATATAGCCTCGAAAACAGGTAATCTTAGTAGTGTCATTCAATATCTTTTATACATACATTGAACAAACATGACAATGTATACTATTAAATGCCCAAAATACAGAGTCAATATTAATATGTGGAATAGAGAAAACAACAGACAGGTAGATATATATCTATAATATTATCATATATAAATACAATTACCTGAACTACAGTTGTATACCACAAATAAAAAGTCTCCTTCATTTATTATTTAAAACAAAATTTGACTATGGTATATAATAAAGGTACGAATTGACGAATATCCACTAGTTAAAAGTTACATTAACTGTTGAAATTGATATAACTTATGGCCAATAAGTGCATATACATGTAGAAAGTATACATTCGTGTCCACTCACTCAGGTCAGTGACCATTATGGGACAAAACAGTTTTGTAAAAGATGTACAAATGTATATGTAAATAGGAGTCACTGGGGCTTGAAATTCTTAACATTATTTATAAATGATAACATTTTTATTGGGATGTACTTCATGAGGTATTGAATATGTAGTGTTGGAGAGAGCAAATGGGATTTAATGCCATTTAAATCAAGTAACAGGTTATGTATGACATCCATTTGCTAGAGGAAGACCTCAGGTATATATACCATCATCCTGTTATAAGTTACATAAGGCAATATTTTACTAAATGGCCACATTTGCCTTAAAGTGCTCACATGTGACAGAAAAGACAATGCAAGCGAGGACCATACTTCCGACATTTAAAGAACGCCAGTAGAGATATTATAGACATGTAACTACTTTGTAGGTTTTGTGAAAATCAAATGATTATTTGTTTGTTTGAATACTAGTATAATGCCATCCAGGGCTAACAGATGATCGGTTAAGCCAAACACTCTTTCCTGGGAACCTGGATTGTTTACCAGTTCTCAAACACACCCATCTTCACAAGTACCTGATAACTTTCCCACATGAATCAGCGGGGAGAGACAAATGACAATGAGACACAATGTCGTATATCAATTATACCAAAGACTCGGGCAGAGCTGCGATTCAAACTCAAGACACCTGGATTTATATTCAGATGCACTACCGATTGAGCTAACCAAGCCTGGCAAGATCAAATGAAATTCACAATTTTATATCCTTTTTTGAGCTCCTGCTGGTCCCTTTGTGGGTATTAAATCCCCTTTAAAGAATCCAGTTTTAACTGGTATGATTTAACAATGCTACATATCTTAAGATGATTATAATTAATCCTAAAATAGATGAGAAAAAAGAATATCTTGTTTTGTTCTAGTATTCCTGTTTTAAAACCAAAGTCCCCTTACTGGGTCCCATTAGACCTTAGTTCTTGCTACCCATATATGACCAGATTTGGCTGTGGATTCTTGAAGAGAAGATTTTCAAATTAACGTTTCCCTTTGTTAAACTGACAAACCCCCCATGCATTGGTAAACCTTTACCCTACGGTCATGGCTTAAACAAACCTTAATGAATATCATTATGTGATACTTCATACAACATATCCAAGTTCTAGGCTTTTATAGTTTCAACTTGAGGCCTCATAGTTTTGGAGAAGAATTTTGAAATTTTGAAGAAAAAAAAAGATAAGTTTGTCGAATGGGGCCAGTGTCATAAATTGAATAAATCTGAGAAAGATTTAGTTACTGATCACTCACACCATCAGGTAAAGATGATTGAAACCAAATCTGGAGAAAATCTGTGGTTTTAAAAAAAAAAGTAATTTGAAGTGAAAAGTTGACATTATTATAACACTGGCTAAAAACATCAAGTGTGACAGAAGTGACATATCTCACCTATTTATAGATCTTTACCTCACGATTCAAAACAAATTGGCTGGTAATAATATGTGTCTACCCAGACGTATCAAGAAATGCACTAAAATTAAACCAAATACATATTGTAGTAAACAAAACTTAAGTGGGTTAAACTTTCCGACTATCCTTAGAGAAGTTATAAAAGTGTTATTCAATAATAACTGCAGTAAGTGAATTGTTCAATTGACTTTTCACTACCTAATCAACATATCGGTGTTTATTTAGTAAATTTATGTAAGGACACAGTCTCAACTGTTTTTACTAAACAATACTCCAGATCTCAAATGGCTACAACAGTCTCGTCGCTCAACTTATTTCACCTGAAACTCATTATAGTGGAGCTCATGGTCTAGTGGTAGAGCACCCAACACATGATCGGAGGGTTGTGGGTTCGATCCTCCGCTGTGTCTATGTGTAGTTTCCTTGAGCAAAACACCATAGCCTGGGACCATTTATATCAAATACATGTATGAACAAATTTGGCTGACAGGTTCTTTAAAAAATGATTTTTAGAAATTCACATTTGTATCCCTTTTTGTGCCCCTGCAGACCCTTTTATGTATCAATTCTCATTTAAATGACCCCGGAGTCTCCACTGTAATGACTAAAAAATACCCCAGAAATGAAGAGATGTTTAAAATAATATTACAAGAGGGCCAAGATGGCCCTTTATCGCTCACCTGACTGACCTTGAGTCACCCAACATAAGTTGATTATATAATACATTTACCCTCAAAATTCCAGAAAGACGAGATGGGCAAGTAGTTAGAATTTTTATTTGTTTTGAAAATGTAACAGAGGCGTAGAAGAGTTCAAACTTGGTAGAGGTTCACCCATGGTAAATGTCAGTGAAATTACATCAAAATCAAGTCAGTAGATTCTGACAAGAAGGCTTTTGAAGTTTTTGCTATAGATGCTAAGTCTTTGAACTAAGATAAAAATCCAGTTCCAGCACAAAACTAACCTGTTATGTTTGAGAACGGTTTCAAACTAAAGCATTAGACTAAACTATTGTGCATGCAACAATCCACAGTTCCAGCACAATAAATATTCCTATGAGTTTCAAACACAAGCCTTCCGCTTGAAAGAATCTTTGGCGCAGTGCACTCTCCTCCAAAAACAATTAAGCTCCTCCTCCAAGATTTCAAGTACACTTTGACACTGAAAATCTCAAGCAGACTTCTTGCTGTTATGAAACTAGCTAAAAATATGGTATTGCTTTATTATGAAGCAGTAAACCATCCCTGTCTGAACCATAAAAACTCTGACTTTTATATTCAGAAAAAAACACCTATTATAAAATGGTTCATGATATTTGAATATTATTTCAATCATTGATTATAATTGTATCATTCATCTTTTTATGATGAATTATCTATTAAAACTTATATCTGGTATAATATATTGTATAATAATAGCAAAAAAAAAGTTTATTTAAAGAGTTTATTACCTCTTCTTATAATAATTGCTATATACAGACATTTATGCTATAAAACAGGGGAAGTAATTTGACATAAAACTAACCCCACCCCCTGGCTGCCATGTTTTTTGATGAATCAAGATGGCTTGAACAAACTTGGTAGAGAGTCACCCAAAGTACATTTCTGTGAAATTATTTTAAAATTGAGCAAGTAGTTTCTGACAAGAAGATTTTTTAAGTTTTTACTATAGCTTATTTAGTAAACTAACCACACCCCCTGGCCGCCATGTTTTTTGACGAATCAAGATGGCTTGAACAAACTTGGTAGAGGGTCACCCAAGGAACATTTCTGTGAAATTATATCAAAATTGGCCCAGTGGTTTCAGAGGAGAAGTTGTTAAAAGCTAAAAGTTAACGACGGATGACGGACGATGGATGACGGACGACAGACGACAGACACCAGGCGATCACAAAAGCTCACCTGTGAGCCTTTGGCTCAAGTGAGCTAAAAAATAGATGAAAAAATAAATTCCAGTTTTCCCCCATAGTATTCTGTTGTAAAAATCAAAGTCCCCTAACTGTGCCCAAATGGACCCTAACTCCTATTACTTGAAGAGACTTGAAAACCCTATTCATAGAGATCATTAATTTAAAAAAAAATATAAACAAATTTGGTTTGTCGGTTCCTGTGAAGATTTTTGAAAATCACAGTTTGATTCCTTTTGGGGCCCTGCTGGCATCTTATGGATATTAAGATATTTAGTCTGAACTGTTTTCAGTCAACAATACTACAGATCTCAAATGATTACAAGAGACCCTCTTGGGCTTAAGTGTGGCCTGAGTCACTCACCTGATTTCAAACTTTGAGAATTATCTTTGTTCACATAGTATTCCTACATAAAAATCAAAGTCCCCTTACTGGGCCCCAAATTGGACACTTATTATTCTCAAGAACCGACCATCCAAACTTGTTCATATTTGATATATATGATCTCTTGGTTTCAAGTTTTTCACATAAAAGGACTACTGTAGCCAATTAATTCACCAACACTATTTATTTTCATTATCAACAGTTACCGTATGATGGCTTGTATTGCCTTAATATTATTTAATTCAGCATTTGTCATTTGTTACATTTGTCTCGCAAACTTTAAAATTGCTTTATAAATTCATTTACCATTGCTGACAAATAACCCAAACAGGTGTGCCAATACTTAACTTCAGGCACATCATGTACATAATTTTATAATAACCCTAAATACTTCAACTCATGGCTAGAATAATATAAATTGGTCAAGCATATCAAGAAATACTAATTAAAACATTACCTGAAATAATTCATAATACAAAAGAGAACCTAATGTCTATATAATCCAACTTTCATCTAAACTTTAACATAGAGTTATACACTGAGAGACTTTAAAAATGCAAAACTCCAATTGGGTATATCTGGGGTGAGTTGGACAGACGCATTAACGCTCGTCGGCAACCACCGAGAAACGTTAATGAGCTTTCCCACGCCTTGGGTCAGGAGTGGAACAACATTTCTCAACACTGTATTGCAAATATTGTGCTTCCAATGAGGCGTGGGGTGGGTATGTGTTGCCTGCATTGCTGTAAATGGTTGTTACAACAGCTACTAATTGCAAAGTTGGTGATTTAGGGTATCGCTGTTTGTAACATTAATTCTCAGGGAATTGATATTTTCCAATACAGTTCACACAATCTGTTAGTCTTATATGTGTGTTTGTTGTTGCCAAATTTGATTTAAATTGTTTAACATGTTTATTTTTATGAAATCTGACTTTTGTGTTTTTAAAGTCCCTCAGTGTAATCCAATTTATCCTTTTCAAGCCGATATTTTGCTTTGAAATTAAATATAGCATCCCTTTAATAGTACAAATACTCGAGGTATAAGCATACACTCTTGTGCCAAGTAACATTCACATAACTGTAAGTATGCATGTAGTACCGGTACATCACAACTTGCACAAAACATTAACACAGAGTTTAAAGACAAAATATTACCTTTTCACCCTGTAATATGATCTTGACCTTCAAGTTAGGAGCCAAATATGTTAAATAATGCATGCACATTTATACCAAGTTCCAGCCATGTAACTGCAAGCAATGCACACTTTTGAACAACTTGCATTAAAACTTAAATGCAGTTGGGCACAGATGTTGACTCCAGGGCCAGTGCAACAACCACCCTATTCATAGAATAGTCGAGTAAAAATGGACGATAAAAAACATAATTTTCTGTTTTCCCATATTTGTATTCCTATGTAAAAATCAAAATCATCTTACTGGGACCCAATGAATCCTAGCCCCTTTGTTTGAACTAACTTGAAATCTCTTCTTACAGGGATCATTAATTTTATACCAAACAACTTTGGGTGCTTGGTTCTTGAGAAGAATTTTTTTTTTAATTTCACAATTTTTTAACGAAACTTTCTTATGTTAACACAAACACGGGGGCCCATTTTGACACAAGGGTCATGACTTGAACAAACCTGAGACAAACTGATTTATTTAGATGATACTACATGCAAATATCAAAGCTCCAGGTCTTGTACTTTCGAAGGAAATGTTTTGAAGAAAAAACCCTGGGAAGCCAGAGCCAAATTTGACCCCAGTGTCATCATTTGAACAAAATTGAGACAGCTTCATGTAACAATTATTCACACCAAATTTGGTGAAAATCTGTTTAGCAGTTTCAAAGAAGTTGTATGAAGCATGAGCAGACAGACAGACAAAACCAGTGTATATTAATTGTGCTGGTAACCTAACATAAATTATCTGACAGCAAAAAAATAACCGAAAAAGTCACTGTGCGGCAACAATCAATTACTAACAAACACAATCGACTATCGCCAACTTTCAACTCAAACCTAACAATCAGAAAACCACTACTTATAAGTGTGTAAAAAATTTACTTGTACAGAAAATTAAGCTACAAATACATTACCTGAAATAATATATACTGCATGATTAAGTTGACTGTCCAAATTTATGATGTTGTCATGTTGTCCAACCTGAACAGAATTTAGACACTTGTATAATTTTCTTTCTGTGTTTTTGTTTTGAACATGAGAAATAGACATACCGGTATCTATAGGCTAAACTATACACCTTTTTTCTTCTATTGATGGCTAGACACACAGGAAAAAAATAGTACAACATATTCACAGTTGTGCTGAAAATACTGCACACAAGTATATCCTGGTGAATCTAAGCCACACAATATTCAAACCACATTAATTCTGTTTTTAATAAGTGTCCAGAAGTAGCCACATAATTGGTTTCAACCGTCAAAACAAAATACTAACCTGAAACTCAAGAGGCTTAACCCTTTACTTCATATAGACGCCTTTGGACACCTCTAATATAGAACGCTTTTGAATTATTGAGTGTATTATGTTTATATTAACTGACACAGTGGAAAACAGTGCAGGAAGAGTTCAGATTGCTCTGAACTCTTCCTGCACTGTTTTCAAAGGCCTTCTGTGATTGGTTATGGAAGACTCGTATCTATGGAGTAAAGGGTTAACTACCTATTAGTGAGTGCGGATGGACACAGGACAATCACAAAAGCTCACCTGTTAGCCTTTGGCTCAGGTGAATGGTTTTGAGTAGAACTATTCACTACACAACTATCTACCTAATTTGATTTTTTAATGGAGTTTAATGCCAAGTTCAGGACATTTCAAGTTATATACGTGGCATATCCAGTTTTATTGGTGGAGGAAGACCTAATACAATGAATCTAAGTAAAATCACCGTCCTTACAAGTAACTGGCAAAATTTCTCACAAAAATTTTTGGAGCGAGCAAGACTGGAATCTACAACCTTAACATTAAGAGATAAGTGATCTTGAGACAGCACCTTAAACCACTCGACCATGGAGGAACAAACAGGTCAAACAGTTTCTGTGGAATGTTATTTTTCACCTGTAATGGTCAAGATTACGGTATTTAAAACATGCTGCATGATTTTGAGTAGAACAACTTACTAACCAATCCACTTTATATTATTTTAGATGTACATGCATATTAATTTAATGTGATAAGCACAAAGCTTTTTTTGTTTGTAAACTAAAGAAATTGCAGATTTCACTGACAAACGGAAAAAAAAGGTCATTGTTTGTATCAATGACAATACTAGTTGAATATAATTATTAAAGCACTTATACTGGCAGACAATACAGATAGTGTGACATTAAATTGGCCAGGTTTATTTCACCACAAACATTATTATATCTTTGAAACAAGATAATATTGCTGTAACCATATGTAACTATAGCTACTATTAAAATATAAATAGGTAAATGGGCTGTAATACCAGTACATACCATATATTACCTAATTAACTTGCCCGGGTACATCACATTTTAAGGAAAAGGTGTGTTTATTTAGCCCAAATGAGCCATTTTTTAAATTTCAAAATAGGTTTACAAAATTACTCTCTTAGAAAAACATGTCAATTTGGTAAAAAAATCATTGAAATAACTTTAAAATCAATTATAATTATGTGGATAAATGCATCAGTTTGCAGCATTGATTGTTGCTCAATACTTACAGGTTTAGTTCATAGTGCGACATATATTTCTAGCAGAGTATAGATACTATAGATAATACGTTGATTTGTGAGTTATTCCCCTTAATTAGTTTGACGCCATTTGCAAGACCGGTAAACACAGATAATTCTAGTTAGTATAAATTTTGATCTTATAAATTTGTATTTGTGATGTGTTTCAGTTTGAATTTGTTTTAATTGAGGCTGATTAATTACTCAAGATTGTTACAATCAGAATTGGTTCCTAAGTATTGTTAACAGTTCATTTGAATTTACTTGTATAATCATAACGGGAGTGACTCGGTATTTTCCGCAATCAGTCGGAATCAATTGGAAACCGTTGAGGGGCGCCACCATCACTGTTGGTATAAAAGGCCATAGCAGCAGTGAAAAATGGTCAGTCTGGGTTTTGCTGTCAACAAAGTAACGTCAGGTGATATATATATTTGGGATTGAACAACAGTGGGACTTTTGGCCAAAATACAATACTTGAAAAGCAATGTAGATGCTCAGTGTCTCATTGACAATAGTAAGCTACGTGTATTAGTTGCACGGGTTGCATGGTTATTCCCAAGTATAGGTTGGAACCAAGTTATAAAGTTTATACTATCAGACTCGACTGATGCTCAGCATCATTGAGTTCGGTGAGTTAGGTTTCATGAAACAGGCATTGAAGTATCAAGTATACGTACTATCAGACTCGACTGATGCTCAGCGTCATTGAGTTCGGTGAGTTAGGTTTCATGAAACAGGCATTGAAGTATCAAGTATACATACTATCAGACTCGACTGATGCTCAGTGTCAATGAGTTCGCTGATAGTTAGGTTTCATGACACAGGCATTAAAAGTATACATACTATCAGACTCGACTGATGCTCAGCGTCATTGAGTTAGGTTTCATGACACAGGCATTGAAGTATCAAGTATACATACTATCAGACTCGACTGATGCTCAGCGTCATTGAGTTCGCTGGTAGTAAGGTTTCATGACACAGGCATTGAAGTATCAAGTATCCATACTATCAGACTCGACTGATGCTCAGTGTCATTGAGTTCGCTGGTAGTTAGGTTTCATGACACAGGCATTGAAGTATCAAGTATACAAACTATCAGACTCGACTGATGCTCAGGGTCATTGAGTTCGCTGATAGTTAGGTTTCATGACACAGGCATTGAAGTATCAAGTATACATACTATCAGACTTGACTGATGCTCAGCGTCATTGAGTTCGATGATAGTCAGGGTTTCATGATATAGGTGCAATGGTATAAGTTAATGAGTATATGTGTACATAATACTAAGCTTGACTAATGCTCAGCGTCATTGTGTTCTTTGATGGATTTATAGTGTTATAAAGTAAAGCATATATTTTTATATATCATCGTGCTCAACTGATGCTCAGCGTTATTGAGTGACGAAGTGCTTTATTTGTTTATTGTGCTCGGCTGATGCTCAGAGTCATTGAGTAACAAGGTATTGCGTTTTATTATAGTTAAAAGTTATACACATTAATTGTACATTGATTATTTGCAACCGACAATCATTTATCTTATCACTGGAATGAATTATCGGCAAAGTAGCCTAAGAAAAACTATATATATATCAATTATATAATTATATCAATTATTACACTTAGTCTAGCTGTATTTACCATAGTAAGTTCGTGCAACTACTGCTCAGTGCATGCTACAAAAGTGCAAATCAATAATATATGTAGAATAAACTAAGCAGTGTATCGCTAGACAGGATTTGATTTCCACTTGTTATGCGGGTAATTGAATAATTGAACTGTCAAAACAATCGAATATAAATTGGTTTTAAAAAAATTTGTATTGCTCTAAATGCATCCCTTCACTTGCCTAATCATTCACATTCTGTGAACAAAGTTCTCCGCAATATACAATACCCACGCAGCCACGCCCCTCTTGTAGCAATGGGACTTTATTATAATAGAAGGATATATTCCACTGGAGGTTTTATCAAGGATCAATATAGTGGATGATGTTGTTATTATTGTATGGTGTTAAGCATTGCTTTCAACAATTTTTCAGTCATTTGCGACGGTGTCTACTTGAGACAGTAGTCTAAGCGCTGTCACACTAGAGTATCATGCCGCAAACACAAGGTATGATACCCACCCAGTCACATTATACTAACACCAGGCTGACCAGATCTAGAACTCTCCTCTAAATGCTGAGCGTCAAGCGAGGAAGCTTCTAGTACCATTTTTAAAGTCTTTGGTATGACCCAGCCGGGGATTGAACCCACGACCTTCCGCATGCGAGGCGGATGCTCTACCACTAGACCACGCCGCGGTCTTTATAGTGGATGAACATATTCTTCTCTAAAAACCTAAAACATTGACAGATCATCCCTAACTTCTGGTTTACTAGATGTTGACACATGACGATATCCATTTACTGAACTCCATTTCATTGTAAAAAATGCCCCCTATATTTTCTCTTCACTTATTTGATGAATGACGTATATATGTCTTCACCAATTTTATATTTATGTTTCATATATCATTTTTTCCTGGACATAGTGATTACACTTTGCTGCATGAAAATGCAAAAGCAAATAAATGACCATGAAGAAAAAGTGTCTTAAATCTCTAAACATTCTGCAGAAATCTTCTCATAAAATTTCAGAATATATCTTCGTGTCGTCAGCGACAGTAATGGTAATGGTGCACTGTAAATGACATTAAAAAATATCAGAAAAAGTACTGGCTCTAACACTGATCCCTGTGAGTTTCCATTAGTTATAGTTACTCTGTTTGAAACTTGATATGCTTCTTTTTTATCCACAAAATAAATACCACAGATACCACCATAACTGAAAAGTTTATTACTAAGTCTTTTGTGCCACATAGTGTCAAAGAAACCTTCAATGAGAACATGATTATCTTTCAAGTAATGACAGCATTTAGAAAGACATTTTTTTTGTCTATACTTGAAGGAGATCAGTATGTGCGTCCTACTAACAATGTACCAGAGTGTTTTAATTTAATATAACTACACTGATTCCTGGCAAAATAACAAACATAAATACAGAGCGCCTCACATTCACTTTGTGCATAAGTCACAATGAACTAAAATAGAATGGACCAAGTAAAATACTGGAAGAAGAAGATCGATTGATTGATTGAATATTTAGCATCATCTTTATGCCATCGAGGGCTAACAAACGATCAGTTAACCTAACAACTGTTTCCTGGTATTAACCAGTACTCGAGCACATCCCATTTCCGCAAGTAACTGATAACTTTCCCGCTTGAATCAGCGGTGAGAAACAAATGATAATTAGGACACAATGTCATATATCAATCATCCCAGAGACTGTTGCTGGGCAGGGATTCGAACTCACGACCACTGGATTGATATTCAGACGCGTAACTAACTGAGCTAATTAGGCCAGGCGAGAAGAAGAAGGAAGTTTCCACCTAATCAATAGTGAGCACATCATTGTTTGGTTCAAGGAATCATGTATACTCTTCACTATACTGATACAAAAAATTACTCATCACAGTCTAAAAAAGATTTTTATCTTCATGTACGATTGTGTTACTGGTTTTTGATCACTTAAGAATCGTCGTTACATATTTCAATGCAAAACGGATGTTGGTACTAAATGATTGTACTTAACATTTAAATAAAAAATATATCAAAAAATTAACAAATACAAGCCCATTGCCTTCACCATTCACGTTAATCATGGTGACCCCAATATATTTCCAACAAAATGGAGGCACCTTATTTCGATAACATGACTGGATGACACAAAATGACATGTGGCGGCAAAAGTGCAAGTAAATGAAAGCAGATAAAACAGCACTTGTGTTTCACATGAATAAATATTTCTCAATGGGTTCATTCCATAACAATATCAATTCATTGAACAGCATGAGCATTTTTATTTTTCCGAATTTCATTTTTAAAAACAGAACATTGTAATAAAATAAAAACACTGATTTTAAAAAATACATATAACAAACTTTTTCAACTATTTACTTATTTTTATTCTACATTTAGCATGTGGTCCTGTGCTAATTTCAAACTAATTTTTTAAATAAAATCTACAAGAAGGTTACTCATCTCAAACTTCTTTAACTAGTCAAACCTTTTTAATAACTTTTGACCTTGACCTGCATTGCACCAGTTTTCAGCAGACGTATTTGAAATCAATATTTGTAAACAAACCTGCATTTATTGAGGTTTTATGTAAACTGAAAAATGGATATAGTGAAAAACACATTTTTTAAGGTCTGTATCATAAAATCTTACTTGTATCGAAAGTATTATTATTGATATTTATCCTTGCATACAATGGATGCTATTTGTAAATATTGTCAATTGTCCAGGAAATTGAAATATGCATGTGCGATATTCATATTTCTTGGAACCAGGAAGTGATCCAATTTAGGTCATGATCGAAAATAAATGTAATAAATTAATAAATTCTTACGTTTTGTTGTTTTCAATATAATCCAGCCAATGAACTTATAAGCATTAATTATTACCTTACACAACACATAAATTCTGTAATTAATATTGTGTTGCAGTAAAGTTATAATAAATAAGTAAACCTTTTTTTTTAATATAATCTTTTTTTTTAAATCATCACTTTTATAAATGTCCTCTCTCTTAAAAAAAACAAACTCAAAACAACTAAATTTGCATTTTCAGAGTATTAATACCTATATGATTAGTCAATCATATACAAAAAATCCATATTAATTTTTGTATTAATAATGTCATTTTCAGTAAAAATTAAGCCTCTAAAATTTCTCAATAGATTATATAAGTCAATCTGCAGAATAAAAAAGATACATAAAAACCATTTCAAAAACATTAATAAACCTCCCATTAATTCAAATTTGATTTCTACAGACCTAAATAAATTGGGAGTGAAAAGTCACCTCTTTAATGAAAATGGGAGTGGACAGTCAGGGGAGGAAAAGACTTGGGAGGGAAAAGTCTTGGGAGTGAAAAGACTTGGGAGTGTAAGAGCTGACATCCATCGAAAAAACAGGTTACAGCACCATAATGATAAGTTTGAAATCCCCCATGATCAACATTATGATCAGTAACTTCTGGAGAGCATCACTTGCCGCTTCCCGACATGTTAGAGCGTTAAATATGTTGCTCGAAAAATTCCTAAATCTTTTTCCCAGATGTCTTCTTTTTTAGAGAATTCTTTTAAATTTCTTTGGTCAACATTAAGATCATCTTAAACAGGTTTTAACAGTAACATCTGACACAAGTTTTAAAATAGCAAATTAGATCTAGAGTTTTAAATTTTTAATTGCTTCATGCCATTCAGACTTATATTGTCAGACTGTTATTGTTGTTTACCTTTATTAAATTAATAAAATTTTAAAAAGTCTTACCTGTGAATTACCTAACTAGTTGTTTTTCATTTAGGGATCAATCATTGTTTAAAAACTACACGATTTAAAATGAATACTTCACTGACAGATTAAGTCCTGTATTTTTGTTGTATTTTTGTATCAATTCAAATCATATTTATATGTGGCATAACCGTAACTTATGTAAATTAATATTTATGTATAACTCCGAATAAATAATAATATGTCCCTAAATCTCAACTTCCGGGTACGAATTTTGGAAATGGACAAGTCTCATTCCAGTTGTTGACTGTAATTTGACGTAGTTCACTCGGGTGAAAGGTAGATATGGTAACATATACTATAAGGATATATATTTAGGTGCATCTGGTTGTCTAGTTTGTTCAATTCGATGGAATGTCGTTAAATGATTAAACTTAAGCTTACTGTTTCATCATCGGCCTGTTTCGCCCTAATATTTGGTCATGGTGCCCATATTCCGGTGGGAGTTATAAATTTGGACTTTTGGAATGCAGACCAAAAATGGTATTTTATGGACCATTGAATGTGGTGATACATAAAACAACTTTGGGTAAACAACTTAAAGGCAGTTCACATTTTTAGTTGTGGATTTATAGTGCCGTAACCTGTTTTTGCTTACAACATAAATTCAATCACTTACGAATATTTCAACTTCATGCACAAATGCTAATATTTTCAAACAATATTCACATGGTCATTAAATGCAATGAAAAAAATAAATAGTAATGCTTCTGATACAAGTGAGAAAGTCATTTTATGATGACCTGAGAAGTGTATTTCTCACTATGTCCATTTTTTAATTTGCATAAAACCTTGACAAAAGCTAGGTTTGTTTACAAATATTAATTGGGTCGGTGTAAAACGCTGACGCTTAAGCTGACAATATAGGTAAAGAAGGAAACCGCTGACGATATGTACAAAGAAGGAAACGCTGACAATATGTACAAAGAAGGAAACGCTGACGACACGTTTTGAAACTGTTAATTAAAACTGGAGCTCTAGTATACACATTAATAACACGGATAATAATATTAATAATAATAGATATAATAGTAAAAAATATGATATTTATGATAATAGATCTAATTGCAGCTCTATTATTAGTGTTAATTAACGCGGATTATACTAAATCAGTGACATTATTATGATGATGTTTTCTATTATTGAAAATAATATTAAATAAAACTTACTTGCGTATTTTCAGAAAATTCCATTGTCAAATTAATGTTTTATTTCCAAAATGAAATTATCCATACTGTATACGGAAATGGGGAATTGGTTTTACGAAAAAAAACTTTTTATTTAAGAAAAGTGTCGGTTAAATCAATATTTCTTTAGTATGATATATAAGTTAAGTATTTTCTTGAAAAGAACATTTAAAAAACATACATGCGTCAATAAGAAAGTTTTAATTGTAAATTATTGTGTTTATCACCAAAATGAAAAAATATAGTTTTACTATATAAAAAAAGTGCATGCGTTCTGCCCTGTTAGCCAACGTTACAAAAGTAACTGTTGTTTCCAGCTGGTACCAACGTGGAGGTCTGACAGAACGACTTTAAACCAGCCTTTTTTTTTTAATTTTTCATTGTTATTATAAAATGTCACTAGTCTATTCAGGAGACTGACACTATAACGAATCACTAGTCACTTCAGGTGGCTGACCCTTTACCTAATTACTAGTCACTTCAGGTGACTGACCCTATACCTAAGCATTGGTCACGTCAGGTGACTGACCATATACCGAATCACAAGTCACTTCAGGTTACTGACCAAATAACGAATCACTAGTCACTTCAGGTAACTTGTTCTATGACGAATATCTAGTCACTTCAGGTGGCTGACCCTATACCTAATCACTAGTCACTTCAGGTGGCTGACCCTATACCTAATCACTAGTCACTTCAGGTGGCTGACCCTATACCTAATCACTAGTCATTTCAGGTTAAATGTGAAAATGCAGACGACACAAACTCTCTATAACGCTAATATGATCAATTCTTAAATATAACGCTAATATGATCAATTCTTAAAAATAAATCCATTGTGACATAAATAACAACACCTCTTATAATAATAATAATGCAGACCCACGCTGGCGCTGACCAGCGTATAGACTAAGAATGAAAACGCTGACAATATGTACAAAGAAGGAACCGCTGACGATATGTAGAAAGAAGGGAAACGGTGACGCTATATAGCTATAATGAAAATGCAGACAACACACACTGTCTATATCGCTAATATGATAAATTCTTAAATAATATAGCCAGAATATATTCACTTATTATTTTGCTAAATTTCATGTTAAAATAAATCCATTGTGACATAAATAACATCACCTCTTATAATAATAGTGCAGTCCCACGCTGGCGCTGACCAGCATATAGATTTGAAATGAAAACGCTGACAATATATACAAAGAATGAAAACGCTGACAATATACACAAAGAAGGAAGCCGCTGACGATATGTAGAAAGAAGGGAAACGCTGACGATGTGTAGAAAGAAGGGAAACGCTGACGCTGTAGAGCTATAGTGAAAATGCAGACGACACAAACTCTCTATAACGCTAATATGATCAATTCTTAAATATAACGCTAATATGATCAATTCTTAAAAATAAATCCATTGTGACATAAATAACAACACCTCTTATAATAATAATGCAGACCCACGCTGGCGCTGACCAGCGTATAGACTAAGAATGAAAACGCTGACAATATGTAGAAAGAAGTAACCGCTGACGATATGTAGAAAGAAGGGAAACGCTGACGCTATAGAGCTATAATGAAAATGCAGACGAGACACACTGTCTATATCGCTAATATGATAAATTCTTAAATAATATAGCCAGAATATATTCACCTATTATTTTGCTTACTTTCATGTTAAAATAAATCCATTGTGACATAAATAACAACACCTCTTATAATAATAATGCAGTCCCGCGCTGTCGCTGACCAGCGTATAGACTAAGAATGAAAACGCTGACAATATATACAAAGAATGAAAACGCTGACAATATGTACTAAGAAGGAACCGCTGACGATATGTAGAAAGAAGGGAAACGCTGACGCTATATAGCTATAATGAAAATGCAGACGAGACACACTGTCTATATCGCTGATATGATAAATTCTTAAATAATATAGCCAGAATATATTCACTTATTATTTTGCTTAATTTCATGTTAAAATAAATCCATTGTGACATAAATAACAACACCTCTTATAATAATAATGCAGACCCACGCTGGCGCTGACCAGCGTATAGACTAAGAATGAAAACGCTGACAATATGTACAAAGAAGTAACCGCTGACGATATGTAGAAAGAAGGGAAACGCTGACGCTATAGAGCTATAATGAAAATGCAGACGAGACACACTGTCTATATCGCTAATATGATAAATTCTTAAATAATATAGCCAGAATATATTCACTTATTATTTTGCTTAATTTCATGTTAAAATAAATCCATTGTGACATAAATAACAACACCTCTTATAATAATAATGCAGTCCCGCGCTGTCGCTGACCAGCGTATAGACTAAGAATGAAAACGCTGACAATATATACAAAGAATGAAAACGCTGACAATATGTACTAAGAAGGAACCGCTGACGATATGTAGAAAGAAGGGAAACGCTGACGCTATATAGCTATAATGAAAATGCAGACGAGACACACTGTCTATATCGCTGATATGATAAATTCTTAAATAATATAGCCAGAATATATTCACTTATTATTTTGCTTAATTTCATGTTAAAATAAATCCATTGTGACATAAATAACAACACCTCTTATAATAATAATGCAGACCCACGCTGGCGCTGACCAGCGTATAGACTAAGAATGAAAACGCTGACAATATGTACAAAGAAGTAACCGCTGACGATATGTAGAAAGAAGGGAAACGCTGACGCTATAGAGCTATAATGAAAATGCAGACGAGACACACTGTCTATATCGCTAATATGATAAATTCTTAAATAATATAGCCAGAATATATTCACTTATTATTTTGCTTAATTTCATGTTAAAATAAATCCATTGTGACATAAATAACAACACCTCTTATAATAATAATGCAGTCCCGCGCTGGCGCTGACCAGCGTATAGACTAAGAATGAAAACGCTGACAATATATACAAAGAATGAAAACGCTGACAATATGTACTAAGAAGGAACCGCTGACGATATGTAGAAAGAAGGGAAACGCTGACGCTATATAGCTATAATGAAAATGCAGACGAGACACACTGTCTATATCGCTGATATGATAAATTCTTAAATAATATAGCCAGAATATATTCACTTATTATTTTGCTTAATTTCATGTTAAAATAAATCCATTGTGACATAAATAACAACACCTCTTATAATAATAATGCAGACCCACGCTTGCGCTGACCAGCATATAGACTAAGAATGAAAACGCTGACAATATATACAAAGAAGGAACCGCTGACGATATGTAGAAAGAAGGGAAACGCTGACGCTATAGAGCTATAATGAAAATGCAGACGAGACACACTGTCTATATCGCTAATATGATAAATTCTTAAATAATATAGCCAGAATATATTCACTTATTATTTTGCTTAATTTCATGTTAAAATAAATCCATTGTGACATAAATAACAACACCTCTTATAATAATAATGCAGTCCCGCGCTGGCGCTGACCAGCGTATAGACTAAGAATGAAAACGCTGACAATATATACAAAGAATGAAAACGCTGACAATATGTACTAAGAAGGAACCGCTGACGATATGTAGAAAGAAGGGAAACGCTGACGCTATATAGCTATAATGAAAATGCAGACGAGACACACTGTCTATATCGCTAATATGATAAATTCTTAAATAATATAGCCAGAATATATTCACTTATTATTTTGCTTAATTTCATGTTAAAATAAATCCATTGTGACATAAATAACAACACCTCTTATAATAATAATGCAGACCCACGCTGGCGCTGACCAGCGTATAGACTAAGAATGAAAACGCTGACAATATGTACAAAGAAGGAACCGCTGACGATATGTAGAAAGAAGGGAAACGCTGACGCTATAGAGCTATAATGAAAATGCAGACGACACACACTGTCTATATCGCTAATATGATCAATTCTTAAATAATATAGCCGAAATATATTCATATTTTGTTAAATTTCATATAAAAATAAATCAATTATGACATAAATAACTACATTAAATAAAATAATGCATATTACATGCTTACTCTTAATTACAGTGCAAATGCAGACGACAAATGTGACATGTAGGCTACTGTCACAAATATCGTAAATTAATATGCAATCAACAACTACAGCATTGTCTGCGGGGGTGGGGGAATATCCGTGTCATAAAACTGTATTAACTATCAATTAAAGACGGAGCTGAGACAACGGGGGTTAATGCTTAAGGTCATGGCATATTAAAGAATAAATATGTAAATTAAATATTGTCATGTAAGTCAATCAATGATTGGCGCATGTGTAATTTACATAATTGTTAAGATACATTACATCTATCTATGAATAATAACATGTACAGGTTGAAATAACAGATGAACTTGCAAACATTACAATGTAGATAGAGCATATATTTTTTATTATCAAATGGTTTGAATGATCTTACCGAGAAGTATGGCACAACGTCAAAGATATCCTGCTCCTGGCGAAACTGGAAAGTCCTAAATCCTGGGTACGAAAACACACTGTAACTGTCATGGCTAAGATACTCAGACAAGTACTTTGCCTGACTATGTCCGATTACAAAAGCCATTTTTGATTTACACAGTAGCGAATGTTCACAATAAAGTCCTTATAAAACACAGCTGATATAAACTAAATCAATTGATTATATATTGTCTAAAGCATACACCCAAACTTGTTATTAGAATTGAAGACTATATTAACTCAAACGCATAAATAATTTAGAATGAAATCAACATACACCTTTACCATTTTATACATGAATATTTCTCAGTTTGTCTAACTTGTTGTATTTTTAATGTTAATACAACCGCTTTTAATTCAAAATTATCAATTTTTACATTTTCACTAAGACACAAATTGTTTCAAACCGATATACCATTGTGTGATCAAACAATTGTGTTTGAAACCATATTATTACACAAACGATTAACGGACCGCAAAATGTTCATGGTTTAATGTAATTAACATCAATTATAGCTTTGATCCACCTATACACCGCGTTGAATTTAAAATGATCAATTATTACATTTTCACTAAGACACAAATAGTTTCAAACCGATATACCATTGTGTGATCAAACAATCGTGTTTGAAAACAAATTATTAGACAAACGATTAAAGGACCGCAGAATTTTCACGGATAAATGTAATTAACATCAATTATATCTTTGTTCTAACTATACAGCCGCTTTTGATTTAAACTTATCAATTATAACATTTTCACTAAGCCACAAATAGTTTCAAACCGATATACCATTGTGTGATCAAACAATCGTGTCTGAAAGCATTCTATTAGACAAACGTTTCAAAATTGTCACGGATTAATATAATTAACATCAATTCAATCTTTGATCCATCTATACAACCGATTTTTATTTAAATGATCATTGATTACATTTATAATAAGTCACAAACAGTTTAAAAACAATAAACCATTGTGTGATCAAACAATCATGTTTGAATTCATCTTATTCAATCGTTTTTCAATGGATATAATAAGCCTATATTTCCTTAAACACACAAAGACAAACAAAATTAATGCACAAATACATTGATAAAAATGAATTTAAACAAACAACTTCCACACAATATAACAGTTTTTTTTATTTCTTATTGCATTATCATGGTGGCAAACAAATCTCTAATAATTTAATTGCTTAAAACCTTGATCTTTAACATCCTAATATTTTACTGTAATATGAAAATCTGCCATAAATATATGTCTATATATTTCCTTCTTATATAGTAGTCTATTTCATAATGTCAGCATTTCCTTCGATTTCTATATCGTCAGCGTTTCCTTCTTTGTACATATTGTCAGCGTTTCCTTCTTTGTACATATTGTCAGCGGTTTCCTTCTTTACCTATATTGTCAGCTTAAGCGTCAGCGTTTTACACCGTGCCATATTAATTCCAGTCACATTTACTGAAAACTGATGCATAACAGGTCAAGGCCAAAAGTTATCTTTTTTGGTAGAAAGTTAATATTTTATAGTTATTTAAACATTATACTGGTGTAACATGCACCAAGCGGATTATATACACCAATACTAATAAAATATGTTACATATAAGAATTTTCCTTGGGCTACTTGCTGTTTGATTTAAGATAAGTGGTGAAATAATTTTTCTCAAGCTACTTTGCTTTATGATTGGATGACAAATGATTGAACAAATGATTCGTGTTTAAAAAGAAGAATAATGTACAATTAACTAATACATATAAAACCAAATTACAAACATTTCAAACTAACATTTCGAACAACACTAAACCACCATGCCAAAAACTGTGTTTTATAAATAAGACTAGTTCTGCAGCACTCCAAACAAATGCCCAGGACTGTGTTTTAAATAAAAAAATAGTCCTGCAGCAGTCTGAACTCAAAACCCCGAGCTGCACTAGTCTCAAACCCTTGCCCTTGTTTTAACTTAATAATGTTTCAAAACTGTCTCAACTCCTGTTTGAGACAAACAATGGCACCAAACAGACTATGACCCAATGCACTGTTCACAAGTTTCAGAGGGTTCTGCAACTCTGAGCTTAAAACTGCACTCCTAAGTGCACAAAGTCCCAGTACTGTATTGCCAAATAATAATTAATTGACTAATTAATTATTCAAAGTCTTCTTACAGCTCCTTCTCCATCGAGTTGTAACACCAGACTGACCCTAAATACTGGCGGTCGGCTGCTTATATAGCATAAGTCACATGACCTTACCACATGGCTTCAATCAGGCATTCTTAGTGTTGTTCCTCTACATAATGATGTTCGAGATTATACGATTCCACTGAATTAGCATGTTCAACCGATGTTATGGATTTTTATAGATACAAGGCGTTTTTCATCACACTGGTTATAAATACCTATTACCGCAAGTCTAAAAATTCATCAACCATGTAAATTATAACCTCAATAATAAACAGTAATAAAGTTACTTTATTGTCCTGAATAATCCTTCTAAAAGTTATTTCTTGTAAATATACCTTTGAAAATGATAAACTCATGAAAAACAGTGGCTATTAATGATATGCAGTCAGCCATTTTGATTTTTTCCCTAGTATACATATTACCGTGAATCGGCCATTTAGATGGCTAGAAATGGTGTCATCAGGAAAAATACTGGTATTGGGTTGTTCTTTCAAATAATATTAAGCAATTCCTGTATAAAAAATATAATTTAAGATTCAAATCAACATAAACAGTGAGTTTGTACACTTTGTACTGATTCTAGTTTTGATAAAATGAGGGCACAAACACGTTGACTTCCTCCCAAGAAATCTTACTGGTGTACAGTATTTTAAGTGCACCCATCCATTTCAATCTTATTTAAACAGGCTACTGTTTTTATAAAAAGTCACATGTTTTAGTTATTCATATAGAAAGCATAATTATATATTTTACTTAGACAAATCATGAATGAAATTTTTCCTGGTTAGAACCAGTACTAAGCATATGGGGAAAAAGTGTCTTGCTCAAGGACACCACACATAGCCGTGGCAGAGGATCCAACCCTCCACCCCCGATCATGGGTTCGATGTAGACATTTGATTGTAGTATATATAATTTAAGAAATGGCTATAAGATCTTGTTTAAATCACATTTTCACCCATTTCTAATAATGAATTTATTCCATATGATATGAGGGATAAAATATCAACCTGCAACACTGAAGATAATGATTGTAACATTTTACAGAATCAAGATGTCCAGTATACTTAAGAAACTACAGTATCTGGACTTTCCAGAATGCTCACAAGAGGCACTGAATTACCTTGTGGGAAACTTTTCATCAGAATCTCATAGAGGGATACCAGGTATCAGTGGAGCAAAGGAAAACTTTGCCAGTGAGGTTGCACAGGAATATATTCTTGATATATCCAGAAGAAGAGGACATAACTCAAGGGTAATATAAGTTTAAACCATTTGCATTTATTTCATATGAAATTTTTTATATATTTTTTGGTTTAGTTTTTGAAGAAAAATAGATTAAATTGCACAAGTTTGTAAGTTATTTGTCACATGATAGTGACATTTTCTTGTAGCATTTATCTCTATTTCTCAGATGCTGTCATTAACCTTTCTGAATATATAGTTTGGGAACTACACATAGTAATACTTCAGAAAACCATGCGGCATCCATCCAAATTACCTTGACCCTTATGCATAGTTAGTAAATGATGTGCAAGACCACACCAAGTAATGATGCATTTGCAAGAAAATATGCAAGCCCGGGTGTTGTGGCGTAAAAGCAGCTATACCGCTGGTTAGGTTCGCTTCTATACACATATCTCTGTATAGATATATACATATCTTCTTAACGTGGAAGTTGATGTAACCCCTGGACATTTGGAACCTACAAGATACAAGTAAATTCAGAATGGTGGAAAGTTGTTGAGAATCTACCTAAATACTCTAACATGTCACAAATAGTCATTTTATACAAGTAATTAGGTGACCAATGTATTCTTTAATACTCAAAATGCTTAATTCATGTACAGTCAAGCCTGTGTAAGCGGTCACCTCTATTAAGCAGCCACTTGTCTAAAACAGCCACATTTGCTATTTCCAATTTCAAGCTATTAGAGCAAAATAACCTGTATTAAGCAACAACCTGTCTTAAAAGGCCAATTTTGCTTCATCCATTGACTGGCTGCTTAAGACATGTTTGACTGTATTACCTTTTCAAAAGTAGATCTTTCCTGTTAAATTTTTAAAGAATGACTTTTATTTCCTGTGTTCACCATTGTAATCAATCCTTTTCAGAAGTTAAATGCTGTGCATGAGTTACAGCTTCTAGAAATGGTATGTTCCACTCTTCAAGAAGCCCCAGAACATTCATGCTATAGTATATTCTCTGCAATATTCGGTGGCCATGTTGATCCAGCCAAGACTAATCTCATGACGAAACTTGTCTCCATGGCAATATCTATAAGCTGCAGTGCTGTTCTAGGATGTGCTGCACTGTGGATGCAGGTATTTTATATTTCTATTTATAAATATCAAAAGTTGTTTTATCATAACAGCAATATTGAAATAATGATGGTTAATGCATGATGCGTGTAAGACCCAGAATCTTACCTCAAAGGTCAAGGTCACACTTTCAGTTTATTTGATATTTCATATCTGGTCTGTAACATTGTCTTACACGGAGGGATTTTAAGATAGCTTGACACAAGTGATAAACACGCCATGGTGATGTGGCATCTGCATTTACCTATAGAAATACCCAGACCTTTACATCAGATGTCAAGGTCAAGGTTACACCAAGGTCATATTTTAATGTTAAAAACATGAAATTGCATGTCTAGTCTGAAATGTCAGTTCATTACTATTGATATTGATGGATACATCATTTTAATCGCTACCTATAAGAAAATATATCGTTATTTTCTCAGACCATTTTGGGGGCATGTGACACTTACCAGTGACATTTCTTGTTTATCATGAGTTTGTATGGTATGGCCAACATTAAAATGATATCGCTTTATCTCTCCCTATTCTAATTCATGTAATAACGAGGTGTGTTCATAAAATATGTGGACTTTTTAAGTAATTACCAAACTTGATTTTGATAAAAATGTATACATGTATTGATACAAGTGACGAATTAATCTGTGTAGTTACATTATTTTTTTATCAATAATGACAACTGTGGACGCATTTGCAGTTGCTAGGTAACACGCTGCCGGAGCAGTCCATTTTTTTCAATTGGAAAAAAGATCATATATTTTATTTGACAAGATTGCGATGATAGAATTTCGCCAACGAATGGAAAATACATTTGCTCTCTGGTACCCTAAACTTATTGTTTTGTGCTTGCTTATTTGAAGTTAAGAGCCTGTGTCCAGATGATAGTATTGGAAAATGTTTGGAGATTATATGGTAAGGGAAACAACTTGAGTACAAAACTGAATATACATTTTAACTAAAATAAATACAGTTGAAACTCTTTATCTCGATATCGCTTGAGTCGATATTCCGGTAGTGTCGATATTTTTTACCATCCCCAACTTTTCCCCCTTCTTTGTGTATGTAAATGTATTCCTTTTTACTCGATATTGTCTGTGTCAATATATCGGATATCTCAATCCCAGTTCCCAATTGATCATTTCACACCTTTAATTGAATGTTTGTCTTGATATAATTATTGTTGACATAATATCGTGTGTTTTTTCACATTGTGTGAAAATCTACGCATGCCTTTTTTCACAGTTTGTTTAAGAGACGACACCGGTAAAATTACCGGTAAAGAGCAAAGGTGTCAGTTTTAATGACTGACAGAACATTGCAAACATCGTGTCATCGAATTGGGTGATTGCATGTAAATTGTTTAAATATCATCTGATTCAACCCATCTGCCCCAACTTATATCTCACACTGCCGAGAAATTTGAAGAAGGACCTGGATATCAGCATTTATTATGACAGTGTAATTCTACTGCACGGACAGTAATATGAAAGTGAAAGTAAAATTGTCATGCGACAGACGACAATTATCAGGTGATGAAAATAAATATTGATCTTGAGACAAAATCTATGTTGATATTCAGATATCTTGAGTTTTTTTGGCAATCCCTCCAATATAAAGATAATGAGTTTTGACTGTATTACCATTTTTATCCTCACTGCCAAAGGCGAAGGGGGATATGGTAATGGTCTCTATCTGTGAGTCCGTCTGTAACACTTATGTCCGGAGCATAACTACAAAACTATTCAAGTGATTTTGTTGAATTTTAAGACAATGACAGTTGACATTGAGAGGAAATGCATTGTACAAGACCATAACTCTACCTTGCTTACGTTTTGAATTATCACCGTTTATTAAATTTACTTGTCCAGAGCATAACTTAAAAACCATTTAAGGGATTTTGTTGAATCTTCATACAATGATCGAGGACATTGAGAGGAAGTGTAGTGTACAAGAACCATAACTCTACCTTGCTTACATTTTGAATTATCACCCTTTATTAAATTTATTTGTCCACAGCATAACTCAAAAAGTATTTACGGGATTTTGTTGAATCTTCACACATGATTGAGGACATTGAGAGGAAGTGTAGTGTACAAGAACCATAACTCTACCTTGCTTACTTTTTTAATTATCTCTCTTTATTAAATTTACTTGTCCTAGGCAAAGTGCTGAATGGAATTTATTGAAATTGAATACAAAGACAGAGGACATTAAGGGGAAGTGCAATGTATAAGAACCATAACTCTGCCTTGCCTCATTTTGCAATTATTTCCATTAATTACCTTTAGTTTACTTGTCATAAAGATTACTCAAGAACTATTCAAGGGATTTGGTTCATATATGATAGATGACATTAAGAGGAAGTGCATTGTCCAAGAACTACAGGTCTTCTTTGTCCATTTTTGAATTATCTCCTTTTATTATATGTTATTATGCTCGTCCGGATCATTACTCAAAACATGTTCAAGGGATTTAGCTGATATTTCACACAATTACAGAGGACATTGAGAGGAAGTGGAATGTGAAGAACCATAACTGTTTCTTCTGTCTTTATATAATTATTCCCTTTGTTATTATATTTTATCATGCTAGTCCAGAATATAACTAAAAAAATGTTCAAGGGAATAGTTGATATTTCACACAATGATAGAGGACATTGAGAGGAAATGCAGTGTACAGGAAACATAACTCTTTTTTTCTGTCTTCACAAAATTATTTCCCTTTGTTATTTTCCATTGCTTGGAGCATACCTTGAAAACTTTTGAAATAATGCTTTGAAAATGCATACAGTGATAGAGAGCATTGACAGGAAGTGGACAGTACAAGAATTTGCTTTAGCAGGGGGATTGGCCATGTCCAACATGTCTCTTGTTATAAGTTTGCATGATAAGGGAAACAAACAAGCTTTTTACAACATGCTGGATATATTTAGCATATTAGTTTAATATATCCTGTTTATAAAGTAACATGTATGGTCAATTCTATATATTATATTAAACAGGAACAAGGCAGCCAGAGTCAGTCAGTATGTGATTTGGCACAGAGACTGGTTGATGACTATTGTCTACTTTACCCAAACGTCAGCATGGCTTTCAAGAAACTGCCGAAAGTCTCATCCCTGTTCACCTGTAACTTTGTCACTGCCCTCACAACTATATATACATATACAGGTATGTGAAACATTCTCACAACTATATATACAGTACAAGTATGTGGAACAGTCTCGCAACTATATATACAATACAGGTATGTGAAACATTCTCACAACTATATATACAATACAGGTATGTGAAACATTCTCACAACTATATATACACATACAGGTATGTGAAATATTCTCACAACTATATATACAATACAGGTATGTGAAACATTCTCACAACTATATATACAGGTATGTGAAACATTCTCACAACTATATATACAATACAGGTATGCGGAACATTATACAATACAGGTATGTGAAACATTCTCACAACTATATATACATATACAGGTATGTGAAACATTCTCACAACTATATATACACATACAGGTATGTGAAACATTCTCACAACTCAATATACATACAGGTATATGAAACATGAAACAACATGGAAGTCATATTATAACCTGCATACAGTAGTCAGTCTACGTATCTTGACTGACTCCTGCTGCAATTGGCGTCCATTTCCATCAGGCATACTAGTATGTAATAATAATATTTGATGCAGGTTTTAATTTTTAGCACGTTTTTAAAAAGTTTAAATGTTTGTCTTGTTTTTAAAAAATATTTAATAAAAAAATGTAGTTTATCTAAGAATGATCTTTTAGCACGTTTTTAAAAAGTTTAAATGTTTGTCTCATTTTTAAAATATATTTAATAAAAATGTAGTTTATCTAAGAATGTCAATATTTGGGCCAGAAATTCACCCCGTATGATTTTAGTTGGCTACAGTCGGGCATTCAAGACAGAAGTTTGCACAGTCTTGCGAAATCACATTCCATGCATGAATAAAATTAAGGCTTGCACAAGCATTATACTACATCTTGTATTGTTATTTTGTCTGCAGTATGGAACAACATGGAAGTCATCTTATACATTACTATCACTCTTGTATTGTTATTTTGTCTGCAGTATGGAACAACATGGAAGCCATCTTATACATTACTAATCTCTTGTATTGTTATTTTGTCTGCAGTATGGAACAACATGAAAGTTATCTTATACATTACTATTACTCTTATGTTGTTATTGTGTCTGCAGTATGGATCCACATGGAAGCCATTTTATACATTATCTCTCTTGTATTGTTATTTTGTCTGCAGTATGGAACAACATGGAAGTCATCTTATACATTATCTCTCTTGTATTGTGATTTTATCTGCAGTATGGAACAACATGGAAGCCATCTTATACATTATCTCTTTTGTATTGTGATTTTATCTACAGTATGGAACAACATGGAAGCCATCTTATACATTATCTCTCTTGTATTGTGATTTTATCTACAGTATGGAACAACATGGAAGCCATCTTATACATTATCTCTCTTGTATTGTTATTTTATCTGCAGTATGGAACAGCATGGAAGCCATCTTATACATTATCTCTCTTGTATTGTTATTTTATCTACAGTATGGAACAACATGGAAGCCATCTTATACATTACTATCACTCTTGTATTGTTATTTTGTCTGCAGTATGGAACAACATGGAAGCCATCTTATACATTATCTCTCTTGTATTGTTATTTTATCTGCAGTATGGAACAACATGGAAGCCATCTTATACATTATCTCTCTTGTATTGTTATTTTGTCTGCAGTATGGAACAACATGGAAGCCATCTTATACATTATCTCTCTTGTATTGTTATTTTGTCTGCAGTATGGAACAACATGGAAGCCATCTTAAAAGAAGTATTGCTTATCTCTTCCATTACTAAGATATTTTCAGGAAAATTGCTATAAATAATAAGAGATGAGACGAAACAAAATTTCAACATGCATTCCTTTATTTGTCCTATCTATATCTACATCCTGATCATATTGAGTTACTGTACATTTAGTCTACAATGAGAAATGGTACAATGAGAAAACATATGCAGAGAATGTATGAAATTGCTTTTATTTAACTGTTTTTCTTGTATTTTAGATGTCAACAAATGTCCACCCAAGGTATTGCTGGAATGTATTGTAGACTGGGTATCTGATGATTCATGTTTATGCTCCGATTCTGTTAGACTGGTTAGAATTAATTCAACATACACTTGTCCTGTGAGTGGGCTCGTGCGCTGGTGCATACTGGGCCCACTGGTCACTTCCTGCAGCATGGAGTCGCCATCAGCTACCAACACATCGTTACCACATTGCAGTAATAGTGCAAATAACTCTTCGTCTACGCCGGAATCATCAAACAAACTTATGACATTGTTTTCAAGACTCCATCTAGGTGTTCTTTTAAGTCTAGAAGCTTACAGAAGTATGGAACTGAACGAGCAACTATTCTCATATGCAGACATGTATATAGTGTCTAAGACATTAGCAACATATTACAGGGGAGGCCAGTGTACTGAAAATGGTCTTCATATTATAAATACGTCTGTTGACAGACTCGCACAAACTATACAAGTTGCCATGACAACCAGCAGTCTGCCAGGTAACTTTTCTTGATATATGCATTAAACTTGAATCCCTCCTCACCGAGGGCATTTCAACATTGGTACTTTCACCTCATAATTAACATTTGGTCAATCAAACTATTTATATTATGATGTTATCTTTTTCACAAAACTTAATTATCAAAGGCATTGTCTCAAAATAGCATACTGCTAACTCTTCAGGTAGTAGATAAAAGATTTCTCCTGTCCAAAATATTTTAATTGTGAAGGTTTTCCAATTGCTTGGTGGTTGGTAAGTAGGTAAATTATTTTCTTTTTTTTTTTTTTTTTTTTTGTAATCAATCAGTCTTTTTAAGAACAGGATTGTAATGACAGAATATTTTGAATGAACACCAAAAAAAAGAAAGCAATTTAATCCCCCCCCCCCCACTCAACCCCCAAATTATTTTTTTTAACTCCTCCCCACTTCCCCCACCCCCAAGAATGGGCAAACAAACAAAGGCCTTGTGGAAGAACTGGGTCTATTCATATACATACAATTGGTTTCTTTACACTCAATTGTGAATGTGGTCTTTCTTCATCAATAATATTGTACCGGTATATGCTTTAAAAATAGATTTTGTCAGAGAAAAATAAAATGTGGCAGAGAACTATAAACTATATGTCTTGTATCCAAGAAAAAATGCTTCTCATTTTCTTATTTTCTGATGTACATTTACACTGTTATTAGTTCTCTAAAGTGTATTTAAGGTACAGTATGAAACTTGGCATGGTGATAGCGGACAATGAAAAGATTATGCACGTTATTTTGATTTTCTACTCGGACTGATACTTTGGTTGCTTTGTCAATGGAAATGTGAAAAAAATAGTGTCAATATCTTGATCCTGTGATTACTTAAAACTACTTGGACTCATAAAAATCGACATGGCAATAGAGAGGAATAAGGAGATCATGCACATTGTATCAATTTTTAGATGGCACCAATATTTTGATTGCTATGACAATGTTTATAAAAAAGGAAATTAATAGAAAATACCATGTTAGTGTCTGATATAATCAACTTTATCAGGTGAGCCTTAAAAAAACAACAATGACAAGGCTCAGCCGAGTCCTTGCTTTTTTCGTGTCAGACACTAACAGGGTATTCTCTTTATCATGTCAATATTTCTAATTCATTTTTTTATGAAATTGAAAATCAGCATGAAACCTTTGTTACAGCCTGTAGAAATTCCATTCAGGCCAATATGTATAATTATACATAATAATGTCATAAGCCTGATAAACTTTTATTGATGTGATAAACCTATGTTTATCAGGCAGGCAGTTTATTGAAATGAATGCATTGACATGATAAAATAAGAAAATATAATTTGTTTGATTCAGTGGAAGATGGAGATTTATTTTCACATATGAGCATCAAAAACATAAATTGTCACTTTGCCTATGCCACTCTTAAAAATATTACTTTCTATGCGCCGCACCTGGTAAAAATAAACTTCCTTCCACTAAAAGAGAAAAGTATATACAAGTACTTCCTGTTGACGAAGTTCAAACCAAATAACAAAACCTAAACTTTTTACATATCTCTTTTCTGCCCCTATTTACTATGTTGCAAATTTCATAGGCATGTAATCATTATATTTCAATTAAAAAACATTTTATGGATATATTTTGACTGTTCAAGTAGTACACCGGTAAGGGGCACTGTATCGCTTGGCAATACTTGAGTATCCTGATCATTCATAGTAGTAGAAGACACAGGAAGGGGGCACTGTATCGCTTGGCAATACTTGAGCATCCTGTTCATTCATAGCAGTAGAACACACAGGAAGGGGGCACTGTATTGCTTGGCAATACTTGAGCATCCTGTTCATTCATAGCAGTAGAACACACAGGAAGGGGCACTGTATTGCTTGGCAATACTTGAGCATCCTGTTCATTCATAGCAGTAGAACACACAGGAAGGGGGCACTGTTTCGCTTGGCAATACTTGAGCATCCTGTTCATTCATAGCAGTAGAACACACAGGAAGGGGGCACTGTATCGCTTGGCAATACTTGAGCATCCTGATCATTCATAGTAGTAGAACACACTGGTAGTGGGCACTGTATCGCTTGGCAATACTTGAGCATCCTATTCATTCATAGCAGTAGAACACACCGGTAGGGGGCACTGTATCACTTGGCAATACTTGAGCATCCTGATCATTCATAGTAGTAGAAGACACAGGAACGGGGCACTGTATCGTTTGGCTTTACTTGAGCATCCTGATCATTCATAGCAGTAGAACACACCAGTAGGGGGCACTGTATTGCTTGGCAATATTTGAGCATCCTGATCATCATAGCAGTAGAACACACAGGAAGGGGGCACTGTATCATTTGGCAATACTTGAGCATCCTGATCAGTCATAGCAGTAGAACACACCAGTAGGGGGCACTGTATCGCTTGGCAATACTTGAGCATCCTGATCATTCATAGTAGTAGAAGACACAGGAAGGGGGCACTGTATCGTTTGGCAATACTTGAGCATCCTGTTCATTCATAGCAGTAGAACACATCGGTAGGGGGCACTGTATCGCTTGGCAATACTTGAGCATCCTGTTCATTCATAGCAGTAGAACACACAGGAAGGGGGCACTGTATCACTTGGCAATACTTGAGCATCCTGATCAGTCATAGCAGTAGAACACACAGGAAGGGGGCACTGTATCGTTTGGCAATACTTGAGCATCCTGATCATTCATAGTAGTAGAACACACAGGAAGGGGGAACTGTATCATTTGGCAATACTTGAGCATCCTGTTCATTTATAACAGAAGAACACATCGGTAGGGGGCACTGTATCGCTTGGCAATACTTGAGCATCTTGATCAGTCATAGCAGTAGAACACACAGGAAGGGGGCACTGTATCGTTTGGCAATACTTGAGCATCCTGTTCATTCATAGCAGTACACACCGATAGGGGGCACTGTATCGCTTGGCAATACTTGAGCATCCTATTCATTCATAGCAGTGGAACACATCGTTAGGGGGCACTGTATCGCTTCGCAATACTTGAGCATCCTGATCATTCATAGTAGTAGAACACACCGGTAGGGGGCACTGTATCGCTTGGCAATACTTTAGCATCCTGATCATTCATAGTAGAACACACCGGTAGGGGGCACTGTATCGCTTGTCAATACTTGAGCATCCTGATCAGTCATAGCAGTAGAACACACCAGTAGGGGGCACTGTATAGCTTGGCAATACTTGAGCATCCTGATCATTCATAGTAGTAGAACACACTGGTAGGGGGCACTGTATCGCTTGTCAGTACTTGAGCATCCTGATCATTCATAGTAGTAGAACACCGGTAGGGGGCACTGTATAGCTTGTCAATACTTGAGCATCCTGATCATTCATAGCAGTAGAACACAGGAAGGGGGCACTGTATCGTTTGGCAATACTTGAGCATCCTGATCATTCATAATGTACATTGTTTTTTTTTGCAGATAAATTTGATATTGGACAAGTTTGTGTTGGGCTTCCAGCAAACAGGTATGTAACTCCATACATTTTTTTGTTTAATCTCTAAGGCTCTTGGTCAGTTTGCATGTTTCAGTTGAAAAAACTTTGGCTTTTATAAATACTACTTAGTGATAAATACATAAATCATTTAAATTGGTTGATCAGTTATTTTTCACATTTAAATATCATGTTTTAGAGCAAAGGCTTTGGTAGGATCAAATCAATACAATTTTTTTTTAAAAATGCAAAAAACATCTTTGCAACAAAAATTACCAAATACGCAGTCATTTTAGAGGGACTTTCACTTTGCAATAAAACTGTCATGAGTTCTTTAATTGTATTCTCACTAAATTCATTTGTTATTACTTATTTAAAAGAAAAATCTTATTCAGAATTGGCATTCAAACCAATTCACTGAAATATCATTGACATTTCTAAAAATATTCAAAGAGTTTTCCAAAAATATTCTTATTTGCCACTAAAATCACTCTTCAACACATATATGAAGGGGATCAGAAAGTTTGTACAAGTTTTTAGCTCGTCTTTTTGAAAAAAAACGAAGAGCTATTGTCATGATCCTGGCGGCGTCGGTGTCGTCATCGTCTGCTGGTTATCCCTTTGCTCGATAAGCATTTTCTTGGACTCTTCCAAATTGAAAACATTAATTCACCACATATCAGCAATGGGTGAATTATGTTTATATTAACTAACAGAGTGGAAAACAGTGCAGAAAGTGTTCAGATTGCTCGTTACGAGCAATCTGAACTATTCCTGCACTGTTTTCAAAGGCCTTCTGTGATTGGTGCGGGAAACGCGTATCTATGGAGCAAAGGGTTAATTTTTATGTTTAGCTTAGCATTTTCTCTGTTTCTGAACAAACTACTCATGTTTTGGTGACTAAACTTCATAAACACATCTATATTATGTTGTAGAAACAATGTATATAGCTAACTTACATAAATTTCCATACTTTGGACTTTAAAACCTTAGGTGAAAGTTTTTTGTTTAGCTCGGGTTTGAATTTTTTTTTTTTTTTGTTAAATCAATTTTATTTTCCAGTAATACTATTAATTCTGTAAGCTGATCACCATCAACTAAAAAAGTTTACATCACTGACCTTGACCTATTTAATGGACTTTCCTGTACCTAAATCAAATGCTCTGCCCCATTTCAACTTTGTTACTGACCCCAAGACCCTCACCCCTACCCCCACCCCAATCCCCACCCTTTTCTTTTTAAATTTTTTTTTTTTATTAAATCAAATACTTTGCCCCATTTCAACTTTGTTACCAACCGAAAGACACTCACCCTTCCCACCTCCTCACCCCCACCCCACTCTCTTGGGTACAGATGGTATATTCCTGCATATACTATATACATACCTCTGTTGTTGGTTTATTATCACACAAAGCTAAATACAGGGTTCATTTATGAGCTAAATTCTACATTCAGGCTGCTTCCATACTATGACATTTATTTCGATTTTGAACTGAATACAAATTATTTGGAATTTCAGTGAAATTGAAATGGAATCCCATTTCTAAAAATAAATATCCTGCACTCGCTGCTTGATGACATTCACCTCAACTTTTAGATTCTTTTTCAGATGAACTAAATTTAAAAATAATGTAACCCATATAACAAATCAAATTGAAAGAAATCAAATTGAAGTCACCTGACTCAGTTGATACATCTGGAAATGTATTGCAACTTTAAGTGGGAAATCAGGAAATCCCTTTTCAGTATATTTTTTTATTATGTTTTAAAAAAATTATTATGTCGTTAAGGGCTCATTAAGCAAATAATTTTACCATTTCTAAAAATTCTCAAAATCCTAAAATACGGGATTTAATCTCTTTCACCTATTAGTATTATTTGTTCAACTTTCGTATTCAGCATATGATGTAACATCCAGGCATTTTAATTTCAGGTTGCTTCAGATGATAGTGGCAATGAGGTATGAAAGACGAGGCGAGGTGATGGATCTCTCCTGATGCACTTTTGATTATTCTATGTAAAAATCAGAAAACCAAATAAACTGTTCTACAAGTGTACACAACTACATGTTATTTTTACCCAGTCAAATAAAATCAAGAAATTATTTATTGTTGTGTACATTTAATACAAGAGGGTCACTATGGCTCTAAATAATTGTGTTGTAGAAGGTCAAATAAGACCTTTTCAAAATATTAAAAATATTACCTGGTACATAAGTAACTTCTGTGCAACTTTGGTAAAGATCATATTAAAAATTGGAACTAGATAAAACGATTCAAGGGCCATAACTCCAACATTATTTGATTATGCCACTTCAAGATCTAGACTGAGACATTATGGTTATATATACATGTATGTTTGAGTTTGGTGAATTCCAATCATTAATTATCAATTTTAATAGCCATTTCAAGAGTTTGGTTTGAACAAGATTTTATTTTATAATATTAACATATCAATACAACATAGCCAATTTATATGAAGCATTTAAAAACTACATTCAAGTCATAGATGAACATTTAAAATTTTATCTATTCTGTTTTATGCTGAAATATTAATTAGGGGTTTTTGAAATATTTGAATTAAGATAACTTTTGAAACCAGAAAGTGTTGGGCCTGATTTAGTATTATCGGATGAAGAATTCCAATGTTGTATTGAATAATGGGAAAAAGGAGTCTTGGTAAAGGAGTATTCTGGGTACTATTGTTGGAAAGTTGTATTCTGGGTACTATTGTTGGAATGGAGTATTCTGGGTACTGTTGCTGCAATGGAGTATTCTGGGTACTGTTGTTGGAAAGGAGTATTCTGGGTACTGTTGTTGGAATGGAGTATTCTGGGTACTTTTGTTGGAATGGAGTATTCTGGGTACTGTTGTTGGAAAGGAGTATTCTGGGTACTGTTGTTGGAAAGGAATTTCTGGGTACTTTTGTTGGAAAAGAATATTCTGGGTACTATTGTTGGAATGGAGTATTCTGGGTACTATTGTTGGAATTGAGTATTCTGGGTACTATTGTTGGAATGGAGTATTCTGGGTACTATTGTTTGAATGGAGTATTCTGGGTACTATTGTTGAAAAGGAGTATTCTGGTTACTACTGTTGGAATGGAGTGTTCTGGGTACTATTGTTGGAAAGGAGTATTCTGGGTACAATTGTTGGAATGGAGTATTCTGGGTTCTATTGTTGGAAAGGAGTATTCTGGGTACAATTGTTGGAATGGAGTATTCTGGGTACTATTGTTGAAAAGGAGTATTCTGGTTACTACTGTTGGAATGGAGTGTTCTGGGTACTATTGTTGGAAAGGAGTATTCTGGGTACAATTGTTGGAATGGAGTATTCTGGGTACTATTGTTGGAAAGGAGTATTCTGGGTACTATTGTTGGAAATGAGTATTCTGGGTACTATTATTGGAAAGGAGTATTCTGGGTTCTATGGTTGGAAAGGAGTATTCTGGGTACTATTGTAGGAATGGAGTATTCTGGGTACTATTGTTGGAAATGAGTATTCTGGGTACTATTATTGGAAAGGAGTATTCTGGGTTCTATGGTTGGAAAGGAGTATTCTGGGTACTATTGTAGGAATGGAGTATTCTGGGTTCTATGGTTGGAAAGGAGTATTCTGGGTTCTATTGTTGGAAAGGTGTATTCTGGGTTCTATTGTTGGAATGGAGTATTCTGGGTAATATTGTTGGAAAAGAGTATTCTGGGTACTATTGTTGGAAAGGAGTATTCTTGGTATTATTGTAGGAATGGGGTATTCTGGGTACTATTGTTGGAATGGAGTATTCTGGGTACTATTGTTGGAAAGGAGTATTCTGGGTACTATTGTAGGAATGGAGTATTCTGGGTACTATTGTTGGAATGGAGTATTCTGGGTACTATTGTTGGAATGGAGTATTCTGGGTACTATTGTTGCAATGGAGTATTCTGGGTACTATTGTTGGAATGGAGTATTCTGGGTACTATTGTTGGAAAGGAGTATTCTGGGTACTATTGTTGGAATGGAGTATTCTGGGTACTATTGTTGGAATGGAGTATTCTGGGTACTATTGTTGGAAAGGAGTATTCTGGGTATTATTGTAGGAATGGAGTATTCTGGGAACTATTGTTGGAAATGAGTATTCTGGGTACTATTGTTGGAAAGGAGTATTCTGGGTACTATTGTTGGAATGGGGTATTCTGGGTACTATTTTTGAATTGAGTATTCTGGGTACTATTGTTGGAATGGAGTATTCTGGGTACTATTGTTGGAAAGGAGTATTCTGGTACTCTCGGTACTACTGTTGGAAAGGAGTATTCTGGGTACTATTGTTGGAAAGGAGTATTATGGGTTCTATGGTTGGAAAGGAGTATTCTGGGTTCTATTGTTGGAAAGGTGTATTCTGGGTACTATTGTTTGAATGGAGTATTCTGGGTTCTATTGTTGGAAATGAGTATTCTGGGTACTATTGTTGGAATGGAGTATTCTGGGTACTATTGTTGGAATGGAGTATTCTGGGTGATATTGTTGGAAAGGAGTATTCTGGATGCTATTGTTGGAAAGGAGTATTCTGGGTACTATTTTTGGAATGGAGTATTCTTGGTACTATTGTTGGAATGGAGTATTCTGGGTACTATTGTTGGAAAGGAGTATTCTGGTACACTCGGTACTACTGTTGGAAAGGAGTATTCTGGGTTCTATTATTGGAAAGGTGTATTCTGGGTACTATTGTTGGAAAGGAGTATTCTGGGTACTATTGTAGGAATGGAGTATTCTGGGTATTATTGTTGGAAAGGAGTATTCTGGGTACTACTGTTGGAATGGAGTATTCTTGGTTCTATTGTTGGAATGGAGTATTCTGGGTTCTATTGTTCGAATGGATAATTCTCGGTAATATTGTTGGAAAGAAGTATTCTGGGTTCTATTGTTGGAATGAAGTATTCTGGGTACTATTGTTGGAAAGGAATGTTCTGGGTACTATTGTTGGAATGGAGTATTATTGGTACTATTGTTGGAATGGAGTATTCTGGGTACTATTGTTGGAAAGAAATTTTCTGGGTACTATTGTTGGAATGGAGTATTCTGGGTACTTTTGTATGAATGTCATTTATATTTTAACGTTATGTCTATTCTCCTGTGTAATAGGAATCAAGTCTGTTAAGTTACTATAACAAATATAATTTTGTGTTAACTTTTTCCATTTAAGTTCATTATATAGTTTTGCTGTGCCACTTAGTTTTGCCGGCCAGTGAGCATTTTCAATTTGTATTGCTTCTATGCTGTTGCTTTTTTCAGTGGTATGATTTTCCCATAGTTTAGATACTGTTTTATTTTAGTTTGATAACGAAGAAATTCAGAGCTTAAATGAACAGTTATTGAGTCTGCTTTCTGGGTAGAACCAGAATAGAGTTGTTTTTAAGAGGCATCATGTGGAGCTGGGGATCAAACCCTCAACCTCTGATGTGAGCAAACAGCACTATCCACTACACTACCACCCCCAAATAACATCGCTGTATTTTATATTCTGTTAAATAATTACAGTGTAAGTTTGCTAAGAATCCAATTATACTGCAAGTGCTAGAGTGCACACATGATATAATAATGCAAACTTTAACAAATCAAGGGCCATAAAAGGTCTCTGACATTTATTTTCCTATAAGGCAAGTTCAAGAACCTGTCTGAGATACTATGGTTATATAACTATTCCTTGTTTATTGAGGTTCCAGAGAAAACTGAGAGCGCTAACAAAGCATAATAACGAAATTGATAATTCAAGTGCAATAAGTTGATATTAATCATCTAATGAAGATCAAATAAAAAATGCAACGCCTAGAGTGAGCCAGCGAGCGACAGCACAGAACAGGCAAAAGCATGTGATCTACAACCACAAAAAGATGGCTTAAGTCTGCAGAGCAGGCAAAAATAATAAACTGTAAACAATTGGACAAGACTGTTATTGGTGCAGTCAGAGATTAAGAAAAAATAATCCACTGCAGACAATCTGACTAGACTGTTATTGTTGCAGTCAGAGATAAGGAAAAAGTAATCCACTGTAGACAATCGGACAAGCCATATTGGTGCAGTCAGAGATTAGGAAAAAGTAATTCACTGTAGACAATCGGACAAGCCTTATTGGTGCAGTCAGTGATTAGGAAAAAGTAATCCACTGAAGACAGTTGGACAAGACTTATTGGTGCAGTCAGAGATTAGGAAAAAGTAATCCACTGAAGACAGTTGGACAAGACTTATTGGTGCAGTCAGAGATTAGGAAAAAGTAATCCACTGAAGACAGTTGGACAAGACTTATTGGTGCAGTCAGAGATTAGGAAAAAGTAATCCACTGAAGACAGTTGGACAAGACTAATTGGTGCAGTCAGAGATTAGGGAAAAGTAATCCACTGGAGACAATCAGACAAGACGTATTGGTGCAGTCAGAGATTAGGAAAAAGTAATCCAATGTAGAGAATCTGACTAGACTGTTATTGTTGCAGTCAGATATTAGGAAAAAGTAATCCACTGGAGACAATCTGACTAGACTGTTATTGGTGCAGTCAGAGATTAGGAAAAAGTAATCCACTGTAGACAATCTGACTAGGCTGTTATTGATGCAGTCAGAGATTAGGAAAAACTAATCCACTGTAGACCATTGGACAAGACTGTTATTGGTGCAGTCAGAGATAAGGCAAAAGTAATCCACTGTAAACAATCTAACTAGGCTGTTATTGGTGCAGTCAGAGATTAGGGAAAAGTAATCCACTGTTGACAATCTGACTAGGCTGTTATTGGTGCAGTCAGAGATTAGGGAAAAGTAATCCACTGTAGACAATCGGACAAGACTGTTATTGGTGCAGTCAGAGATTAGGAAAAAGTAATCCACTGTAGACCATTGTACTAGACTGTTATTGGTGCAGTCAGAGAGTAGGAAAAAGTAATCCACTGTAGACAATCTGACTAGGCTGTTATTGGTGCAGTCAGAGATTAGGAAAAAGTAATCCACTGGAGACAATCTGCCAATACTGTTATTGGTGCAGTCAGAGATTAGGAAAAAGTAATCCACTGTAGACCATTGAACAAGACTGTTATTGGTGCAGTCAGAGATTAGGGAAAAGTAATCCACTGAAGACAATCTGACAAGTCTGTTATTGGTGCAGTCAGAGATTAGGAAAAAGTAATCCACTGTAGACAATCGGACAAGACTGTTATTGGTGCAGTAAGAGATTAGCAAAAAGTAATCCACTGTAGACAATCTGACTAGGCTGTTATTGGTGCAGTCAGAGATAAGGGAAAAGTAATCCACTGTAAACAATCTGACTAGACTGTTATTGGTGCAGTCAGAGATTAGGAAAAAGTTATCCACTGTAGACATTCTGACTAGACTGTTATTGGTGCAGTCAGAGATTAGGAAAAAGTAATCCACTATAGACAATCAGACAAGACTTATTGGTGCAGTCAGAGATTAGAAAAAAGTAATCAACTGTAGACAATCTGAATAGACTGTTATTGGTGCAGTCAGAGATTAGGAAAAAGTAATCCACTGTAGACAATCAGACAAGACTTATTGGTGCAGTCAGAGATTAGAAAAAAGTAATCAACTGTAGATAATCTGAATAGACTGTTATTGGTGCAGTCAGAGATTAGGAAAAAGTAATCCACTGTAGTCAATCGGACAAGACTGTTATTGGTGCAGTCAGAGATTATGAAAAAGTAATTCACTGTAGACAATCAGACAAGACTGTTATTGGTGTAATCAGAGATTAGGAAAAAGAGCTAGAGAAGAGGTCAGCATATATGGTGCAGCTTGGAGTCAGGGAGCCCAAACAAGGTTGACTGTACCACTCTGTGATTCCAGTTTGTGTTGATATTATGTTTATTGATGTATCTGACTTCATATCCTATTGTAATATCTTGGTAACCTTATTTTTATCAAAATATAGAAATGGCAAGCACTATTTTTATGTACCAGTAATACATTTGCATTACAATCAGTTGTTTATCATATTATTGTCCAAGTTTTGATCAAACCAATTAGTATTGTTAGAGGCATTTGAACACAAAGACAAACTATCAAATAGCAGTTTAATACTTTATTTTATACTGTATCACATGTCATTAAAATTCTGGTGGTACCGATATTTAAATTAAATAAAATAAACAATTTCTGTAGCATCAATCATGTACATGTAGTAACAAAAACAAACATTCTTGAACATTGTGAAAAAATAACAATAAAACCAGAGGCCCAAGTCACTCACCCGATTTTATCTGTCACTTTTTTCAAACTTTGAACGGACCAAGCCTATGCAGAATTTACAGATGAGAAAAATGAGAATTATTTTTCCCATAACATTACCATGTAAAATTCAAAGTACATGTACCTTTACTGGGTCCTAAAGGACCTGAGCCCCTTTATTTTAACAAACTTTAAACTGCTTGCTCATATGGATCATTTAGATCAAATATGAACAGTTTTTTATAATAATAAAATATGTAAATTCAAAATTGTATCCCTTTTTTATGTCCCTGCTTGCCGCTCATAGATATACATGTCATCTAAAGAACCATTTATGATTAACCAATACTCCAGATATCAAAATGATTTAGATGATTAGAAATAAATTAAGTATTAAAATAGACGATAAACAGAGATTTCAAAGTCACCTATCTGAGCCTCAATAAATCAAAGCGCAATCATTTGAACAACTTGGAACCCCTATTCAAAGTAATCAATTATACTTTATTAAATCCCCTTTAAAGGACCAAATAATGCTCCACAGGCCAAGATGATTGAAATGTTACCTGAAGTTGGTAAGAAAAACAGAATTTCCTGTTTTCCCATAGTGATCCTTGTGTAGAAATCAAAGTCCCCTTACTGGGCCTCAATGGCCTCTAGCCCTTTTATTTGAACACTTACTAATAGGGACCTATAAACCAAATATGAACTAAGAATGCGTCCATGGGACAGAGATGCCTCTGCTTTGTAACTACATTGTAGATATTAATAAAGCCAAATATCAAGTTTCATCAAAATCGGTCCATCAATAAAAAATTTAACGGCCGTAAACCGTCAGCCAATCAGAGTCCAGATCACCTAATTAATATGCGCCAATTCCATCCAGTGTTGAACTTGACCTGGGTCTTGTGAATATAAAGCCAAATGTAAATGTTCGTCAAATTCGGTCCATAAATAAAGACTTTAGAGGTCGGAAACTATCAGCCAATCAGAGCCCAGAACACCTAATTAATATGCAGGGATTTTGACGGAAATCAAACTTAAGCTGTAATTTATCACCATACATCTTTCTACCAAATATGAATCAAATCCATCTAATCTTTCAAGAGATATCAAGCGGAAACCAATTTCTTGACATCTGTCAATAACCTTAGTCCAAAAATGGGCACAACTCCATCAAAAATCTTCAGACCCAAACGAAATACGAACTTGACCTGTATTAACTGAATGTGAAGTCACACACCAAATTTGGTTTAAATCTGTTCATTAAAACTAAAGATATAAGTCAGAAACCATTTTCGACAGCGGTGATACTATATGCCCCCCCATTGAAAATGGCAGGGGTATAAAAAAATTGGCAGGTCTGTTCTTGAGTAGAAGATCTTTAAATGAAAATTTCCGTATATTAAACTGAAAGCCCCTAGGCCAATTATGACCCTGAACGAACCTGAGAGAAAATCATTAGTTGATACTACATGTACATGCAAAATATCAAAGCCTTGTAGATCTTCCAAGCAGTTTCAGAGAAGTTGTTTAAAGAAATTGTTGATGGGCGAAGAAAAAACTGTTAAAATGGCTAAAACTATGTCTCCCTCTCACTTTGAGAACTATCTTAACTAGTGAGTTTTAGTACCCGTGTGACAGGGCTGCAAGTAAAAATGCAATGGCATCGAAAAGCAAAGTGGATATGCTCATCTAGGTTTCACATTGATCATTTGCAGCAAGTTTTGTCAAAATATGGTCATTGAGGCGGAAGGGGGGTGGTGGTGGTGGGTATTTGTAAAACTATATTTATCCACTATTATATCTACTGGTAATGTATAACCATTAAATGCAATTGACCCATCTAGTTCAATCTAGGTGAAACAAACCAATTTGAATGACCCTTGACTTCTGTGTGCCTCATTTCCATGTTGGGTAATACTTATTTACTTGTAGAATAAATTACAAATATTTTACTTAAGCATATCTAATATATTACACATGTATGTCAAAACATCTACAATAATCTGATGATTTTATATGCTTCCTAATAAGACTTTAATAAGAATTTCAAATTTCCTCCAAAATCTTGCGCAGTTTCTGTTTTTCCTCTTCTAATGCTTGAATACGATTAGTGTTACGCTCAAGTCTTCCCTCTAGGGCTTGCAATACTGGTCCATTCATGACATCAATCACATGACACAGTGACTTTGTATACACGGATGCATTATGGATCTTTGTGATGAGATCAAGGTCATTATTCTCTGTAGTCCTGAAGTTAAAGTAAATATTAATCATTATTACATGCATTACAATATATAAATACAAGTAATAGAATAAGCTTTTATTTTTTTGTATGTTATAGCTTTAGTCTACTTGGCTTAATAAAGTTCATGTTGACTGCTGGCCATAATCCATACTACTGGCTGTGTTACAGTGCTTGCTCTAAATCAATAGCAAATTATCAGCAAATATACCCGCAAACCAGTCAATTTGTAATATGCTCGAGCATCCAAGGACAACAACAGCTACTACAGCATTTGTGTTTACATTGTCAACTGCAGTATTTGTGTTAACAGTGTCTACTACAGTATTTGTGTTTACCATGTACACTGCAGTATTTGTGTTTACCGTGTATACTGCAGTATTTGTGTTTATAGTGCCTATTACAGCATTGTGTTTACAGTGTCTACTACAGTATTTGTGTCTATAGTGTTTACTACAGTATTTGTGTTTACAGTGTCTACTGCAGTATTTGTGTTTACAGTGTCTACTGTATTATTTGTGTTTACAGTGTCTACTGTAATATTTGTGTTTACAGTGTCTACTACAGTATTTGTGTTTACAGTGTCTACTGTATTATTTGTGTTTACAGTGTCTACTACAGTATTTGTGTTTACAGTGTCTACTGTAATATTTGTGTTTATAGTGTCTACTACAGTATTTGTTTTTACAGTGTCTACTACAGTATTTGTGTTTACAGTGTCTACTACAGTATTTATGTTTACAGTGTCTACTGTAATATTTGTGTTTACAGTGTCTGCTACAGTATTTGTGTTTAAAGTGCCTATTATAGCATTATGTTTACAGTGTCTACTACAGTATCTGTGTTTATAGTGCCTATTACAGCATAGTGTTTACAGTACATACTGCAGTATTTGTGTTTACAGTGTCTATTACAATATTTGTGTTTACATTGTATACTGCAGTATTTATGTTTACAGTGTCTATTACAGTATTTGTGTTTACATTGTTTACTGCAGTATTTGTGTTTACAGTGTCTACCCCAGTATTTGTGTTTAAAGTGTTTACTGTAATATTTGTGTTTACAGTGTCTACTACAGTATTTGTGTTTATAGTGCCTATTACAACATTGTGTTTACAGTGTATACTGCAGTATTTTATGTTTACAGTGTCTATTACAATATTTGTGTTTACATTGTATACTGCAGTATTTGTATTTACAGTGTCTATTACAGTATTTATGTTTACATTGTATACTGCAGTATTTGTGTTTACAGTGTCTACTGCAGTATTTGTGTTTACAGCATCTACTGTAATATTTGTGTTTACAGTGTCTACTGTAGTATTTGTGTTTACAGTGCCTATTACAGTATTTGTGTTTACAGTGTCTACTGCAGTATTTGTGTTTACAGTGCCTATTACAGTATTTGTGTTTACAGTGTCTGCTGTAATATTTGTGTTTACAGAGTCTGCTCCTGTATTTGTGTTTATAGTGGCTACTGCATTTTTTGTGTTTACAGTGTCTACTGCAGTATTTGTGTTAACAGTGTCTACTGTAATATTTGTGTTTACAGTGTTTACTGTAGTATTTGTGTTTACAGTGTCTATTACGGTATTTGTGTTAACAGTGTATACTGCAGTATTTGTGTTTACAGTGTCTACTAAAATATTTGTGTTTACAGTGTCTACTGCAGTATTTGTGTTTACAGTGTCTGTTACAGTATTTGTGTTTACAGTTCCCGTAAACCCTTTACCCTATAGACAATGTATACATTACTTACTTATCCATTTATGTTTACAAACCTTGACCATGATCTTATGTTTTTTTATTTATAAAGATTGCAAACACTGAATTAAGACACTTGATTCTATTTCATTAAAACTGAACAGAGACGTATTACAAATTTAGCATTTTTCAAACTGATAGAGGTGCCAATGAAAAGGCTTATTCTGTCAGAATATCAAAATTGAAGTAATTACTGGTATTTATAATTGATTTGATAATTTATGATATTCTATTTAAATGAAATCTTATGCCTATTCAAAAATCAGTGCTTACTTTTGATATGCTTCTTCTTCCTCCATACTGAGGATGGCTGGTAAGTGGGTTAGAGAGCGGAGACAAGCAGAACCAAGTTTGGTACTTGGTACAACATGCATTGGAACCTCAATCCTTCCATATTCAGAACCATGGTCCACAGACTGGAAACAGGTCACTTGAACCCTACAATAATGGTTACATCTTATAATTAATTTTACTGGCACAACCCCCTGGAGTATAGCTATCAGGCTACAAACACATTATATAACTAAAAGTCCACAATACCGTCCTAGCCCCACAATGGCCTTCTGTAGAGACAAATAACCCCTTAAAATACCATGGGCATGTACAGGCAGGTAGGACAAAAAACAATATGACCCCTCTCCCCCGCATAAAGGGTGAGACATTATTACCTATTCTGTCACTTGTAATGGCTCAACTAGTCCAAGAACTGACCTCTGAATGTTGAACATCAAACAAGAAAGAAACATTAGTGGCATTTTGTAAGTATTTGTTTTCACTCAGCCGAGGACAATGCACCCTAGGAATAATTACTTTACTATTCTATTAAGTTATTATGACGGGTTTAATATAATAACAAATAAATTGACACTATTTGTTCTGAAGCAAATCAAACAAGGATTTCTTAAAAAAAGTAGCGTCATCCTGCATTTAAGAAAGAGCAAAGAAATCATTAATAGTTAGACCCAATTAAATCATTTATAATTAAGAAATGTTTTTTGGAAACCCCTATATGTAAATAAACAAATCAATTAGTCAAAACGTGAGGTGATGGTACAGTGGATAGAGTGTTGAGCATTCATGTTGGAGGTTCTGGGCTCAACTTAAAAAACAACAACATCCAGTACAGGTTCAACACAAGAAATAGACTTGGACTTGATTAAAAACAGTTCTGAACTTACTTAAAAACTGAGCAAAAATAAATACTAGTAAGTATAAATAAAAAATACAATGATGAGCAGCAAACCACTACCATTTAACATAGAAAGACCTCAGAATGAACCCATGACCTAAGATGTGATATGTAAGTAGTAGTTAGATAACAGCACATTAGACAGCTGCAGAGGACCCTAAAATAAAGTTCTGTAACTGATATATCGGGCAAATAATTAAACGATAAAGACTCGGAAGCGAACTTGTTTTAAAATTATCATATATTTAGCATCATTTTATGCCATCGAGGGCTAACAGACAATCAGTTAACTTAACCACTGTTTCCTGGGATCATGGAAGGTTCACCAGTACTTTAGCACACCACATCTCCGCAAGTAACTGATAACTTTCGCACTTAAATCAGCGGCGGGAGACGATTGATAATGAGGCGCAATGTTGTATATCAATCACCACGGAGACTGTGGCTGGGCGGGGTTTTGAACTCACAACCCCTGGATTCATAGTCAGTGCTTACAATCAAAGAAATATTAAGGCCTGTTTCTTAAATATTACTTGTCCTGACCAAATGTTTACTTGTCATGGTGAGTGGATGAGTGGAATTTTCAAGCCTTGACTAAATGTAACTGAATGCAGCACAAGAAAGTTCAAACTATTTGTTAATACTCCTATACCAGGATGATATTGGGAGTGTATATATATTTATCATCACTCTATTTTAAAACTTTGTATAAATAGATTTATTTTAGCTTGATTACGAAGAAAGCTCAGAGCTTATATGAATATTCTTGAATCTGCTTCTTGGATAGAACCAATACTGTTGTTTTTGTTGTTGTAGTGTCGCTGTTTTTTTACAGCCAATGGGTCGAGCTGTGGATTGAACCCACAACCTCTGGCATGAGAGGCCAACACTTTATCCACTGCACTATTTTGCTTGCACACAGGACATTGTTATACTTTTGACATTTAGTTTCAAGAAATTGAAAAAAAAACATGCAATTTAAAATAAATAATTGGAGAATTATAATTATTATAGTTATTTTCAATATTATTTTCAACACAGCTGTGTTAAGATGAAGAAAGACCCCATATACATGCAGTGAGAGATTTTTTATGTCACCATTTAGATAAACTTAGCAATTCTAACATGGAAACCATGTATGTAGCCGATTCTTGTGCCATGTTGTATTTGGTAAAACAGTTCTGTGTGACATATTGCTCGTCTCTAAGTAGCTTTTTGATGATTTATTTTTTTTCATCTCCCCAGATGCGTAATGCATAATGGGCCACATATATATACTGGTTATACCTATTACCACGAGTCTAAAACTTTATCAACCGTGTAAAAGATTACATCAATAATAAACAGTTAAAAAGTTACCTGAATAAGCCTTCTAGTTACTTTTTGTAAACATACCTTTCAAACTGATAAACTCATGAAAAACAGTGGTTATTTATTGGGTATGCAGTCAACCGTTTTGATTTTTCCTAGTATACATATTACCGCGAATCTGCCATTCAGATGCTAGAAATGGTGTCATCAGGAAAAATACTGGTAATAGACTAAACTTTCAAATAATATTAAGCAAGTCCTGTATGAAAAGTATAATTAAAGATTTAAATCAACATAAACCATGAGTTTGTACACTTAAGATTTTTGGCACTGATTCTAGTTTTGCTAAAAAGAGGGCACAAAAATGTTGACCCCCTCCCAACAAATCTTACTGGTGTACAGTATTTTAAATGCACATATCCACTTCAATTGTAACACTGTCCACAGATTAGAAATTCTAAGTGCGCAGGTGTGATATAATTTTATTATATGGCATTCATAGTAATATGTATATTGTGGTATTAGGTATATAAGGGATGTATCCAATGATAGATGAAAAAATAGGCCATCGATGCTTCATTTATTAGGCTATTTCATTACCTGTTTATTTTTGTAGTTTTGTCTTCATTGAAGACTGAAAATATGAGTCCAATGAAGCCAGGGTCCATCATCTGATACATTGCCTGAGTCCGCACATCAACATGAGATGGCCATACTGTAATGTGTGGATGGGAATGGTACCACCCAATTACACGCATGGGGCGATCTAGTTCCATTGCAAGTCTCTCAGCTTCTGTGGATGCAGCTGATAATTGTTCTGGTGAGATTTCAACTCTGTCTGGTAGTTTGTCACTTCTCCTCAGCAAGATTACGGCTGATATATGCGAGATGGAATTTTCATCAATTTCTCCAATTAAAAGCCCCATAATTTCTTCTCTCTCTGTGGAAAGAGCGTGCGTTAGGCATACCAAATATGCTTCTGATTCTAGATAAACACATTTTATACCCATTATTAATAGCAAAATGTTAATGTGAATATACAGTTGACAAAATCTCATAAAACAAAAAGCATTTCCTTAGATATTTTCTTATGATTCATGGAGGCTGACATCTTGAATCTTGACTTACAGACGCTTATAATCTCTATTTTTATCTCACAGAAATGTTGATAAGCGTCTTAGCGCCTCTGATACACAAGTTACTTCCCTTCGATTACGCGGTGGCTTCAAAGTATAAACAAAAACAACATGCAGCAATGGTACAAGTTTATATGCTATTTCTCACAACTATTGTTCACATTTAATTTCATAATGTCAGCTCATGTGCTGTTCAGTTTTTGTGGAGAGTTTGAATCAAATCGTCATCATGTCAATTCGTACACAGTTTTTGCTTCTCAGAAATAGCTAAATTATATTTTGTGCGAAGAACTTAACTAGAGATGGATATAATATTTGTATATGCTAACATTTGACAATTATGGCTAAGGTCATTTTCCCATAAAACCATTGAAAGGTTGAATAGTCTATGTATTTGGTTAATTCGAAGAATGCTAGGTATACAATATGTATGATAAAAACATTGTAAAACCTCTAATGTTTCGTATAACTTACATTTTAGATTTACAGACGTTTCGGTAAATAGCCAGTTTGGTAAATTGGATTTATATAGTAAATCCATTGGACGTTTCGGTAAAAAAGCAATTATATAGTAATTATATGGTAAAGTATATCGCACCTCTCACGAATACAATAAATGATAAAAATTACTTTGTTTGTTTTTATCACTCGCTCCACTGTGCATTATATTGGGTATTGTCTAAACTGGTATGGGATGGGGATAAATTACGAGTAAAATTTACGTCAACATCAGGTCACCCAAAACAAATAAAGGACATTAAGATACTATATGAACTAAAAATGTTTTTGTTTTCTCCCTTCTGACCCTCTTAGCTGACACGATATTTGTTCAATTCCTTTCTTTCTTCCTTCCGTCCTTCCTTCCTTATTTCTATAAATGTCCAAAGTCATGCGGAAATACTAAAAAGTCACTCAAGTTATATCCATATCAGACGCAATTTCCTCGACGTAAATTTTACTCATAATTTATCCCCACCCCCTACCAGTTTAGACGTTGACTTGGCACTGTATGCACGGATGTACAAAAATGTTCGGAAAATTATATTGTTAGGTGCAAGAGCGCATAATCGTGCACAGGTGCCGTTAATTAATGAGCAAGCATCGAAGATGAAAAATGTTCAAAAATTATTTCCTCATACAGTGTGATATACTTTATTATATAATTACTATATAATTGCTTTTTTACTGAAACGTCCAATCGGTTTACTATATAAATCCAATTTACCGAACTGGCTATTTACCGAAACATCCGGCACCCACATTTTACATATAAGAAATCAATTGGGGAACTTGTCTGTGAATTCAGAATGATTAATTTGCCAAATAATATTACTAAATTGTGTGTTGGCAAATAGCTTTACAGCTAGTGTTATATACACTGACCCAAAATGAAAACTTTACATCGAGTGTCTTTTTTGCTGATAAATATATATTCAGGGTTAAAAAAAGTTTTCATTGAAGCAATATGACTATATTAATGTTTCTGTGTAACTAACTGGAAAAAAATCAGACATCGCATGTTTGTTTCTGATCAGTTAAGTGAAGAAGGGTCAAAATGAAAATTCCAGAAACAATGAAAATGATCATGTAACATTTGAAAAAGATATAAAGTGCTGATTAAATGCAGTGTAGACTCGAGTCCATTTTTACGAATGTATTCCTGGAAACGTCATTTCTGTGAGCTTACGTAATGCTAAATGAGCGTATTTGGAATACGTTGCCATTCCAACAGAAGTTGGTATCAATTTGATGTTTGGATCTGACCCACCGATCCAATTCATTCCATACATGTTCTAGGGGGTTCAGGCTCTGGGATACAGAGGTATTGCATTACCACTGACGTGCCCATAACTGCTTGGTGGTGCATTGTCGGAATCTGACCAGTGTATGGCCGATGAGCACGAATTGGAACACGTTTTTATCCCAAACGATTTCTGATCATCTGTGCATGAACACTGTAACACCAAGGAGTATGTGTTGCAGGTAAGAAACGATTACGTAGGTGAGTCAACATAATAACGAGATGAGCATTTGGACCTGACCCACCGATCCAATTCATTCCATACATGTTCTAGGGGGTTCAGGCTCAGGGATACAGAGGCATTGCATTGCCACTGATGTCATGCCCATAACTGCTCGGTGGTGCGTTGTCGGAATCTGACCAGTGTATGGCTGATGAGCACGAATTGGAACACGTTTTGATCCCAAACGGTTTCTGATCATCTGTGCATGAACACTGTAACACCAAGGAGTATGTGTTGCAGGTAAGAAACGATTACCTAGGTGAGTCAACATAATAGCGAGATGAGTATGAAACGTTGTTGCTCATACATGACCGAGTCTGACACAAACTCTGATATATCCAGTAGTAGAGGTATTGTACCGGTTTACAAGAAAGTAAATAGTCTATCAGGAACGGCCAAAATGACGTACAACAGTATTTACCACTGACCCGGCCCGGAGCATACAAAGAGTCATATTTCTTTCAGTTTCAGAAAGACGTGGCATCGTTAAATAAAAGTGTTTTTTAAAACAAATTTTAGTTTTTTTTATCTGTACTAAGCAACAAATGATTACTTGTCAGTGTAAAACCTCTAAGTGAAAAACCGGATGTTGCGCACATGCAAAGTAAGGAAAACGTTTTTTATGCTCAGACGCATGAATATTTCAGAAATTTTGAAAAAACTTGCATTTACGATAGCCAAATGGAACTATATCTTTTAGTCGGTTATCTTTAAATTATTGCTAAGGACTACTATTATTTACTTAAGAACTTGGACAAACTGTGTTGATTTAATATCTTGGAACTTATAAAACAATCAGAATCTATTGTTATTTGTCAAACCAGATAAAAGTGTTAAACAGCAGGAGACTTTGTGTGCTGTATTGAACAATAAGTTAAGTCTACTGTTAAAGTTAGACTGACACCACGTGTGTCATTGTAAATACCAGTTGTGTGTAGGCTGCCTACCAGCTAATTCCCCACTTTGCTAAAGCTTAAACCAACTGGTTCGAATCTAAAGGCCAACAACAATTGGGCGCGATTCAGAGTTTGGTGACATGGGTTTATTTCTTTAATAACTCTTTGATAATTTTGGTACCAAAGTAAAACTAAAAAAAGATGTTGACCATTTCTAATATTGATATCCTATATGTTTCTTCTATGGTAAAGGACAATTGATACACCATGAACCTTGATTAATTTCCTATTCAGGATCCTGTTAATTGTGGTCATATATAGCTTAATGTTTATGTCAGAGATTAGCTCATAACACTTTTAAACAAAATAAATATTTTAGTGTATTTTTTTTTAAACATAAGCTTTTTTCTAAATGCTGTACTTCCTTCTTTTGTTGTATTATTGATATAACATGCTTATTGGTCTTTATTTTAATTGAAGATAGGTGCGTACCTGCCGACCGATATACATGATTACGTAGCTGAGTCCACATCATTTTGCTAAAAATTGCTGAAGTTGCTACTGGCATCAGCAAAACGTCTACTTGCATTTAAAAATTAGATTGAAAATGGCCTTGTTACAAGAGAGGAGATGAAGAAACGGACACAACTTCATTCGAAGTGCTAGAGCACGAAGGACACTTCAAGGCGCGCAGTTACAGATGCAGCATCTTGAAGTGTGACTTATCATTTCACTAGTGGCTGTTGAATTTGTACTGCAGGGTGTAATGCCTCTTAACAAGATGTCACAGGCAAAGGGCAGTGATTTGGTTGAAGCGGCAAAGGATAACAATGTGCTTATCACACAGATTTGTGCCGAGAGAGCGGGTGATGTTGTATGGGACGAGCTTTACCAGAAAGAGGTGTCAATGGCTGAAATATACGAGTTCGAAGCCTAGAACAGCTCAGCACCAGCAACATCCCGGGAACGTCAAAGCTGACTCTGTCTCCATGACACATTCCTCGACCATCTTGTGACAGAGCTCAACCGCTTCCTTACCCCCGTAGTGGTATGTGTTTTTTGGAAAAAAATTCCCTCCAGATGTCAAAAAATCTGACAGGAACACCGCAAACTACTTTAAATATTACAAGTTTCTAGAGCTAAATAAATATAAAACACTCTTGAGTCCGCTTCCTGGGTAGAAAACAAGTTTTTACAGTTAATTAGAGGCAAACAAATTTCTGGCTGGGAGGGGCTCGAACCTGGCAACTTTCGGAACATAGATTCCTGAATCAACTTCAATATAGCCTGGGTATGTGCCTGGAAGGGTGCAAAACATGATATATAATATATTCCTCTTTTATATATTCAGATTTGATCAACATGATTATGCAGACTATGTTAAAGTTCCTTTGAGAGATTCTTGTTAGTACAATGAGAAAGTCTGCTGCCCCAAGCCAATCCAGCAAACGGTCAAAGTTTGTGGTGCCTTTCCAACAACCAAAAAATGTTAACAGTGGTGTAGCTGCAAAAGGCGACCTTGAAGGGGTATTGTACCAGATGAAAATCTTTGAAATTCATACTGTGATTCTTATTATTACAGTGATAAATATTTGTACTGTGATACCTTTTTTTTTAATTTCAGTCACTAAAAAGTTGATTCATTTAATCATTAGATCTACATAATAATTATTTTTGTTATGTTTGTGTAATACATACATACTGTGATGCATGTTTGTACTGTTTATTGTGCGTATATGTACTGTTTTGTATGATATAAACTATATTACATACTGTTTTTACATATTTATACTGTAGTACATATTTTACAATGATAAATACATGTACTTCTATACATAGAGACTCTTGCATTCATGAGTGATCATTTAATACTGTATTTATTAAATGAGTTAGCAAAAAAATGTTATGCTTGGTCTCGCATAAAATCATTTTTGTCAACAAATTTAATAAATTTAATGATAGCATGAATGAAAGATTTTTTTATATCCCATAATTCAGAGAAATGGCACATATACATTTTATTTCTATAAAAAAACAAATTGGTTTTCCAAGATTCTGTAAATAACACTTTATATCGTCTCAAATAATGTCATTTTACCATGACAAATCAACGTCTTTTAAATGTTCTGGAAAGTAGCTCATTATTTAATCTATGAGAGCTGAGTTCTACGGAAACACCAAAAACATTGTCGGCAGTGATATTATCAGGTAGTGATATAACCGGTACACCAAGTTGATATAAAGAATGTTTCATGGGTTTATTGCACTCCTGCATCGTTAAGTTGTGTGATAATGTTGATGCCGTGATACATGTTTGTACTGTTGTATATATACTACAAAATGTACATTATCATTTACTTCTTTATTTGGGTTCCTCCATGCCAAGACTGTTTTCTCACCCACATAGTTTCAACATAAAATATTCATTTCATTATAATTCTACATATTTAACATGTTTATGATACCTCATAACTATCATTGTTTCATGCACATCTCCCCACATCCAGTTTGGTAACAAGACAGACATTGTGTACATGTTTATACCTCACAACTCATTGTTTCATGCACATCTCCCCACATCCCGTTTGGTAACAAGACATTGTGTACATATTTATACCTCACAACTATCATTGTTTCATGCACATCTCCCCACATCCAGTTTAGTAACAAGACAGACATTGTGTACATGTTTATACCTGACAACTATCATTGTTTCATGCACATCTCCCCACATCCAGTTTGGTAACAAGACAGACATTGTGTACATATTTATACCTCACAACTATGATTGTTTCATGCACATCTCCCCACATCCAGTTTGGTAACAAGACAGACATTGTGTACATGTTTATACCTCACAACTCATTGTTTCATGCACATCTCCACACATCCAGTTTGGTAACAAGACAGACATTGTGTACATGTTTATACCTCACAACTCATTGTTTCATGCACATCTCCCCACATCCAGTTTGGTAACAAGACGGACATTGTGTACATGTTTATACCTCATAACTATCATTGTTTCATGCACATCTCCCCACATCCAGTTTGGTAACAAGACGGACATTGTGGATGTTTATACCTCACAACTATCATTGTTTCATGCACATCTCCCCACATCCAGTTTGGTAACAAGACAGACATTGTGTACATGTTTATACCTCACAACTATCGTTGTTTCATGCACATCTTCCCACATCCAGTTTGGTAACAAGACAGACATTGTGTACATGTTTATACCTCACAACTATCATTGTTTCATGCACATATCCCCACATCCAGTTTGGTAACAAGACAGACATTGTGTACATGTTTATACATCACAACTATCATTGTTTCATGCATATCTCCCCACATCCAGTTTAGTAACAAGACAGACATTGTGTACATGTTTATACCTCACAACTATCATTGTTTCATGCACATCTTCCCACATCCAGTTTGGTAACAAGACGGACATTGTGTACATGTTTATACCTCACAACTATCATTGTTGCATGTACATCTCCCCACATCCAGTTTGGTAACAAGACGGACATTGTGTACATATTTATACCTCACAACTATCATTGTTTCATGCACATCTCCCCACATCCAGTTTGGTAACAAGACGGACATTGTGTACATATTTATACCTCACAACTATCATAGTTTCATGCACATCTCCCCATATCCAGTTTGGTAACAAGACATTGTGTACATGTTTATACCTCACAATTATCATTGTTTCATGCACATCTCCCCACATCCAGTGTGGTAACAAGACGGACATTGTGTACATGTTTATACCTCACAACTATCATTGTTTCATGCACATCTCCCCACATCCAGTTTGGTAACAAGACAGACATTGTGTACATGTTTATACCTCACAACTATCGTTGTTTCATGCACATCTCCCCACATCCAGTTTGGTAACAAGACATACATTGTGTACATGTTTATACCTCACAACTATCATTGTTTCATGCACATCTCCCCACATCCAGTTTGGTAACAAGACATTGTGTACATGTTTATACCTCACAACTATCATTGTTTCATGCACATCTCCCCACATCCAGTTTGGTAACAAGATGGACATTGTGTACATGTTTATACTTCACAACTATCATTGTTTAATGCACATCTCCCCACATCCAGTTTGGTAACAAGACATTGTGTACATGTTTATACCTCACAACTATCATAGTTTCATGCACATCTCCCCACATCCAGTTTGGTAACAAAACAAACATTGTGTACATGTTTATACCTCATAACTATCATTGTTTCATGCACATCTCCCCACATCCAGTTTGGTAACAAGACAGACATTGTGTACATGTTTATTCCTCACAACTATCATTGTTTCATGCACATCTCCCCACATCCAGTTTGGTAACAAGACAGACATTGTGTACATGTTTATACCTCACAACTATCATTGTTTCATGCACATCTCCCCACATCCAGTTTGGTAACAAGACAGACATTGTGTACATGTTTATACCTCACAACTCATTGTTTCATGCACATCTCCCCACATCCAGTTTGGTAACAAGACAGACATTGTGTACATGTTTATACCTCACAACTATCATTGCTTCATGCACATCTCCCCACATCCAGTTTGGTAACAAGACGGACATTGTGTACATGTTTATACCTCACAACTATCATTGTTTCATGCACATCTCCCCACATCCAGTTTGGTAACAAGACAGACATTGTGTACATGTTTATACCTCACAACTCATTGTTCATGCACATCTCCCCACATCCAGTTTTATAACAAGACATTGTGTACATGTTTATACCTCACAACTATCATTGTTTCATGCACATCTCCCCACATCCAGTTTGGTAACAAGACAGACATTGTGTACATGTTTATACCTCACAACTATCATTGTTTCATGCACATCTCCCCACATCCAGTTTGGTAACTAGACAGACATTGTGTACATGTTTATACCTCACAACTCATTGTTTCATGCACATCTCCCCCACATCCAGTTTGGTTACAAGACAGACATTGAGTACATTTTTATACCTCACAACTATCATTGTTTCATGCACATCTCCCCACATCCAGTTTGGTAACAAGACGGACATTGTGTACATGTTTATACCTCACAACTGTCATTGTTTCATGCACATCTCTCCACATCCAGTTTGGTAACAAGACAGACATTGTGTACATATTTATACCTCACAACTATCATTGTTTCATGCACATCTCCCCACATCCAGTTTAGTAACAAGACAGACATTGTGTACATGTTTATACCTGACAACTATCATTGTTTCATGCACATCTCCCCACATCCAGTTTGGTAACAAGACAGACATTGTGTACATATTTATACCTCACAACTATGATTGTTTCATGCACATCTCCCCACATCCAGTTTGGTAACAAGACAGACATTGTGTACATGTTTATACCTCACAACTCATTGTTTCATGCACATCTCCACACATCCAGTTTGGTAACAAGACAGACATTGTGTACATGTTTATACCTCACAACTCATTGTTTCATGCACATCTCCCCACATCCAGTTTGGTAACAAGACGGACATTGTGTACATGTTTATACCTCATAAGTATCATTGTTTCATGCACATCTCCCCACATCCAGTTTGGTAACAAGACGGACATTGTGGATGTTTATACCTCACAACTATCATTGTTTCATGCACATCTCCCCACATCCAGTTTGGTAACAAGACAGACATTGTGTACATGTTTATACCTCACAACTATCGTTGTTTCATGCACATCTCCCCACATCCAGTTTGGTAACAAGACATACATTGTGTACATGTTTATACCTCACAACTATCATTGTTTCATGCACATATCCCCACATCCAGTTTGGTAACAAGACAGACATTGTGTACATGTTTATACATCACAACTATCATTGTTTCATGCATATCTCCCCACATCCAGTTTAGTAACAAGACAGACATTGTGTACATGTTTATACCTCACAACTATCATTGTTTCATGCACATCTTCCCACATCCAGTTTGGTAACAAGACGGACATTGTGTACATGTTTATACCTCACAACTATCATTGTTTCATGCACATCTCCCCACATCCAGTTTGGTAACAAGACGGACATTGTGTACATATTTATACCTCACAACTATCATTGTTTCATGCACATCTCCCCACATCCAGTTTGGTAACAAGACAGACATTGTGTACATATTTATACCTCACATATCATTGTTTCATGCACATCTCCCCACATCCAGTTTGGTAACAAGACGGACATTGTGTACATATTTATACCTCACAACTATCATTGTTTCATGCACATCTCCCCACATCCAGTTTGGTAACAAGACAGACATTGTGTACATGTTTATACCTGACAACTATCATTGTTTCATGCACATCTCCCCACATCCAGTTTGGTAACAAGACAGACATAGTGTACATGTTTATACCTCACAACTCATTGTTTCATGCACATCTCCCCACATCCAGTTTGGTAACAAGACAGACATTGTGTACATTTTTATACCTCACAACTATCATTGTTTCATGCACATCTCCCCACATCCAGTTTGGTAACAAGACGGACATTGTGTACATGTTTATACCTCACAACTATCATAGTTTCATGCACATCTCCCCACATCCAGTTTGGTAACAAGACGGACAGTGTGTAAATGTTTATACCTCATAACTATCATTGTTTCATGCACATCTCCCCACATCCAGTTTGGTAACAAGACAGACATTGTGTACATGTTTATACCTCACAACTATCATTGTTTCATGCACATCTCCCCACATCCAGTTTGGTAACAAGACAGACATTGTGTACATGTTTAAACCTCACAACTCATTGTTTCATGCACATCTCCACACATCCAGTTTGGTAACAAGACAGACATTGTGTACATGTTTATACCTCACAACTATCATTGTTTCATGCACATCTCCCCACATCCAGTTTGGTAACAAGACGGACATTGTGTACATGTTTATACCTCACAACTATCATTGTTTCATGCACATCTCCCCACATCCAGTTTGGTAACAAGACAGACATTGTGTACATGTTTATACCTCACAACTATCGTTGTTTCATGCACATCTCCCCACATCCAGTTTGGTAACAAGACAGACATTGTGTACATGTTTATACCTCACAATTCATTGTTTCATGCACATCTCCCCACATCCAGTTTGGTAACAAGACAGACATTGTGTACATGTTTATACCTCACAACTATCGTTGTTTCATGCACATCTCCCCACATCCAGTTTGGTAACAAGACATACATTGTGTACATGTTTATACCTCACAACTATCATTGTTTCATGCACATATCCCCACATCCAGTTTGGTAACAAGACAGACATTGTGTACATGTTTATACATCACAACTATCATTGTTTCATGCATATCTCCCCACATCCAGTTTGGTAACAAGACAGACATTGTGTACATGTTTATACCTCACAACTATCATTGTTTCATGCACATCTTCCCACATCCAGTTTGGTAACAAGACGGACATTGTGTACATGTTTATACCTCACAACTATCATTGTTGCATGTACATCTCCCCACATCCAGTTTGGTAACAAGACGGACATTGTGTACATATTTATACCTCACAACTATCATTGTTTCATGCCGTCTCCCCACATCCAGTTTGGTAACAAGACGGACATTGTGTACATATTTATACCTCACAACTATCATTGTTTCATGCACATCTCCCCACATCCAGTTTGGTAACAAGACAGACATTGTGTACATATTTATACCTCACATATCATTGTTTCATGCACATCTCCCCACATCCAGTTTGGTAACAAGACAGACATTGTGTACATGTTTATACATCACAACTATCATTGTTTCATGCATATCTCCCCACATCCAGTTTAGTAACAAGACGGACATTGTGTACATGTTTATACCTCACAACTATCATTGTTTCATGCACATCTTCCCACATCCAGTTTGGTAACAAGACGGACATTGTGTACATGTTTATACCTCACAACTATCATTGTTGCATGTACATCTCCCCACATCCAGTTTGGTAACAAGACGGACATTGTGTACATATTTATACCTCACAACTATCATTGTTTCATGCACATCTCCCCACATCCAGTTTGGTAACAAGACGGACATTGTGTACATATTTATACCTCACAACTATCATTGTTTCATGCACATCTCCCCACATCCTGTTTGGTAACAAGACAGACATTGTGTACATATTTATACCTCACATATCATTGTTTCATGCACATCTCCCCACATCCAGTTTGGTAACAAGACGGACATTGTGTACATATTTATACCTCACAACTATCATTGTTTCATGCACATCTCCCCACATCCAGTTTGGTAACAAGACAGACATTGTGTACATGTTTATACCTCACAACTATCATTGTTTCATGCACATCTCCCCACATCCAGTTTGGTAACAAGACAGACATAGTGTACATGTTTATACCTCACAACTCATTGTTTCATGCACATCTCCCCACATCCAGTTTGGTAACAAGACAGACATTGTGTACATTTTTATACCTCACAACTATCATTGTTTCATGCACATCTCCCCACATCCAGTTTGGTAACAAGACGGACATTGTGTACATGTTTATACCTCACAACTATCATAGTTTCATGCACATCTCCCCACATCCAGTTTGGTAACAAGACGGACAGTGTGTAAATGTTTATACCTCATAACTATCATTGTTTCATGCACATCTCCCCACATCCAGTTTGGTAACAAGACAGACATTGTGTACATGTTTATACCTCACAACTATCATTGTTTCATGCACATCTCCCCACATCCAGTTTGGTAACAAGACAGACATTGTGTACATGTTTAAACCTCACAACTCATTGTTTCATGCACATCTCCACACATCCAGTTTGGTAACAAGACAGACATTGTGTACATGTTTATACCTCACAACTATCATTGTTTCATGCACATCTCCCCACATCCAGTTTGGTAACAAGACGGACATTGTGTACATGTTTATACCTCACAACTATCATTGTTTCATGCACATCTCCCCACATCCAGTTTGGTAACAAGACAGACATTGTGTACATGTTTATACCTCACAACTATCGTTGTTTCATGCACATCTCCCCACATCCAGTTTGGTAACAAGACAGACATTGTGTACATGTTTATACCTCACAATTCATTGTTTCATGCACATCTCCCCACATCCAGTTTGGTAACAAGACAGACATTGTGTACATGTTTATACATCACAACTATCAGTGTTTCATGCATATCTCCCCACATCCAGTTTAGTAACAAGACAGACATTGTGTACATGTTTATACCTCACAACTATCATTTTTTCATGCACATCTTCCCACATCCAGTTTAGTAACAAGAAGGACATTGTGTACATGTTTATACCTCACAACTATCATTGTTTCATGCACATCTCCCAACATCCAGTTTGGTAATAAGACAGACATTGTGTACATATTTATACCTCACAACTCATTGTTTCATGCACATCTCCCCACATCCAGTTTGGTAACAAGACGGACATTGTGTACATATTTATACCTCACAACTATCATTGTTTCATGCACATCTCCCCACATCCAGTTTGGTAACAAGACAGACATTGTGTACATGTTTATTCCTCAAAACTATCATTGTTTCATGCACATCTCCCCACATCCAGTTTAGTAACAAGACAGACATTGTGTACATGTTTATACCTTACAACTCGTTGTTTCATGCACATCTCCCCATTTCCAGTTTGGTAACAAGACAGACATTGTGTACATGTTTATACCTCACAACTATCATTGTTTCATGCACATCTCCCCACATCCAGTTTGATAACAAGACGGACATTGTGTACATGTTTATACCTCACAACTATCATAGTTTCATGCACATCTCCCCACATCCAGTTTGGTAACAAGACAGACATTGTGTACATATTTATACCTCACAACTTTCATTGTTTCATGCACATCTCCCCACATCCAGTTTGGTAACAAGACATACATTGTGTACATATTTATACCTCACAACTATCATTGTTTCATGCACATCTCCCCACATCCTGTTTGGTAACAAGACGGACATTGTGTACATATTTATACCTCACAACTATCATTGTTTCATGCACATCTCCCCACATTCAGTTTGGTAACAAGACGGACATTGTGTACATGTTTATACCTCACAACTATCATTGTTTCATGCACATCTCACCACATCCAGTTTGGTAACAAGACGAACATTGTGTAAATGTTTATACCTCACAACTATCATTGTTTCATGCACTTCTCCCCACATCCAGTTTGGTAACAAGAAAAACATTGTGTACATATTTATACCTCACAACTCATTGTTTCATGCACATCTCCCCACATCCAGTTTGGTAACAAGACGGACATTGTGTACATGTTTATACCTCACAACTATCATTGTTTCATGCACATATCCCCACATCCAGTTTGGTAACAAGACAGACATTGTGTACATGTTTATACCTCACAACTATCATTGTTTCATGCACATCTCCCCACATCCAGTTTGGTAACAAGACAGACATAGTGTACATGTTTATACCTCACAACTCATTGTTTCATGCACATCTCCCCACATCCAGTTTGGTAACAAGACAGACATTGTGTACATATTTATACCTCACAACTATCATTGTTTCATGCACATCTCCCCACATCCAGTTTGGTAACAAGACGGACATTGTGTACATGTTTATACCTCACAACTATCATAGTTTCATGCACATCTCCCCACATCCAGTTTGGTAACAAGACACACATTGTGTACATATTTATACCTCACAACTATCATTGTTTCATGCACATCTCCCCACATCCAGTTTGGTAACAAGACGGACATTGTGTACATATTTATACCTCACAACTATCATTGTTTCATGCACATCTCCCCACATCCAGTTTGGTAACAAGACGGACATTATATAAATATTTATACCTCACAACTATCATTGTTTCATGCACATCTCCCCACATCCAGTTTGGTTACAAGAAAAACATTGTGTACATGTTTATACCTCACAACTATCATTGTTTCATGCACATCTCCCCACATCCAGTTTGGTAACAAGACATACATTGTGTACATGTTTATACTTCACAACTATCATTGTTTCATGCACATCTTCCCACATCCAGTTTGGTAACAAGACGGACATTGTGTACATGTTTATACCTCACAACTATCATTGTTTCATGCACATCTCCCCACATCCAGTTTGGTAGCAAGACAGACATTGTGTACATGTTTATACCTCACAACTATCGTTGTTTCATGCACATCTCCCCACATCCAGTTTGGTAACAAGACATTGTGTACATGTTTATACCTCACAACTATCATAGTTTTATGCACATCTCCCCACATCCAGTTTGGTAACAAGACATTGTGTACATATTTATACCTCACAACTGTCATAGTTTCATGCACATCTCCCCACATCCAGTTTGGTAACAAGACATTGTGTACATGTTTATACCTCACAATGATCATTGTTTCATGCACATCTCCCCACATCCAGTTTGGTAACAAGACATACATTGTGTACATGTTTATACCTCACAACTATCATTGTTTCATGCACATCTCCCCACATCCAGTTTGGTAACAAGACATTGTGTACATGTTTATACCTCACAATGATCATTGTTTCATGCACATCTCCCCACATCCAGTTTGGTAACAAGACAGACATTGTGTACATGTTTATACCTCACAACTATCATTGTTTCATGCACATCTCTCAACATCCAGTTTGGTAACAAGACATTGTGTACATGTTTATACCTCACAACTATCATAGTTTCATGCACATCTCCCCACATCCAGTTTGGTAACAAGACATTGTGTACATGTTTATACCTCACAACTATCATTGTTTCATGCACATATCCCCACATCCAGTTTGGTAACAAGACATTGTGTACATGTTTATACCTCACAACTACCATTGTTTCATGCACATCTCCCCACATCCAGTTTGGTAACAAGACGGACATTGTGTACATGTCTATACCTCACAACTATCATTGTTTCATGCAAATCTCCCATCATCCAGTTTGGTAACAAGACAGATATTGTGTACATATTTATACCTCACAACTATCATTGTTTCATGCACATCTTCCCACATCCAGTTTGGTAACAAGACGGACATTGTGTACATGTTTATACCTCACAACTATCATAGTTTCATGCACATCCCCCCACATCCAGTTTGGTAACAAGACATTGTGTACATGTTTATACCTCACAACTATCATAGTTTCATGCACATCTCTCAACATCCAGTTTGGTAACAAGACATTGTGTACATGTTTATACCTCACAACTCATTGTTTCATGCACATCTCCCCACATCCAGTTTGGTAACAAGACATTGTGTACATGTTTATACCATTACACATTATAACATTACACAGCATATTCTACATCCCACCCCATGGAGTAACTCACCCAACCCTCTCTTACTCCTTTCCAAAGTTTTGTATATACTAAATAATGACAAAGCTTGTGTCACTGTTGTTTTGACATTTTTTTTCAGAGTAAACAAAATACAACAGAGAATACTGTGTTAAAAAGAATATTTCCACAACCTAGGTAAACTTAGCCCTTGCTTTACTTCTAGTAAATAGTTTTCAATGATGACCTAATTTTTTTTAAATAGAATGGATTAAATAGATTAAAATGATTTTCAATGTTAAATTAGGGAAATAAAAGTTGAATAAATTATTTTTTACATATTGTAAATTAAGACCGACATTTAACTCTCATCGCAAGGATACTTCTCAAAATTAAAATACAAACATTTTCCACAATTCAGATTTGTCTAAATAATAATGTCATGTTAAATACATAATAACATTACAGAAGTTGGAGTACTGAGGCACAGAAACAGGCGGTATCGGTAGTTAAATACCAATGAAGTTAAACTCTGAGTTGTTATTTTTTTAAATTATTTATTTTTTTGAATGGGGTTTAACACCACTTTCAACACAATTCAGGTTGTATATGGCATATCCAGTTTTACTGATGGAGGAAGACCTCAGGCTGAGTCAGACTGAGTAGAACCACTGTCCTTCCATAAGTACCTGGCAAACTTTATCACATAAAGTTTTTGGAGCGAGCAAGACTCAAACCTATGACCTTAGCGCTGAGAGGTAAGTGATCTTGAGACAGTGCCTTAGACCACTCGTCCATGGAGGACCCTCTGAGTAGTTAAAGATATTTCACATAAGTCAGTGAATTTTTTTTTAAAGATATGTTAGGAATGTAAAACTTCAAATTATTTACAGTCAAAATGTGGACAACAGAAGTCTTCCGATTGATACTGAAAATATGAGCTGGACAAACAAACCACAACGAAGTGTCAAATGTTTTAATGATAATGAGACAGAAGATATTGTGGATGCAGATGTGGTACCAGCCAGTGAAGGTCATGTTGCCAAAATATCTCATTTAGATGGTTCTTTAAGTCAGAAAGCTATTGTCATAGAGGAAACTGGGCTAACACATGGAGTACCAGCCTATGAAGGTCATGTTGCCAAGAAACCGAGGTTAGAATGTTCTGTTGGTCAGAAAATTGTAGCACGCAAGTTCGTGTCCCCAGTAGCCATACAGATGCCAGCTTTGGTGACAACTGTTGCAGGTGCAGGTAAAGTTAAACTTTTCACCAGGTTTCTGTATAAATCACTGTAAATTTACATCTATAAATTAAGCATGTACATTTGTTTTCATGGCGTCACCGTTTTGTTTATGGTTTTACTCCTTTTCAGTGCTCCAAGAGTTTGTTTTTTTAAAAAAATCTACTTGCCCTGGCTGAAATTTAACTTACTCTGATGGCTTGCCCAGATTTTTATTACCATTACATTTTGAGGTATAATATGAAATATGTACTATCTCGCATATCAAAATGTACATATAATTAAAATTTGTTTATTTTTATGTAGGATTATCGCCCCTTGACATTATGGATGTGTAAATCACAAGTATTACAGTTTGAATAAGATCGGGAGAATTGAGAGAAATTCAGGGAGAAGTGACTGTCTATCAGTATGATACTATGACTGACTTATTATATTGTATTTAGTCTTTGTTGACTAACTATCATTCTATTGGAACCATTTGACTGTTTGAGAATCAAAGGAGTGAACATGTGACCAGTCACGTGATGCGAATATCAGAACAAAGATACATGTTACGGATGCAGATTTATTGATTTTATAGAGAGGGAATACTTACAATAAAAGTTATTTAAAAAGTTATCTGGACTAAACATATATAAAATTACTTTAACAAGTGATTGGATTATTTGGATTTTTATAAATAAGCGTCAGATGTTCTAACTGTGAGTAGTCTTTGTTGACTAACTATCATTTCTGTTCTGTTGGCTCTGTGGCAGTGTAGGAGCACTGCAGGGGTCGATTGTTTCTACTGATTGGTTATAGTCTATAAGCAACAGTTTGGCCTGTATTGTATCGAATAGAGATATTTGCAGACCTGTGTTTTGTGAAAACTCGCTTGTCCGATTTGTTTTTTAAGACAGACCCGACGGGCAAGTAACTTTAAAAAGGCACAGGCCCAGATCCAGATTTGACAAGCCCCGGGCGTCGGGCTATCCTATTCTTGGAGCACTGATTTTTTCAACATTATTTCAATTATTTAATGGTGGTCAGAACACTTAATTATCTTTCTGGATCTGCTAAGCAGTTAACCAGTACTAGACATGTAACGTTATCTCTACAAGTCACTGACTATTTCACCACATATTCAGAGGTGGGAGATCCATGCAGCTGCACACACACCTTATCTCTGCGAGTCACTGACTACTTCCCCACATATTCAAGGGTGGTAGATTCATGGCTATAAAACAAAGTTCATGACCAATCATCACAGAGACAGTGACTGGGGGTTCAAACTTGTGACCCCTCGATTGACAGCCAGATGTGATACTGGCTGAGGTAGTCGGATCTGGCTCAATGAATTGGTAGTAATGGAGGTGACTTCGACACTGTACTTTATTGATTTCAGACGTGTTGCATGAAAAATCATGGTATACGAGGGGCTATCCAGAAGTTCATGAACAAATTTGATAACATCCATATTTATGGAAGTACATCGCTATATATTTTGCACATCTTAAGTATTGCTGTATTTGTCATTGATGTACAGTGTTTTGGTGCATTTCTTATGTAAATAATGTTATGGTATCCGTGGCAACATGCATACATGGTTAGTGCCAGAGCTCAAAATGTTGAACAGTTTGACAGTTAAATATGTGAGAAATAACAATCATTTCCCTGTAAAACACAGTAAATCATATATTATTGAGGACACATCATCATTGTCTGCAGAGGTCATTTTAGTAAAAGCACTGCACGTAAGTGTTAGGAGTACATAAAAATGGTAGACTTGTTCATAAGCAAAAATTGTGTTTGAGGAAAAGATGGAACAGCGAGCCACTACAGTTTTGTGTCAATATTAGCAAAACACTGATCCAAACAGTATAAATGTTCAGTAAAGCTCTACAGTGAGGAACAAGAAACAATGGATGATAACAGGCATGGTTGCCCTGTGTCAAAATTGTGCAAAAGTCACATCAACGTGGTAAAAGGTGCCTCAATAAAGATTGCCATGATACAATATGTGAATTATGCTGTGAACTAAATATAGATCATGGTACAGTGCATATGATAATTAAAAATGAATAACATGCAAGTCATTAGGGTGTTTGCAGGGTTTCCCAATTGCTAATGCATGAATGGAGCGACAAGTAAGAGTTGGGAAATTACTGACAAAACGTAAATCTGACCTGCGGCGAATAGGCGTACATGACTTGTTTGAAATACATGTAATTATTTCATTTATATATATATTTCCTTCATGTTTTGCATACGGTTTGCAGTTAGATTAAATATAGTACATGTAAAACTCCAAATAAATCTGACTTGTCATTTTCATATTATGAGATTTGTCAACGAACCTCTGGATAACCCCTCTTATAACCATATGAGACATGATGAGGTAGTATATATATATATATATATATATATATATATATATATATATATATATATATATATATATAACTTATATCTTTTATCAATCAAATTGATGCTTGTCAAAATACCTGGAGCAAAGCTGTGATGGTATATAAAAACTTATACTGACTTATCAATCAAAGTTATACAGATTTAGGGTGTGTCGCCTTCAAAATAAAACCAGGAAGGGAAGGTAGATAAATCTGATTATCGTGGCACGAGTTATTGTCCATGTATATCGCATTTGTATTATAATTATAATTGATTGTTTATTTTCTGCTTTAGATAATAATACCAGTACAGCTCCAGTGAACACTGGGTATTTCAGTGTGGTGTGGTGTAAAAGATCAAACAAAAAGGTAATGAATTTCAAAATAATAATGTATTGTTTTGTTGATGTTTGTTAGGCTAAAATTTAGCATTTGGATATGTTTAGGCTTGATTAAGTCTTTAACTAAAACCTACATTTATCTTAAAGTAATTATGGATGAAAGACAAAATAACCAAAATGCTCCCAAATTAATGGAGAATTCAATGAAACTTTACAGAAATAAAAAAAAATGTTTTATGAGATGTGTCATGTCCCAAACTCAAGTTTGTAAGTCTAAGGTAAGTGTCAAATTTGACAGTCGCATTGTGTCTTGACTATTTCTGTACTACAGGGAATTCCATTAAGCTAAAAAGAAATATTTAGGACAGTCGTATTGTTGATATGTCCAAGGTCACCTTTGAAGGCAAAAAGTATGTAACAAAATATTGGCATGGCTAGCAACACTGTACAACTGCTGAAAGGACTTCCATTAAACATTACGGAATTAAGGATTAAAGAGAATATCTTCATAAAATTCAGACAATATATGCAGTCAAGCCCAAGGTTGCATTTTTTGTTACTTGTTTATGGGGCATGTGTGTTTTTAGAAAAAAAACAACAAATAACTGGATGTAAATTCTATGTAAATGCCTGATGGCATGGCCTTATGAACCAGAGAAATAGTACCAACTATCATTACATTGATCTGCAAGTGGTATTCAGGTCAATTGTTCATTAAGGTCAAGTGTTCATTAAGGTCAAGTGTCCACTAAGGTAAAATGTCCATTAAGGTCCAAGTGTCCACTAAAATAAAATGTCCATAAAGGTCAAATGTCTATTAAAATCAAATGTACATTAAGTTCAAGTGTTCATTAAGGTCAAGTGTCCATTAAGGTAAAATGTCAATTAAGGTCAATTGTTCATTAAGGTCAAGTGTCCATCAAGGTCAAGTGTCCACTAAGGTAAAATGTACATTAAGGTCAAGTGTCCATTAGAGGGACATGGCAATGTTGAAATACAATGTTACACATGTGCCTCAAATGTTACACATGTGCCTCAAATGTTACACATGTGCCTCATTAAGCCAATTTTTACTATGAATGTATAACTTTATAAACTATTAATCTCCAAGAATTATTACCTAGGCTGCATTCTGCATCGTTAAACAACAAACACGTTTAATGCCTGGTTCTCTACAATTATCACGTACTGCATCCTAATATAAGGTTGAGCCAGTTTCCAAGAAATATGTTGGCTTATGTTATCAAATGTTTAACTGAACTGAATGCAGCCCAGAAACTTCATATTTAAGAAACTATAATCATTTCTACAAGACTAGTGACGTCATGATAGTTTTGGAAATACGAGTAAAAGTTCTTAAAGGTACAAAGTATTATATGTTTTAATTTTGTTCATATTGATAAAAACTGATGAAATAAAATATTAATTATACATGACCACAAATAAGTGAAGTATGTTTGATATACAACATTGCATCTCTTTTGTTATTTGTCTCTAACTACTGATTCAATGGAGACAATTTTCATATACTTGCGGAAATGGATGTGCTTTAGTGTTGGTTAAACTTCCAGGATTCCAGGAAAGAATGTCTGTTTTAACTGATCAACTGTTAGCCCTCAATGCCATTAAAATGACACTAAAATTCAAACAAACTTGGTGAACTAAAGTCCGCAATACTGCTTCAATGTTCAATGTGACATGCATGTATAATAATTATAATATGTTACCACTGGGGCAAGGATATAGGAGTTAGCCAAAGAACAGAAATTCAGAACAAAGACTTACCTGGTAATGTCCTTAGTATATAATTATGTTGACAGTTTATTCTTTGTTTAATAAATATCCAAAACTTTCTATTTCAGCATAAAAAATGGGAAGGAGATGGTATGACATTTACTTTCTTTTGTTGTTTTTAGCTCGCCGGGACAAAGTCCAAGGAGAGCTATTGCCATGTTGTCAGCGTTGTTGTCGTCTGTAGACACCCAGGTTAAACTTTTGCGTTTAAGTTTAAGATATCTATGCAACCACTCGTTGGATGTGAATGAAACTTTGCATGTGTGTTCACCATCACCAATGGAACACACAGAGACAAGAACCATAACTCTGGATTGCATTTTGGCACAATTATTGCTCTTTTTGGACTTAGACACCCATGGGTGAGCTTTGTTGTCTTCTGACAACTCTTGTTTATTGTAAGGGTATAACACGCATTTTTGACCTACAAATAGAATGTCAGGGCTATGACCTTAGAAACATAAAAAAAAGACTATTTGACCTTTTGTATACTCCAGCATCTGCATTTTTGTTTGGCTCTCACTAAACTAACATACTTAAACTAAATTAAGCTATGTACCCATAATGTGTTGCACAAGTTCTTGAAATGGCCAAATGAGGTTATTTATGTCAGATATATGACCCTTCAATCAACACAAATTGCGTCATTTGATGTTAAGTGCACCAGCAGTTATCATTTGATATTACACACTTGTTACATTTCTATAATATCTCAACTGATAACTTTAAATTACTAAGGTATTGCATTTGCATTATCAAAAATTGCGTTCCTTGGAATTATCTCATCTACTACAGGTGAGTGCTGCAGGGCCAAAATGGCTTTATTGTTTGCAAGTAATGTTTTATATTAACACTGTGTTGCATTTTTAATTATCTTTCCTGAAATGCCAAGTTTCATAATTGTTCATTGAATGACAAGTTTCATTATCTTTCCTGAAAAACCAATTTTCATAATTGTTCCTGAAATGCCAAGTTTCATAATTGTTCATTGAATGTCAAGTTTCATTATCTTTCCTGAAATACCAATTTTCATAATTGTTCCTGAAATGTCAAGTTTCATTACCTTTCCTGAAATACCAAGTTTCATAATTGTTCCTGAAATGTCAAGTTTCATTATCTTTCCTGAAATGTCAAGTTTCATTATCTTCCCTGAAATACCAAGTTCCATAATTGTTCCTGAAATGTCAAGTTTCATTACCTTTCCTGAAATACCAAGTTTCATATTGTTCCTGAAATGTTAAGTTTCATTTCCTTTCCTGAAATACCAAGTTTCATATTGTTCCTGAAATGTCGAGTTTCATTATCTTTCCTGAAATACTAATTTTCATAATGTTTCCTGAAATGTAAAGTTTCATTACCTTTCCTGAAATACCAATTTTCATAATTGTTCCTGAAATGTCAAGTTTCATTATCTTCCCTGAAATACCAATTTTCATAATTGTTCCTGAAATGCCAAGTTTCATTACCTTTCCTGAAATACAAAGTTTCATAATTGTTCCTGAAATGTCAAGTTTCATTACCTTTCCTGAAATACCAAGTTTCATAATTGTTCCTGAAATGTCAAGGTTCATTATCTTCCCTGAAATACCAAGTTTCATAATTGTTCCTGAAATGTCAAGATTCATTACCTTTCCTGAAATACCAATTTTCATAATTGTTGCTGAAATGTCAAGTTTCATTACCTTTCCTGAAATACCAAGTTTCTTAATTGTTCCTGAAATGTCAAGTTTCATTACCTTCCCTGAAATACCAAGTTTCATAATTGTTCCTGAAATGTCAAGTTTCATTACCTTTCCTGAAATTCCAAGTTTCATAATTGTTCCTGAAATGTCAAGTTTCATTACCTTTCCTGAAATACCAAGTTTCATAATGTTTCCTGAAATGTCAAGTTTTATTACCTTTCCTGAAATACCAATTTTCATAATTGTTCCTGAAATGTCAAGTCTCATTATCTCCCCAGAAATACCAAGTTTCTTAATTGTTCCTGAAATGTCAAGTCTCTTTACCTTTCCTGAAATACCAAGTTTCATAATTGTTCCTGAAATGTCAAGTTTCATTACCTTTCCTGAAATACCAAGTTTCATAATTGTTCCTGAAATGTCAAGTTTCTTTACCTTCCCTGAAATACCAAGTTTCATAATTGTTCCTGAAATGTCAAGTTTCATTATCCTCCCTGAAATACCAAGTTTCATAATTGTTCCTTGGAATGTCAAGTTTCATTACCTTTCCTGAAATACCAAGTTTCTTAATTGTTCCTGAAATGTCATGTTTCATTATCTTTCCTGAAATATCAATTTTCATAATTGTTCCTTGGAATGTCAAGTTTCATTACCTTTCCTGAAATACCAAGTTTCATAATTGTTCCTGAAATGTCAAGTTTCATTATCTTTCTTAAAATACCAAGTTTCATAATTGTTCCTTGGAATGTCAAGTTTCATTACCTTTCCTGAAATACCAAGTTTCTTAATTGTTCCTGAAATGTCAAGTTTCATTATCTTTGCTGAAATTTCAATTTTCATAATTGTTCCTTGGAATGTCAAGTTTCATTACCTTTACTGAAATACCAAGTTTCTTAATTGTTCCTGAAATGTCAAGTTTCATTATCTTTTCTGAAATATCAATTTTCATAATTGTTGCTGAAATGTCAAGTTTCACAATCTTTTATATAATGCAGCTTAATGACTTGTAACTTATGTCACACTAGCTTGCTTCTATGTTGTTTTAAATTAATAATTTCAAATAAACTAGGGTGTTGTCCTTGCAATAGCTCATGTTTTATTTATAATTTAGATAAATGATTTGTTTTGTTTTGAGTTTTAGGGGTACAGAAAAGTTTTATTTCAATGTGTGTGTGTGTGTGGTATTTTTTTCAGAAAAAAAAGGTCTAAATTTTGTTTATTATATGTATATTTTGAACTATTCTGTCTAAATGAAATATTGTCCCTTTTCTGTATTTTTTTTACAAAATTATAAGGTATGTTGTATATTTTTCAGCTGTGTTAGTGACCAGAGGACGAACTGTTACTCTGTATGACATGGAAGGGAAAGAGTAAGTTGCGTAATTTATTGTTGTAATACGTGTATATAAATAATGATGGGCAATTGATTTTGTTAAGCAATCGGTCATTGGTTATAATTGATTGATCCTAAAATATATCTTGTATTTATTTACAAATAAACCGCTTAAACACGCAGGACAATATTTCGCCCCATTGCACCAATGGGACGATTTGATATTTATAGACAAAGAAACACAATTTATAACTGAGCTTTGATTATTGTTAATTTGTTTAACAGCTACAAAATATTTTTTCAAGTATTTGTGTTTATTAATTGATAAACCACAAAATGTAGCAACCTTATTCGTTATTATCCAAATAAATGGCAAAGTTGCTTACCTAAATTAGGATTGGCTAATACTAGCACAACTGCAGAACAGCTCAGTAACTTGTGATTCCATTGGCTGTGAGTCTAAACGTCAGAAACCCATACCAAATTGGACCTTGATTTTTCCAGTATATGATGATAAGTTAGTGATTGACATCAGAACTGATGCTATACAATTTACTGCTGATTATTGAGAATGGAACATCAGGAGGCACTTCTCAGCTAAACAGATCAAATTTGCTTGTTTTTATGCCCTGGGCAGTTTTCAGTGGGGGGGGGGGGGGGATATAGTATCACCGCTGTCCGTACATACGTCCCATTATGACGCTATAATCGAATCACGTGACTCTCAGGATTTCTCAGGGAAGTACAATATTTTAAAAATAGCCACTATAGCGGAAGAACAGGCTTCAAGTCTCTGTGTATTATGTCTCTGCCTTATTTTTGCATTCAGTTTCTAACTTTTTAAATGAAGTTTTAACAGATTATATGGAAAATATCTTATATGAAAAGAAAGTCGAGGATTACCTTTTGTGTCACATATATTTAGGGTCAAGGTCACTGTTACTGAAAATAGTATTATTATTTTTGCTTTGTGGTTACTCATGTCAAGGTCACTGATACTAAAATAGAAAAGTGTTTTCTGCTCATAAACTTCTGTAAGCTACCCTGATGAAAGATCTTATGAGGAAGGCTCATGTGCAAGCCTGGGATTCATGCTACTGATGTTCCAAGTATAAAGGTTAATATGTCATTATTATTAACAAATAGTGTTACTAAGATTATACAATTTTCCATGGCTAATTTCTTTGATTAGTATAATATTTTCACAGAAGTGACAATGACCATTACCCACATATAGAAATCAATCGTAGTTTGATGTTATATAACTCTTAATAACTTAGATATATTTAATATGAGGAAAAAAATATTCAGCTAGTATCTGTTAATTTTGGCCATTTGTCCTTGATAATGAAAATCAAAACTGGTTTCTATTGTAACCCCATGTTTAAAGTTGCGCTTATTGGACCACATAGTATTCATGATTGCAGTATTGGGAAAGGATCTGGTTACAAATCTGGAGAACTGGCTTCCCTGAGAGAGGACGAAACATTGCCTATTGGAGGGAAGGAAATACAGGTAAAAAATAGATATTAATATATAGACAGGTCACCAAAAAAACCTCTGCCCTTTCATTTTCAAAAGTATTGTATTAAAAGGAATTTATCAGGATTTTTCAAAATTTTGAAATTAGCTATAAACATTTTTCACTCCAATATATCATGCCTATATATACTCACTGACCCTGTATTGCCAAAAGGATATCTGTTTAAACATGTCAAAATAATATATTGAAAAGGGAGTTTCTTCACTTGGGCTATGCGCCTAGATTAGACTAAAATAGATTCCCGCTTGAAATTGCAACTTAGTTTGTGGCGTATTAAATGCGTCACATGATTTCATTTTTATTTCAATTTGATCTGTTATACAGGTTTAAATTTAGTTAAAATGGTTTCATCTTAGAAAGAGAGTGATGATGTGATGGTGGTCTAGCAGTATTAAAGTGCTGTCTATTTTTAGAATGGGGATTTCGTTTTAAGTTTTCCACTCCGATTTAAATAGTGATTTTGTCACATTTTGGTAGATTTGACATACTAAGCATCTCAGATTTTATTTATAAATGATAATGAGGTGTATTTTTACCATTTTAAAAATAATTTTATTTTTTAAGACATTTATAGCATTTTTTCTGATATACTCCCTTTAACAAAAGTTTAACTTTATTGGCTCTAACTCGATGGGCCTTTGGAAATTTGTTTGAGCAAACGGTTGTTCGAGCCCAAAAAAGTCAGATGGTCAGATGCCCAATTCAGTTAATTTTACCTAGATATCACTAACCTTGCTCTTGGCATAAACTTACACTTTTTTGGACTCTCATTACTAGTCCTGAAGATCTGGATTGAAAATAAAGTTAAAAGTATTATTACAATTAACATTTTATTCATATGGTTATGTCCATTTTACGTCAATATTTAGGTTGATACATAGTTCATTGTTTAATAGTATATATAGTTAACATCCAGATTCTCCACTAAACGACCCAGCATCAATTTTATTTTGATCATTTCTGTCACATGTGTTTATTTTGATCATTTCCGTCACATGTGTTTATTTTAATCATTTCTGTCACATGTGTTTATTTTGATCATTTCTGTCACATGTGTTGATTTTAATCATTTCTGTCACATGTGTTGATTTTAATCATTTCTGTCACATGTGTTTATTTTGATCATTTCTGTCACATGTGTTGATTTTGATCATTTCTGTCACATGTGTTGATTTTAATCATTTCTGTCACATGTGTTGATTTTAATCATTTCTGTCACATATGTTTATTTTGATCATTTCTGTCACATGTGTTTATTTTTTCATTTCTGTTATTCATTTTTGTCACTTTGTGTCTCAGGATTGGAGGTTTAGGAGAGGCTTTGTAAAATAAATTAGGGAATTAACATGGAAACAGATGATACTATGTGTTTATGTTAAAAAGCACTCATAAATGTAATGCATATACCATATAAACGGCATATATAATATTTAGAAAATGTTTGCTGTAAAAATATCTTATATAAATCAATTTGTGTGTTACTCATTAAGATACATTTATTTATCTTTCATCTTTGTTGCCCTGCTGCCATTTTTATACAAATTTAGATTCCATTTTAAGGTGATGTCAGTGCTTACAGAAAATCAGTTCAAGTCTGGAAAGTGTTTTACTGGTGCAGGTGTTGTTCCAGCAACACAGGCCGTGGAAACTGGTAATCCACTTGTTATAATTCTTACATTTATTCATCTAATTTTCTAGTTTAATAGAATCTAACATAATATTGATCTATTATCTGCATGTCATGTGTTACATTTATTATCTGAAGTTGTATGTAATGAGAAACATTATACATTTTATGTTTAAATTAATGAATAAAGAATTTCGAATCTTTATTTTTATTGCTATGTGGAGAATTATATACATGTAGTTTAACTCTATTATTTTGTTCAAGTCCACTTGATCCAAACACTTTATTTGTAAAAAAACTGCCATTTACTTGTGAAGGGATGGTGTTTCTCTGATTCATGTAGATGCATCTCAGGATTTCTTCAGCCAATAAAACTGGCTGCCCTGTTTTAAAAGTAATGTGTTGATAGTGTTTATTTATTTGTTAGCTCTACTGGCCAAAGGCCAGCTAGGCTTATGTCATGATTAATTGTCCTGTGAAAGTCATCTGTCATCCTCTGTTAACCATTTTTCTTGTAGACACGATAGCGCCCCTATTTTTCATTAAATTTTAACCAAATTTTCACAGAAATTATATTACCACAAGATCTCGAAGGAATTCTTGAACCAGCTTGATTTGACCATCAATGCCTCTGCCGTAGGGTTCACAAGCACATGTTTTAAGAAATTTTAAAGAACATTTTGTCTGAAAATTCATGGCCTAGACCTCAGATATTTTACACGTAGCATCACATGGAGGTCCTCTAAAAGATTGGTTGAAGTTAGGTCCCTGGAGTAAAATTTGGGACTACCACAGATGTCACTGTTTTACATTGAATAATATGGGGAAAATGTTAACATTTTCATGTAGATGTGATAGCACCCCCATTTTCATGTTATATAACCACATGTTTTTAAACCAGCTTGATTTGACCACTGATGCCTCCACCACAGGGCACAAGCACATTTTTGGAAAAACTTTGAAAAACATTTTCTCTGAAAGTACAAGGCCTAGACCATAGATATTTTACATGTAGTATTGCATGGAGGTCATCTGGAGGGTCTGTTGAAGTCTGTTTCCTGGGGTCAAATTTGAGACTACCACAGGTGCCGTTTTATATATAAAAGAAAAAATAATTTTCTCTGGAATATTCATCTGTCTATTGTTGCAAGTAGAGCTCTCTTGGGTCTCTTGTTTTAAACATAAACACTATTTGCATTATCAGCAATCATGATATTCATGATAATTGTTTTAAGCAAATAAAAAACTACAATACAGTACTGATATTGAATAAGATAATGTCAATGGACCCAGGGATGAGGCGTGGGTACTCTGTGTAAAACATACTGAAATTATGGGAAACATTTCAAAGTGTTGGGTCACTGTTTTGATGAGCTGTCATTTAAACATTTCAAATTAAGCAAAATTACGACATAAACAAAAGCTGACAACTGGCTGACATCAAACAAATACAAGATTTGTTCACTTTGAAGTAATATTTATGTGGTAGTAACTCAACCTCAACAAACAATAACTATGCTATGTTGATAGACATAATTTTAGTAACAAAAACAGACACTACTGCTTTCAATAATTGTTATAAATTATCTAAATTTTGAATTGAGAATCTTCAATTTGATGCTTTATCTGCTTTTAGCTCCTGTGAAATTTGCATCCAAACCATTCATCAAGCCATTGAAATCTTCGTCTGATAGAAGCATGATTTTGCCTACACAGGAGCCAGATGCAGTAAAGCCGAGATATGATCCTGCAGTAACTGGAGCGCTTGTTATGCCCCGACCTAGTGAGACACACCAGGTAATACACATACACTATAGTAACTGGAGCGCTTGTTATGCCCCGACCTAGTGAGACACACCAGGTAATACACGTACACTATAGTTCCTGGAGCCCTTGTTATGCTCCGACCTAGTGAGACACACCAGGTAATACACGTACACTATAGTTCCTGGGGCCTTTGTTATGCCCCGACCTAGTGAGACACACCAGGTAATACACATACACTATAGTTCCTGGGGCCCTTGTTATGCCCCAAACTAGTGAGACACACCAGGTAATACACGTACACTATAGTTACTGGAGCCTTTGTTATGCCTCGACCTAGTGAGACACACCAGGTAATACACATACACTATAGTTCCTGGAGCAGTTGTTATGTCCCGACCTAGTGATACACACCAGGTAATACAGGTACACTAAATTTCCTGGGGCCCTTGTTATGCCCTGACCTAGTGATACACACCAGGTTTTACAGTTACACTATAGTTCCTTGGGCCCTTGTTATGCCCTGACCTAGTGATACACACCAGGTAATACAGTTACACTATAGTTCCTTGGGCCCTTGTTATGCCATGACCTAGTGATACACACCAGGTAATACAGGTACACTTTAGCTTCTTGGACCCTTGTTATGCCCTGACCTAGTGATACACACCAGGTAATACAGTTACACTATAGTTCCTTGGGCCCTTGTTATGCCATGACCTAGTGATACACACCAGGTAATACAGGTACACTTTAGTTTCTTGGACCCTTGTTATGCCCTGACTTAGTGATACACACCAGGTAATACAGGTACACTAAAGTTCCTGGGGCCCTTGTTATGCCCTGACCTAGTGAAACACACCAGGTTATACAGGTACACTATAGTTCCTTGGGCCCTTGTTATGCCATGACCTAGTGATACACACCAGGTAATACAGGTACACTTTAGTTTCTTGGGCCCTTGTTATGCCCTGACCTAGTGATACACACCAGGTAATACAGGTACACTATAGTTCCTTGGGCCCTTGTTATGCCCCGGCCTAGTGAGACACACCAGGTTATACGGGTTCTATAGCCTTTCCATTTCTATAATTTATTTTGATATGACAGTGTCTTACGAATACCTAGAGGTTCACTTTCCATACTAAGATATCAATGACCCCCTTCCTTATCTGGCCAAGGAGGCTGCTATTCTGAACTAGGTTTGGATTATATTGCTTTTATTAGCTTACATGAGCCTTATGCTCATCATTATGAAATATTATGATTGCAATCTAGAAATGGGAAGAAAGATTGCTTTGCCCTCTCAATGTACAGAAACAACAAATCAGCAGTCAGATTGAAAACAACAATACATGAGCAAGTGGATATGCAGAATAGACAGAAAATCTTCATATCTACAGAACTACATTTGTCAGCAATATCTGTCCAATACTCAGGTTATCAACCCTTGTGATATGTATGAATAACAATTCTACTATTAAATCACTGTTATGGAGTCTTTAAATAAATTAGTTTGTCGACTAAGAGTGATGTAGGACGTATATTTTAAATGCAACCTCTCAAAATAAAGCTATTCATTCCAGTGGAAGTGGAACAAAAAGTCGTTAAGTGTGGTTGATGTTGTTGTCGACCCTTACATTTCCAGTCATCTCCGACCCCACCAGCGTGAAGGTGTCACATTTCTTTACCAGTGCATCATGGGATATAGAAGTAGTGGATATGGAGCTATACTTGCGTAAGGATAAATTTTGATCTGCATTGATGTTACAAACTTATAAGCTATGACTGGTGTTTTATCTTAGATAACGTATTGTTTTGTACAGTATGCAACGAGACTCCAACTGTATCAACATTTTCATGGCAAGAACTGGTTATTGACATGTTTCGCTGTTTACATGAATTTAAAAGGTCCTCCATGACTGAATGATCTAAGGCGCTGTTGTATAAAAACCAAATACCTTACCGCTTAGGTTGTGGGTTTGAACCCAATAAAACTGCATATGGCATAATTATATAACTTAACAAGTTGGGAAACTGGTGTTAAACCCCATTAAAAATACATGCATGAAATGTGTATTTAAAATATTTCGCAGTAAGGGAATTTGCTAATAAACTTTGAATCTTTAATCAATTCAACAAAGAATTACATGTAATTGTTAAAGTGAATTGATTGTTATTGATTGGTTATGTAAACTAAGTATCTTTTATGTGTTATTAGTTATGTAACTTGAATATTGTTTTATGTGATTAATTATGTGACCTGAGCTTATTTTATGTGATTATGTGAATTGAGCTTATTTGTCTGTAATCAATTATGTTAATTGAGCTTATTTGCCTGTAATTAATTACTAGCTCACCAGAGCCGAAGACTCACAGGTGAGCTTTTGTGATCACCTGGTGTCCTTCGTCCGGCGTTAACTTTTAGCTTTATCAACTTCTTCTCTGAAACCACTGGGCCAATTTTGATATAATTTCACAGAAATGTTCCTTGGGTGACCCTCTACCAAGTTTGTTCAAGCCATTTTGATTCATCAAAAAACATGGCAGCCAGGGGGTGGGGTTAGTTTACTATATAAGCTATAGTAAAATCTTAAAAAAATCTTCTTGTCAGAAACTACTGGCTCGATTTTAAAATAATTTCACAGAAATGTTCCTTGGATGACTCTCTTCCAAGTTTGTTCAAGCCATCTTGATTCTTCAAAAAACATTGCAGCCAGGGGGGTGGGGGTAGTTTTATGTCAAATTACTTCCCCTGTTTTATAGCATAAATGTCTGTATATAGCAATTATTATAAGAAGAGGTAATAAACTCTTTAAATTAACTTTTCTTTGGCTATTATTATACAATTTTATACCAGATATAAGTTTTAAAAGATAATTCATCATAAAAAGATGAATGATACAATTATAATCAATGATTGAAATATTATTCATTTATTCATATATCGTGAACCATTTTAAAATAGGTGTTTTTCTGAATATAAAAGCCAGAGTTTTAATGGTTCAGACAGGGATGGTTTACTGCAATGCCATATTTTTGGCTAGTTTCATAACAGCAAGAAGTCTGCTAGAGATTTTCAGTGTCAAAGTGTACTTGAAATCTTGGAGGAGGAGCTTAATTGTTTTTTGGGGAGAGTGCATTGCGACAAAGATTCTTTCAAGCGATATACTATGGGAAGGCTTGAGCTTGAAACTCATAGGAATATTTATTGTGCTGGAACTGCGGATTGTTTCATGCACAATAGTTTAGTCTGATGCTTTAGTTTGAAACCGTTCTCAAACATAACAGGTTAGTTTTGTGTTGGAACTGGATTTTTATCTTAGTTTGAAGACTTAGCATCTATAGTAAAAACTTCTTGTCAGAATCTACTGACCTAATTTTGATGTTATTTCACTGACATTTACCATTGGTGAACCTCTACCAAGTTTGAACTCTTCTACGCATCTGTTACATCTTCAAAACAAATCAAAATTCTAACTACTTGCCCATCTCTTCTTTCTGGAATTTTGAGCGTACACGTATTATATAATCTACTTATGTTGGGTGGCTTAAGGTCAGTCAGGTGAGCGATATAGGGCCAAGATGACCCTCTTGTGTTAATTAAGCTTATCTATATGTAATTATGTTAATTGAGCTTACTTGTGTGAAATTAATTATGTTAATTGAGCTTATTTGTATGTAATTAAGTATGTTAATTGAGCATATTTGTGTGAAATTAAGTATGTTACTTGAGCTTACTTGTGTGAAATTAATTATGTTTATTGAGCTTATTTGTATGTAATTAATTATGTTGATTGAGCTTATTTGTGTGTAATTAAGTATGTTAATTGACCTCATTTGTATGTAATTAATTATGTTTAATGAGCTTATTTGTATGTAATTAATAATGTTAATTGAGCTTATTTGTATGTAATTAATTATGTTAATTGAGCTTATTTGTATGTGATTGGTAGTAATGTACTGAGCAAAAAGCTCAAGGTGAGCTATTCTGATTGCCCTGGGTCGGTCGTCCATCATCCAATCATGAACATTTTGTTGTATGCACTCAAGCACCTACATTTTTCATTGGCACTTTATCAAAGTTACATCGTAGTTATATAACCATAATATCATAATATCTTGAACTCGCCAAATCATATAATTAATGTTCTGAGTTATGGCCCTTGAAATATAAAAAATTGCACTACTTGAACTTGTGTGCACTCTAGTATGTGATTTTTCATTTGATCTGCTCCAAACTTACACAATAGTTATATAACCATAATATGTCAAACAAGTTTATGAACTGGTCAAATCGGACAATCAATGTTGGAGTTATGGCCCTTGAATCATCAAATATTACACTATTTGGTCTTTTGTGAACTTTAGCACCCGCATTTTTAATATAATTCTCACCAAACTTACACAGTAATGATCTAACCATAAATTGTTCAAGCTCTTAAACTGACTAAATTGAAAAATTAATGTTGGAGTTAAGGCCCTTGAATTGTCAAATATTGCGTTATTTGACAATGTGTGCATGCTAGTAGTCACCGTTTTCATTTGATCTTCGCAAAACTTACACATTAATTATATCGCCATAATATCTTGGATGAGTTCCTGAACTGGCAAAATCAGATAATTAGTGTTGAAGGTATGGCTCTTGAATCTTTATAATTATATGAATGATATTTTGTGTGTGCTCTAGCACTCTCAGTTTTCACTTGATCTGATTCAAACTTACATGGAATTATAGAACCAAAATATCTCAGACAAGATTTTGAACTGCTACATCGGATAATGTTTGTCGGAGTTGTGGCCCTCAAAATATAAAAAAAATGTGCAATCTAGCACTCACAGTTATCAATTGATCTTCATCAATCTTACACAGTAGTTATATAACCATACTAAAATATATAGACAAGTTTTACAGTTTGCCAACTGAAGTAAATATTGCTTGAGTTATGGTACTTAAATTGTCAAAAATTGTGTTATTTTAAGTTATGTGCACTCTAGCTACTGCAGTTTGATATTCACCAAACTTACACAGTTGTTATATATTTATAATGTCTCAACTGACTTAATTTAAAAATGTGAGAGCCGGGCCCTATTAGCTCTGTTGGTAGTGAGTCTGACTTTTAATCCAGGGGTCATGAGTTGGAACCCCCACCAGGCCACAGCCTCTGTGATGATTGATATACAACATTCATCTCATTATCGTTCACCTCTTACCGCTGGTTCATGGGGGAAAGTTACCAGTTATTTGAGAAGATGTGGTGTGCTCTAGAACTGATTAACCTTCCAGGAAACATTGGTTAGGTTTACTGATCGTTTGTTGGCCCTCAATGACATAAAAATGACGCTAAACATCACTCAATAGATCAAGCAATCAATCATTTAAATGTCTGAGGTGTGGCCTTGCATTATGAAAAATTGCCTTCTTTGGCATTGTCTACTCTGCCAGAGGTGAGCACTTTAGGGCCAATATATCTTGTTTAAAGTTTACTACAGTCGTGTAAAATTAAAAATTAAAATAGAAAAGCTGAACTCTGACACTATTGTATGGGGGCTGCTTTTTAGGTCACCTGAGACTTTGTCTCAAGCAACCTTTTGCAATCACCTTTTGTCCTTCGTTGTGGGTCCGTAAACAATTGACATTTTCGACTTCTCAAAAACCATAAGCTCAATCATAATGAAATGATTGTATGCAGCTTTGGTACCTAAGGGTGATTCAGAATTTGAATTGCATGGTCCCCATGCCCCTGGGGTGGGACCAAAACAATAAAATTCAAGGTAAACTTTGAAAGGCTTCTTCTCAATATAGGAAGCGCTGGGAAACAAATGGTGAGCACGATTATGGATTTATAAAGGTCCTTTATAAAAATTATGAATTGCATGTTCCTGGTTCTCATGGTTTAGCCCCGGGGATGGGACCTACTTTACTTTATCTATATAAGAGAAATTGACAAATGGGCCAAATCAGTTAAATATAAGATAAACTTTAAAAATCTTTTTCTTATTATAGGAAGCACTGGAAAACAAATTGTAAGCATTATTATTGAGACCTATGAGTCTGTCATAAAAATTGAGAGTTTCATGCTCCTGGGTCTGTCATAAAAATTGAGAGTTTCATGCTCCGTGGTCTCACAGTTTCACCCTTGAGGTTGGTACTACTTTACTTAATCTGAATAAAAGCAAATGATGTGATTTGTTGATGCAGATGTGACATTCAAAATCCATGTTTGGATTTTTGCAACTTCCTGAAGGACAAAAGTTGGATAATACCAGGGGAGATCAGAAAGTTCTTAGTATTTTGCCATAACTTATTTATATCAATTATTCAATGCACAATAGTGTTATTGTGTTTGAAATAAATGTATATGGGACATATTTTGAAAATTTTAGCGTGATACATCAACTATTAAGAAAATAAGGCACTATTTAAAGCATAGCAGTTAGATATGTCGGGGCAAAATGATGATGTATTCAACAAAAACCAACGTCAATATTTTGAACAGGGTTTTGTATCAAATTTACTGAGTCACTCCTTCTCAAAAAACTCTCCTCTGTGGTCTATACATTTTTGCCACCATTTACAACATTGAGTGAACATGTTAACGAAATCTGAAGATGGTATACTGGACACAAAATTCTGTAAAACATGTTTTAATTCCAATATGTCTTCAAATCGACTCCCCATTTACTCTTTTTTAATGACTGATACCCCGCCATCTCAAAAACATTTATTTTGTGACATTTAAACACTAGAAACCTTGAAACATTAGATTCACCAAACTTTTGTTTCTCTGTTTGAGCAGGAGTATTGCATAACATGACTTTACGTAACTGTGGTATTCCGCATGCTAATCCATTTTCAAGTGCCCTGACGTCATTTTGTTTCAAACAAAATGGCATACCATAACATCATAATATTGACGTCATTTCGAGATATAATTGGTGCCATTTATTTAAAGGATGTAACAAGCATACGATACAGCACACATTGATAATTTTTTTATTTAAAAATAAAACCCGTTTTTGCAACGCTACGCTTGTTTGAATAGCAGAGTAAGAAAAAAGCATACACTGCCCCCAACTATTGAAAATTGACGTTTCCATAGTTACTACAGAATATAAACTAATGATAAAAATTGATCAAATTTTTGCAAAATTACTTCAAATATATAGCGGCACAGTCATGCTCCCTGAGAGTTATTAGAATACAATGATAAATAAAAAAGTTATGGCAAAAGTCTACAAACTTTCTGACCTCCCCTCGTAGATTTATAAAAATTTGTCATCAAGGATAATCAGGTGAACGTTAAAGCCCATGGGCCTCTTGTTTTTGTTTTTTTAAGAATAATTTGAAACTGATATAACTGGGGATAAAACATTTCATTTGCAGTATCAGTAGATAGAGTTTATTATTTCATATTTATTAAAAAGCAAGCATATTGTTTGTATTCAGTTAGTTGTGTGAATTGCATATTGTTTGTATTCAGTTAGTTATATAAATTGCGTATTGTTTGTATTCAGTTAGTTATGTGAATTGCATATTGTTTGTATTAAGTTAGTTGTGTAAATTGCATATTGTATGTAATCTATTATTTATGTGAACATTATAATATTGTTATAATCTCACCTAAATCTCACCTCAAGTTTGTTTTTTTCAGAGATGACATGGGTCTAGGTAAAACTTTACAGTGCATTTCACTGATATGGTAAGTAGAAGTTTCCGAATTATTGTGTCCCACAGCGCATCAGCAATATCCTTATGTATGTATATATATATATATATATATATATATATATATATAGAACATGTATATATTTGTTGAGCATGTGGCCATCACAGCTGTACTGTAGTGATAATGGTAAGACAGAACACAACATGTTCCTGATGTAGAGTAATGGACCAAGCATTTGGAACTTGGAAGCAGGCTGTGTTAGATCAACCTGGGCAGAGTCAACTGAATTATGTGTGTCTTTCAGCAAGGTTTTTAAGCTTAACTTTTGAAATATAGGAGAGCTATTGCATAGGGGAGCTATTGCACTCACCCAGATGTGGACGTTGCTTTTTATACCAATGATTTTCAAAGAAACTTGGAGGATATTGAAGTTCTGTATGTCCATCACGTTTTGGACCAACCTTGTGGACGCAACTCTTCTCACAGTTTTAAGCTGACTCCATTGAAACTTGCTGTTTTATATAAGCTCATATTTCTGTAACTACAAGTCACATGTACCAATAAAACTTCACAGATGTCTTCGCAACCATCAGGAGGACCAGATGGGACAAGTGACATACTGGTAACTTGATTTTGACTTTCGGAAGCCTCATAGCTCCTCCAATACTTTAGAAGATTTTATTCCAGTTTATAGCAAGTTTACTTCTCTGACAGTAACTACTAGTCGTACACCAATGAAATATTACAAATATCTTCAAGTGGGATAACTCTGTTTAAGCGACATTATTTCCCCTTTTGTACTTAGAAATTTGATTAAAGCTTTTTAGAAAGTGCACATCTCAGAAATACTATTTGAATTTAATTGAAAATTAATTAGTGTGTTCAGAAAAACACCCAGGGACAGGTGCCATAACCTTGTTTGCATAACTGTTAGAATTATATCCCTTTTTATACATAGAAATTCAGGTTAGATTTTTATAGCACTAAACTGGTACTAGTTTTACACATTGCACAAAAATTAATATAGCTTGGTGACCTTCACATTGTCATTTGGACTCTTTCTAAGAGAAATACATTTTACAATGTGTAAACCTGCAGGACGGATCAAATTGAAATCGAAACAAAATCACATGATTCATACAATAAGTCACAAAATAAGTTTTTTTAGTGGGAAATCTATTTCAGTTTGACCTAGGCACATAGCGCAAGTTAGGAAATCCCTTTTCATCATATCATTTTGGCATGTTTAAATAGATATCATTTTGAAATACGGGGTCAATGAGTATATATTGGCATGAGATATTGGTTGGTTTGAAGGGGAAGTATTTTTAGCCAATTTCAAAACCTTGAAAAATTCTGATTTACTCCCTTTAAATGCCTATATAAGGTATTTTATTTCACTATTTAGATATATTTAAGGTTTAATAATATTTAAACGGAAACACAATTTTATCTAAAATTTAAAAAAAAAAACAATGAATGACATTGGAAATGGCATTAATATACATCAACATATAAACATCAATATATTAGAGCCATTTATCGGTATTGTTTCTAGCGTACATTTTAACGGAAAAAACTCTCAAACACTTATTTTGTATGTGTTACATTGCCAGATAACTAAAATATGTTTGTTAAGGTTGGTATGGTCTGTACATACACATACAATATGATTATTTTCATTTACACCCTTTATAGCAACTATGTTGTTTAAAATCCATAATATCTAAATCCAGTTTTCAAAAGTACTTTTGATGCTTTGATTATTTGTGTTTTGGATCAGAAATTCCTATATAAAGAAAATTGAAAAATTATGGTATTTATAATAAGCAAATAATATGTAATCCAATGAAATAAATACTCTAAAACAGTCTATAGTGTTTGAGTATATCAGAAACATCAAGACATTCAAAATGTTATTTTTTTGGCATTTAGTGACCGTTGACCCAAATTTATGCATTTTCAGACTTCATGAACATCTGTACCTCATGCTATGATTTTTGGATTATTTTTTTTTACCAGATTACTATGAGGTGAAGTAAGGCCTATAATGTATATAATGTATAAAACTGAACAACTAAGAATGTAGAAGGATATCCAGCATTGATAAACTGTATGTGTTGGTACAAGACTATAGATCCATTAACAAGAACTGGTATATTACCATATGATTTGCAGGTAGGGCATAATTGTATCACATATGTAAAACACTGATAAACTAATTATAAAACAGATCTTCTCAACTGTAGCTTACAATATATTTTAAACTCTTGCGTATGATATGCTTGATCAATTTATCTTGTAGTATTTAAGGTTTTTATATGTACATGGTGTGCCGTAAGTTCGGTATTGGCACACCTTTTGGGGTTACTTTTCAGCAATGGTTAATGAATTTATTAAGCAATTTTAAAGTTTGAAATCCACATGTAACAAATGACAAATGCTGATTTAAATAATGTTAAGGTAATATGAGCCATCCATTCACTTTGTTGTTTTCAAAAAAACATAACTGTTGATAATGAAAGTAAATAGTGTTGGTGAATTATTTTGCTAATTTATTTTTAACAGACAAGCAATAATAATAGCTTAATTTTTCCACCCCTGAGTTTTAATTGTCTTCCATTTGGTACAATTTCCTGAAAAAGCTGTTGTTTTAGAAAGCATTGATACAGTCGAGCTCGCTGTCCCTCCGACAGCTCTTGTAACTCAATATTGTCTGTGTCAATATTTCGGATATCTTGATTAAGTTTAAGTTCCCAATTGATCATTTCACACCTTTAATTGAATGTTTGTCTCAATATAATTATTGTTGGCATAATATTGTGTGTTTTTCCACGTCGTATGAAAATATACGCAAGCCATTTTTCACAGTTTGTTTAAGAAGCAACAATAATTACCGGTCAACGGCAAAGGTGTCTGTTTTAATGACTGACAGAATGTTGCAAACATCGTGTCATCGAATTGGGTGATTGCATGTCAATTGTTTAAATACCATTTGATTCAATCAATCAGCCTCAACTTATATCTCACACTGACGAGAAATTCAAAGAAGGACCCGGATATAAGCATTTATCACGGTAGTGTAATTCTACTGCACAGACAGTAATATGAAAGTGAAAGTACAATTGATGTATGGCAATTATCAGGTGATGAAAATACATATTGATCTTGAGACAAAAACTGTATCGATATTCGGATATCTTGGGGGTTTTTTTGCAGTCCCTCCAATATCGAGGTAACAAGTTTTGACTGTATTTGCTATTTGGGGAATGTTCATATAAAACTACACCACTTATATCCAATTTACATTACTTTAATTCCATCTTAATCATCAAGTTCATTTCTAACAATTCTTGTTTACAATAATGTCTTGAATTACCCTCCACTTGAAACGCTTCCTATTTCATTTTCTTTCTCCTTATTTCCAAACTGTCCTTCTCAGCCTAATTTCACTTCTTAACCCTTCAATCTCCTTTCTCTTACTTAATCCTTCAATCTCCTTTCTCTTACTTAACCCTCAATCTTCTTTCTCTTATTTAACCCTTCAGTCTCATTTCTCTTACTTAATCCTTCAATCTCCTTTCTCTTACTTAACCTTTTAATCTCCTTTACTTACTTAACCCTTCACTCTCCTTTCTCTTACTTAACCCTTCAATCTCCTTTCTCTTACTTAACCCTTCACTCTCCTTGCCCTTACTTAACCCTTCAATCTCCATTCTCTTACTTAACCCTTCATTCTCTTACTTAACACTTCAACCCCCTTCTCTTACTTAGCCCTTCAATCTCCTTTCTCTTACTTAACCTTTCAACCTCATTACTCTTACTTACCCCTTCAATCTCCTTTCTCTTACTAAACCCTTCAGTCTCCTTTCTCTTACTTAACCCTTCAATCTCATTTCTCTTACATGTTTTTTTTAAAAATGTGTATTTTCAGAACAATCATTGAATACGGAAATTAAATGTATGTAAATATATATTTCAGAACATTTGATTTTAAAAACCACACTTGATATTGTTATGTCAAAACTCACTGTAAAATTTTAATAAACTGTCACTGTATATATAAACTATTATGCTCAATGCTACAAGAAGACCACAAGCTTCGGCAAATTAATACAGCATTTTAATAATGGCATTTTAATAGAATATTATGTATATTTATATCTAGATCTTATTGAATTTTAAGAATAGACTTATCGGTATGGTCTTAATTAATACGAAACAAAATTAGATAGTTCTATTTAAATAACCGTGCACAAAAAAAATTTCCACACTCCCGGCTTTTCCAATGCAATATATTTAATATATACATGAAGATCTAAACAAATTCAATAAAGTTAAGTTTGTTTTTTTAATTTTATTATTCATAATTTTTTAAACGACCTTTCTGATTTGGTCCAACAAATTTCTATTAAAAGTGCATGTCCGTATTTCAACGCTACTTTAAAAATTAGCCGGTTTAATACTGACATCTATGTTTTTAACTATTTTCTTTAAAACTATTAATTTTTCATAAGGGCTTTTCCAGAATTAAATGTATGGGGGGGGGGGGGGGGGGGGGGGGTTGGCTCGGACGACAGTATAATTGAAATTTTATGCCTGGTCGGTGTTTTTATAAAAAAAAATGATGCCTTGTGGGGTAAAAGTTTATTAAAATTTTATGCCTTGCCGGTACTTCTGTCTCTAAACCGAATTTTTTCATCAAAACCGTTTTGTTGTTTTTTTCGAAATTTTATACATTTTCTGCCCAGATATTTCCTACAGTCGTATACAAAAACATAAAATTGTCCTTCCCCATGCACCGCAGCGCCTAGATTTCCAGTCAATATCCCATAGTGTCAAGATTTCAGCTAGCATCTGATCTTGATCGTAGCAGAAACAGCAGGGGACTGCGTTCAGTTCGGTCAAACGTTTGATAACGTTAGCTAATATATTTTCCTGGACACTGGCTCAACCTCATATTAGCATGCAGTACACGTTAATTTTAGGGAACCAGGCATTAAACGTGTTTGCTGTTTAATGGTGCTGAGCGCAGCCCTGGTCTTTTAAATTTACCTTATTTTGACCTACATGTTTGCCACTGACACGCGTGTTGTACTGATTGTAATACACAACCTCCAGAGTAATGTTACACGCGACTGCACAGTTGGACACTCGATACACTGGTGTTGTTTATGTTAGAGATTGTCTTCAATTAACTTTTTTATCTCAAACTGATTGATCTTTTTTGTTAAGACCGACATAATATAATTACATCACCCGACAACAACATATGATTTAATTTGTTTGTTTGAATTCCACCTTCGGACTTTCCGAAAGGTGACTAGAAACATATTCTTGGTCGTGAATAAATTATTAACACGGAAATGTACGAGCTAATCAGATGTCGGAATACACTCGTAGCAGGCTGTAACCCCGCCCGTAACCCCGCCTACTCTGTTATATTTATGCCGAGATGCCGTGTCACATCATTATCTCATCAAGTAAATTTCACGAATTATATATCAATATTTGACATATCCGATACGTTTACAAATACTTCACTATGGATATGAATATACAAATGTGAATACTATTTAAATTCTGCAAAATGCGGCATTGCTATAATTGTATGCGTATCCCCGCTGTTTGTCAGGTGGTGTAAAACGCTTATTTATTCGGCGCAAAAAGAAACACCAGGTAATGCAGTCTATTGTGACAAAAAATCTAAATTAGGACATTGCGTCAGCAGTGAAAATAACATCCGCATTCTCAGATTTGTCATCCCGCGCTCTACGCCTCATTCTTACCCCAGCGTCTGAAAAAAATGTGGGGAAAGGCAGGTATTTCTTAGCGGTCGTAAAAAACATAAAGTGGACTGCGAAATTGTCTTTGGGCATCCATAACCGGAATGTTTGTCATCGGGTGTGCAAAATGAGGTCAAATTAGATTAAACCTTATCGATAGTAGGGAGTAAATAACATGTCATAATAATGTTTGTTTCACTGTCAGAGTGACGTCATCGGACATTGGCACAAGGCGTTAATGAAAGGGACAGCGTGTTCATTCTGTACATAAATTTAGGCATGTGTAGTTATAAACATAACTCTCTTTACGGATTGTATCAATTTAAAAGTAATTATTTTTTTAAAGAAATTAGTGTACTGAAAATAAACATTTTAGAAGACAACTAGTTACAAACAAACACTAACCTTTAATTATGATGTTGTTTTTTTTTCGTTTGTTATCTGTAGTGCTCCTTTATTTAACTTTCGACCAATGGTTAATTGTGACGTAATCACTTGCATATCGGCATTAGATCAAAAGTGTAACATCGGCATACTTTTAATTTAATTTAATTTTAATTAAAATTTTATGCATGGTGGTATATATCACAATTAAATTTTATGCTCTGTGGGTAAAAAAAATAAGTGCCGTCCGACCCCCACATACATTTAATTCTGGAAAAGCCCTAAAATATAAAAGCATCTCTTTAAAGATTGGAAAAATATACACAAAACTAATTTCATGTGAATGAATTATATCATTTATACTTACTTGTAGACTTATCTTTTTCGAGGGTTGTAAATTCGCGCCGTTTTACTTTTATCGATGCATATGGAAAAGAAAGATATACATCATCGTAAGCTGCGTATTATATCACAGTTTTAAGTGTATTTATAATATACGGTGTACAGTGTTTGCACTGTCGTAATATTGACAATTTAGGCGTAAGTATACTAAAAAGAATAGACATAGATGCATTTTCAGTGGAATATTGCGGGCATTTTAGACTGAAAGGTATGGCTATTGTCTGTGTTTATACGCTGTCCGTATTTCTTTGGGTTGCCCCTACTGAGTAGCATGAAATGAATGTTATCATTTACCACCAATTGCAGCATGTACCTATATTCAAATTAACATCATCATTACTGCTTAGTGCAAAACTCCACAAAATAAAGTGTCACATATTGTTTTAAGAGCGCACTAATCATAGTACTTTAAAGTCATTTTCTTTATATTTTATCATACACACAGTCTGAGTCACCAGGCTTTTATTTTAAACTTGCAAATTTGTCATCAGTTCCAGCTTCAACAGTATCATTGAAAAGCACATCAATGGCTGACCCTGGCAATTGGCCTTCAATTGCCTACATAAGATGACATACTTATATTCCGTTTGCTTCTTCATGTCTCCATTGTTAATGTCTTTTTTGACCTTTTTCAATGAGAATGTATCAGTTGTTCTCTGCAGCTACATCAGCTATATAATATGACATGTTTTACAGCAGAGTTACATATGGCCTGCCGATGCCTTTCATCATGGGAGAAATATCTGAAGAATATCATCTTAAATGATAGAGACTAAAGTGCTTGTCATTTTTTCTTCTATGACATCTTCTTGTGGTGGTAAATGAACAATATTCATTAAGATATTTGCTGACTCTTCTACCAGCTCAGTCCGGACTCTTCTATCAGCTCAGTCCACATTTGTGGAGGATAAATTGGTGATTCAGAATAGGTAAATATTTCTACTCATGAAATATGTTCTATTAATTTGAGAAATCTTTGGTTTCTTTCGTTTCATTAATTTTCAATGTGGAGCTGATCTATTTTCCTCTGTTTTGTCAAAGAAGACATTTCAAATTTGCAAAATGTTACATCTTTTCCAATGGGCTATTTATTGTATGGAATGAGTTGATATGATATAACTATGACAATGATATGCAATACTGCTGCCTGACAGTGTCTCAGTATTTTCATTGTTATGGTTCCATGCTGAATCTTTGGGTAACCCAGTTGTCTGATTTAATTCAATATGTTCTGTTTCTGTTGCTACTTTTGTTTTTCTAATCATATTACTGTATAACATTAATATACTGAACTTTCAACTAACTTCAAAACTTATTCTTACCAGTCAAACTTTGCTTTCCTTGTTTTATCCTGCCCAATATTGTGGCAAATACTGCATTTTCACTAATAGAATTCACAAGTCTCTGTACTTAGACAGAATAATTTTAATCGGTGGAGCATGTAAAAAGTACTTGAAAAAAAAACACACACACTCTTTCAGTTCTTGAGGAATGGTGCTTTCTCCATCCTTTAGCATCTCTGTAGTCGGAGACTGGTAGGTCATTAACAACATCAGTCGGCTTTGAATGAGGTCAGTGTTCTTAGGTGATATACACAGCCTCGTTACAATTGGTATCACAAATTAAAAAGTATAATACGCGTAGAGTTTGAAACCTACATAATAATTATACAGACAAACTAATTAATCATAAAAATGGCGACAGGAATTTAACATTATATGTATGCGTATTACTGAATAAAAGCACATCCTTCTAGCTTTGGTGACCTTTTTACACATATTTGCATTCTGTTAACATAACCAAATAACCTAATATTTAATAAACTACTCTAAATGGAAGGCATGAAGTGTAATTTAATGTTCCAAATTGATTTTTAGGGTGTACACTGCTTCTCGTTATAATGCAGGTAAAATTGCATTATAACAATTGATTTAACATGTCAGTTTAACACAGGGAAAATTACATTTAAAAATCTTCTGAAGAAGAACCGTCCAATCAAATTTGTTCATATTTGGTATACAAGATCCCTATGACTAGGAGTTCCAAATTTGTTCTAATAAAGGGGCTAAGATCAATTGGTGCCCAGTAAGGGGACATTGATTTTTACATAGGAATACTATGGGAAAACAGAAAACTCTGTTTTTCTGATCTATTTTAGGTATTATTTCACTCATCTTCATGTCTGGAGAATTGCTTAGACATAGCGGTTGAGACAGGGTCCTTTAATTAAAGACGATTTGATATAAATAAGGGACTAGCATGGGCCAAAAAAGGGATAAAATTGTGAAATTATAATATTAGTTCTTCATACGTAGGCTTAGTCCATACAAAATTTGAAAGGAAGTGACATGTGAAACCAGATGAGTGACTTAGGCCCATCTTGGGCCTCTTGTTTCAACTGTGACAACATCTTTGTGCATCAGTTACATCTAAATGAAACAGACTTCAATTGTTTATTTGAGTGTCACATATAAAAGTTACATCAAAATACAATCAAGTATGTGTACAATAAAACTTCTATATCCAGCCATTTATTCCGACCTACGAGACACTTAAACTTTATTACCACATGTAACTATAAATAATAAACATACACAATATTTTATTACACTATTATTGCTATGTCTTATATACATTCAACAACCAAAATATAAGAATATCACAGAAAATGTTAATTTCAATCATTTAAATTATATACATATATATATACAAGAATTCGTAAGAGTACATTTATCTTATAGAAAAACAAGTGTTGGAGATGATCAAGACTACGAAAGCTATGCGGACGAGTCTATTTTAATATTCAGGTTATCATCGTTCTACGAATGTAAACATCTTCCATGTAAATAGATATAGGCAAACTTGGTATAACCTGGGTTTTTTTCTTTTTGTTTGATTTGTAGGTACCAACAGTACTTTTGTTGTTTATTTCATAACACTTTTAAATATGCCATGACTGGTGGAAATTTAAATCCCCTACCTTAATAGACTCATCTTGCTATTTCACGCCAAACTGACAAGTTATCCAATAAATATTAATAAGGTGAGTCCATTTTTATATAGGTTGGATAACGTTACTCCAATTTCATTTACTTAGTAACAGATTAGTTGGTCTTAGGGTATTATTTAGTATTTTTGGGGTAAAATGTTAAAAGATATCCTGATATTTAGTATATAGGTTATCGTTGAAATGAAATTAGAATGAGTCATTCATTATAATGGTGATTTACCTCTGATGAAAGTGGATCACACCATTACTAAATGTTATTATTAGAATAAAGGCGTAGCAGCTGGGGCGGGATGACCCCCTTTAGTAACCACAATGATCAGGTTGGGTGAGGTTAGTGGAGTCAGCATATACATTGTCCCAACATGTATTTTAATTAAAAACTTAATGGTATAGCTGCAAGATACATGGTACACTGTACATGGCACATTGCAGGTTTACTTAAACCAAGCTAGGCCCCTGTCTCAAAATTGCAGGTGGGATGGGAGACCGTTATGTCTTGGCTCGTAGTACTGGGAATAAAACTCGATTGAAGTTCAGTTTTTAATACATCTTATGGTTTAGTCTTAAGTTTATTGTGTGTGTTTCTTTAATAAAAGCATTTTAAAGTAAAAAAATATTGAAGTAAATAATAATCATGTCCACCTCCCACCGTAAAATTCACTAGAATGCATGATTTGATCCTCTGCATCTCGATTAGCAGTGTACTGGGTTTGATACTCATTAGAGATTCGCTTTTAAATACTTCTAAGTATGGTGTGTGTGTGTGTGTGGGCATGCGTGTGTGTGTTTAAATAATAATGCATAATAGTAAAAAAGCAACACCATTGGCGTAGGTAACAACCATATTTTCTAAGAAATGAGTAGAAATCAGCAGTTGGTGTTTAAGATATTAAACATTTTTGGGAACAGTTCCCCATATCCTAATAGCGGGAGTAGAATAGAATTACCGCCACCAGCGGGAGAGGGACACCCTTCCCACACACTACCCCAGGTTGCCTCTGCCCAATTATTGAAGTGCTCTTATGTCCATTAAAGCATTGTTTACCTACAAAATACTTATAATTACGCTAAATTACTCAAAAAGGCGTTCATTTTAAAAGGAAATTTTATATTGTTAGAGTTTGGCAGAGGAAGACCTTAGATAGAATTTGAATGAGTGGAATTGTTCTGCTGTCTTATTTCTTGTTCAACTTTATTTACAGGACACTGTTTAAGCAAGGTCCATACGGTGGTAAATCTGTAGTCAAGAGAATTTTAGTAATAACTCCAGGAAGCCTCGTCAAGGTTAGTAATTACTCCAGGAAGTCTCGTCAAGGTAAGTAATTACTCCAGGAAGTCTCATCAAGGTAAGTAATTACTCCAGTAAGTCTCGTCAAGGTAAGTAATAACTCCAGGAAGCATCGTCAAGGTTAGTAATTACTCCAGGAAGTCTCGTCAAGGTAAGTAATTACTCCAGGAAGTCTCGTCAAGGTAAGTATTGACAGATAACACTAATCCTCATTTCAGAAAAATAAGGTATGCAAATTTTGTTAATAAAAATTATGTTAAATTATTAGGAAGAAAAATCCATAACATGACATGACCAAGTCTTGATAAACTAAAATTGGATAAGAGTTTTGGTTTAAACTGTAACTAAGGCTGTTGTGATTGTAGCTTCAGAATGTCCCAAAAGACAAGTATGGTTTGATAAATATAGTTCAAACATTTTAGTTAAACGTGATGGTAATGTAGTGGATAGAGTGTTGCCCGCTCACGCCACTGGTTACTCGGCTCAACCTGATGCCTCTAAAAAAACACACAACCTTCCCAGAATTGGACTAGTGGAATGGGTAATATAAGCTCTGTGCTTTCTTTGCATTTGAGCTAAAATAAATTAGTATGAATATTTTAGCAGACTTTAGGTTAAGCATAACAAGAGTTCCTCATGGTTTGAAGTTCTGTCATCTTGAGGGATAACTTGGTGAAAACGAAGCTCTGGAAAGTTACCATGGAAACAGTTATCCCAAGGAACAGAATTTTCTATCAAAAAAGTGATTCTTTTTTTCTTATATACCAAATGCATTTAATTATTATTTTATTAAAAGGATTGCTATTTTTTTACCCTGTCAGATCAGTTTTAAAATGTCAAATCATAATTCTTGCATCCTATATACTTTATACATCAGTTCTAACGTTACAGTTCAATTTTTTTTATCTCGGCCCTAGGTTTTGCTTTTGCCCAGGTCATCTATACTTGGTCCACAGTTGTGTAATGTGTAATAATGACCAAACATTACTAATGACCTTCATCATGACCTCTGTGCCTATTAGCATTACCTACGTATATCTTATATTTTATGTTTATTTTCTTAACATGTGGTGCTCATAATAGTTTTTTAACTACTAGGCTAGACTACAAAATGAAACTCTGAAATTTCATTTTTTGTCCTTTAGGTGATTTGATCAAAGGTCAGGGTCACTGTTACTATAAATACATAGTCTATATTTTGATCAATAACTTTCTGTGATAGTGTTCCTCCTAATAATTTCATATTAAGCACAAACATTTAAAGGGTGTCATTTTGTTCAGTCAAAAAAAATTCAAAACATACTTAATCATTGATATCAAATTGCTACATAAATTGAACACAATCTCAATGTCTTGAGTGATATGTTACATTGCTAAATACTGTGAGAACAAACCATCTGCCGTAAAGATTTACTGAATCTTTGTTAACAGAATAACATTTTATACATTCAGTATGCCATCTTTATGTTTGCAGAATTGGTATCAGGAGTTTAAGAAGTGGTTGGGATTTGAGCGACTACAAGTGTTTGCTGTGAGTTCAGACAAGAAGGTTGAGGCAAGTAGTATAGTATTAGCCTTGGTATATTTCATACAGTTTTTTTTATATTTTCATGTTTTGTAACATTTGTGTTTATTCTTTGTAACTACGTCCTCTTGTCACTCCATACATTTGTCTATTGTTTGGGCATATGTTTCAGCCAAAGTTTTTTTTATAAATATAATTTCATTAGCATATTTTGTAGATTAGATATTACGAGACAAATCTTTTAAAGTGGTAATTAAAGATACATGTATTTTACTTTTGAAGATCTGTCAATTAAAACAAATTTTACGGCAAAAACTGAATGTATAGGGCGACAGTCAGTGCAAATTTAGTTGCCAAAGCATCAAGCTATATATTTTACAATAACTTCTGATAGATGTATAATATTGTGATAAAACTTTAAACATTTCTTAATTTAGGCATTTTAACCTTGTTTTTGTTTTTTTGTTTAACAAAAATAAAGAAGAGCTATTGTCATCACCCTGGCATCAAATGTCGTCGTTTTTACATTAATTTCTGGAGAGAAAAAAATATCAAAATTTTCATCCATAAAAATTTTGCATTGAAATTTATCCACCAAAGTCATCTTTTTGTGTTATTTTGAAAAAAGTATTCAACTGAATTTATAAAATGATGTATTTTTATATACTGCTGCATTTTTAGAATTTTTCATAAATCTTCACAATTTCTAATGAGGTATCTGTTGCCCTTAAACATTAGAGTGACGTTCTAGAATCAACAAATTCACCGGATGAGGATTGACCTGACTATTGCTCTGCCAACTGACCGCGCAGCATTGTTTGTCCCAGTTAATACAATATAATACAATGTAGTGTTAGAGATGGTTTGCTTGTCTCAGAAAATTGGTGGCCCTGGAAAGAGTATTGATTGCTGGTTGGATTATCAACTTGTTTGATTGACAGCCAGGTCAGGTCAATTGGCTTAGTTCAAAATGGGCTTCAAATTAGGTTCTATCAATAACGGAGTGTAGGTAATAACAGATTTTACTATTTTCACCTTGACACGATTGTACAGCTTGCACAATGCAATTTATTTTCTGCTCAAGTAATTTTCAAAAAGCAATGGTATGTGTATGGAAACACTGGTCTGGCCAGATCAGAGTATCATCTATTCCAGCATTCGTGTCAAAGTGAAATATAGGTGATACGAGGGTTGAGCCAGAATTAATGGGAAAATGGATATAAGTTATTTTTTAATACAATTAGTGTTCATGTTCATTTGTGTATTGAACAGTGTATCAGGAGTGTATGTGCATGTTTCTATTATCATACATAATTTAGTTAATAAATCAACAATTTAGTAACCTGTGTCGTCGGTAGGCAAGGCAACATTAATTTTGCGTTGTTCTACATTATTAATCTCTGTACTGTAATCACATGTCTTTCACTCAGTTACGGCAAAAAATCATAACAGAGAATGTCAGTATTTCACTCACTACCAGTTGTTAGATCCTCCTCAAATCTGTTATACCAGACGTCAATCCTTGTTTTAGACATTGCACGATCACCAAATACACTCCGAGTCTTTTTGTTTTAAAAATTCAAAAAAAATTCTTTAACACTAAATATTTTATTGCTTGAAGTTGATCAACCACCATATTAGCTACTTATAAACAGATGCAGAGCCTCACAGACATCAGGAGTAAGTAACAGTCCTATCTAATTATGTAAACCAACGTATAGCTCTTTGCAATGGTTAATAAGAGAAATATAAGGATTTGAAGTTGTATGTTGCAAGAAATATGAAATTTGCCACACCTATACAAACTAAGCATTGCCTTAGCAACCATACTTTTGCTCATTCTATTATAATGTTTTCGATAGGTGAGTCTGGGCCCCGGTTAGCTCAGTCGGTTACACATCTGACTATCGAGTTCAAATCTCAGCCCGGCAACAGTCTCCGTGATGATTGATATACGACATTGTGTCTAATTATCATTCGTCTCTCACTGCTGATTCAAGTGGGAAAGTTATCAGTTACTTGCGAAGATGGGGTGTGCAAAATGATGCTAAGTATTTAATTAATCAATCAATAGGTGGGCCAAGTCTTCCCAAGATATGTATCTACTCCTAATCATAATTTCAATAAAATGTTCATTATGATAAAAAGGTTGTATTTTCCCATTAATTCTGGCTCAACCTTGTATATCACTGTAACAATTTTTATTTTATGGAAATTATCACTTATTTATTGGTTTTATTCAAGAATTTATGAAGACTTCAATATACCCAGTCTTGATTATATCATATGAAATGTTTGTCCATATGTACAACATCATACAACAATTGTCTTTAGTCAGGAATTTATGAAGACTTCAATATACCCGGTCTTGATTATATTGTATGAAATGTTTGTCCATATGTACAACATCATACAACAATTGTCTTTATTCAGGAATTTATGAAGACTTCAATATACCCGGTCTTGATTATATCATATGAAATGTTTGTCCATATGTACATGTACAACATCATACAACAATTGTCTTTATTCAGGAATTTATGAAGACTTCAATTTACCCGGTCTTGATTATATCATATGAAATGTTTGTCCGTATGTACGACATCATACAACAATTGTCATTTGACCTTGTGGTATGTGATGAAGGTCACAGATTAAAGAACACTGCCATCAAGACCACATCGGTATGTACTCATTTTGATTTTATCTTGAAAAGCTGCAGTAGAACAGAAATCTATTGTCTTTCTCCTCTTCTTTGTGTACGAAAACTGTTTGATGTTAAGAAAAAACTGGCAAGTTTTGTAAAGTAATGAGAAACCGTGTTTTAAATCAAACTCTCGAATATAAAAATCAATTTTGCATGCAATGATTCATATTTAAATTCAGTCATTACAGTCCCCAAAGCATATTTAACATTGTCAAAATAATGTCATTGGTTTATAGCATAAATGTCAGTATATAGCAATTATTACAAAGAAATGTAATATACCTAATTTTTTTGTTGCTTTTATTATAAAATATTATACCAAGTATAAGTTTTAAAAGATAATTTATCGTAAAAAGATGAATGATAAAATTATAATCAATGATTAAAATAAAAATCATGAATTGAACACACCATTTTCAAGTAGGTCTTTACCTGTATATAATGTCAGAGTTTTTTGGTACAGGCAAACGGGTACAGCTTTGAAATAAAGCAATACCATATTTAGCTAGTTTTTTTTTAAGCAAGTTGTAAGAACGCTGCTTGAGATTATCAGTTTCAAAGTGTACTTGAAGTTTTGGAGGTTCTGTCTAGCTATGGGTTTAGTATCTGAAACTCTTAGGAATACCTCTTGTGTTGGAACTCGGGATTGTTTCATGCACATTAGTTTAGTCTGATGTTTTTAGTTTGAAACCATTCTCAAACAATAAGTTAATTTTGTGCTGAAGCTTGGCTTGTTTCATGCGCATTAGATTAGTTTGAAGATTTAGGTTTGAAACAATCTTCAAACATAGATGTGTATTTTTGTGCTGGAACGGAGTAGTGTTCCAAGCATACAGTTTTGGTTTGAATTTGAAACAAGTCTCAAACATATGCTGTCCTGACACATTGTCTGAACAGCTGGTCTCATCATTTAAAATAGTGTTGAGCAACAGTTAGTCCAACACTACAGGGTTTGAAACATTATACTGTATATAGTATATTGGTTCAATCATTTATCTGTATGACTTCTAAATATTAGAATCATTTTTTTTTTTGGTTGAAGTTTACGAATCACGAGGCAAGAAGCCTGAGGAAATGTATATATTATTATAGTTTGAACAAAATTGTTTAACATAGTTTCAAGCTAGGCTGTTTCACAGCTTTATCCAGTAAAGACAAAGTCACCTTACAGAAGATCCCGTTTAAGTTCAAGATACTTACACCAACATCTTGACAAACGTGGAACTTTTATTGTCCATGTTGATTAATATGCCATTGTCTATCTGTCACTACACCTTATATAATATTGTTTCAGTGACACGTCAGTTTATAGTTCCTAAAGTTCCTCACAGTAGTTTAAAAGAAGCTGCCACATCCCTACTCAGTATCCATTTTGTAAATTACATCCCAATACAGCACAATGAAGTACTTTTTGTATTCAATCTAAGTAGAAAGACAACATTTCCAATATAGCCTCATCTATGATGTCACGAATCAAGGGAGGTAATAGTTTACACCCCCAGTAACCACAGTTTTCGAAAGTTTTATTTTTTCAGTCAGTCGGAAATTGTTGCTATGGCAACATAACTCTGTCGTCTGGAAATATAACTAAAAAAATTTAAAACTAGGTTTTTGAAACTTTGCATGTGGACAGAGGACAATAAGGAGATAATGCAGGTCATTTTATTTTTTTTAGTCGGACAAGAATTGGGGTTGCTATGGCAACAAAATAAGTAATAGTACAGATACAATCTAGATACAGTGATAACACAAAAAGCATCTAAGCTTCTTTTGCAAAAGTTTGAATGGGGATAGAGAGAAATAAGGACATCATGTAGATTTTTTAATTATTTTTTTAGCGGACAAAAATTGTGGTTGCTATGGTAACAAAATTGGTAAAATAACAGTAACAATACAAAAAAGATCTAATCTACATTTGTGAAACTTTGCATGTTGATAGAGAGCAATAAGAACATCATGTTCATCATTTACTTATTTTTTCAGTCTTTTGTTGCTAAGGTTGACTTGTTAATTATATTGTTTGACATTGATATTCAGTTGATCATGAGCCTTCCCACAAAGAGACGTGTCGTTCTCACTGGTACACCTATACAGAATGATCTGCAGGAATTCTTCTCCATTGTTGAGTTCTGTAATCCAGGAATTCTAGGTAAAAAGGGTGGTGAACCCATGTCACCTGTCTTAAGCTTACCGGAGCAAAGCTCAAGGTGAGCTATTCTGATCGCCTGTGTCTGTCGTCTGTCCTTGAACTTTTTTGTTGTGTACACTCTAGCACCCACATTGTTTTTTGGATCTTACTAATCTTATAGTAGTTATATAACCATAATATCTCGGACAAGTTCTTGAACTGGCCAAATTAGATAATTTGTGTCAGAGTTAAGGCCCTTGAAGCATTAAAAACTGCATTATTTGACCATGTGTGCACTCTTGCATCTGCATTTTTATTTGATTCTCACCAGACTTACACAGTAGTTACATAACCATAATATCTTGGACAGATTCTTGAACTGGCCAAATTGGATTATTCGTGTCAGAGTTATGGCCCTTGAAACATTAAAAAATGCACTATTTGACCGTGTGTGCTCTCTAGCATCTACTTTGATTCTCACCAAACTTACACAGTAGTTATAAATCTATCATACCTCCGACAAGTTGTTGAACTGGCCAAATCAGATATCAATGTCAGAGTTATAATGGCCCTTGAAACATTAAAAATTGCATTATTTGACTGTGTGTCCACTCTAGCACTCACATTTTTATTAGATTCTCACCATACTTACACAGTAGTTATATAACCACAATATTTTGGACAAGTTCTTCAACTGGCCAAATCGAATTATTAATGTCAGAGTTATGGCCCTTGAAACATTAAAAATTGCACTATTTGACCTTGTGTGCACTCTAGCACCCCGTTCTTCATTTGATCTTCACTAAACTTGCAAAGAAGTTATATAACCACAATATCTCGGGCAAGTTCTTGAACTTGCCAAATTGCTATATTAATGTCAGAGTTTCGACCCTTGAAACATTAAAAAATGCACTATTTGACCGTGTGTGCACTTTAGCACCTGCATTTTTAGGTCACATGAATCTTTGTCTCAAGGGACCTTTTGCAATTGCCTTTTGTCCGCCGTTGTCCGTCATGCATCCGTAAACAATTGACATTTCCAACTTCTTCTCAAAAAAACATAAGCTCAGTCGTATTGAAATATTGTATGCAGCTTTAGTCCCTGAGTATCAAGGTTTGGCCCCGGGGGTGGGGCCTAAAAAAATTAAATGCATCCATAAACAATTCACATTTTCGACTTGTTCTCAACAACCATAAGCTCAATTGTAATAAAATGTTGTACACAGCTTTGGTACCTAAGGGTGAATCAAAGTTGTGAATTGCATGGTCCCCACCCCCCTTGGGCCTTAGGTGGGGCCAAAGCAGTCAAATTTAAGGTAAACTTTAAAAATCTTCTTCTTAATGTAGGAAGCACTGGGAAACAAATGGTGAGCATGATTATGGATAAACTTCTTAAGTTGAGTATTTCCTCAAACTCAAAGTTCCACTCAACTGAGATTTCTTGAGTTTTTTGTTTCACGAAATTTCTCAAATCGGATTTGAGGATCCACAATTGAGGGAAATATTTGACTTTTTGATTACAATCGCAAGTGGCCCAAATGTGGAGTTTTCAATGTGGAGGTAGGAAAGTCGATATTTTTGTTGACAGCTCCCGCAAAACAATAAAATATGGTGTAAAATAAAAGGCAATGCGAAACAAGCGGTGGCATAATATATTCGTCATTGTCAATCTAATGGTTTTTTTTAAATAATTGAATTAGATATTTTCTCCGCTTTTATAAAAAGCGAGGATGAAGTGAAACAAAATATATAAAGATCATTCAAGAATGCACGCTTACAAAACACACACAACTACTGACGTCACACCACTTGTATGTGAGTGCAGTCAATAAATGCGCAAGTTCATGAGCGGAGCTGGGCAGATTCCCAACTACTGACTGAAACCGGCTCAGATCTACTGGTGACCAAGATGTTTTACACCAAACCTGATGAGCAACACGTTACATGTTCACAATCAATGCCTACCAACCGGGAATACCAAACATATTACTATATAAGCAATGATGGGAGTCATGAGACGTGCTATCATTATTTTAAAAACAGCAACAAACAACCCGATTCATGTAGAAAATAACACTGTAATTTCAAGATGTCACATGACTCATGTATATTTATGAATAGTATTGGTTGATCCATGGGTATGACATCATAGGTGTGTGTAGTCTCATTTTAACGCCGTAATAGGGGTGAGACTAGAGGACGATCAACTAAAAAAAAATATCAAATAAATGATAATTAATTTTAACACTACGTCATTTCTTCAGCTCAGTTGCAAATATTGGATCCGCTCGCTTGAAATAATTACAAGAAATATGACATAGCCAACACGATAAAGTGTACACGACTTATAAATGAGTACTGTGAACTGTGAATATAATGTTGTGGCGTTGCTCTTTGTAAATGTATTTTTTATGTTGGTCTTCCTGTTCTATTCCGATAGGATCGAGAGGGTCATCTTTAACCTAGTGGAGAGCTTTATACAGCTTGATGCCGTTGGTCTGAGCCATTCTTGGTCCAAACACTTTGGGGGAGAAAATAGATCTATAATTTACACTTGTAGAACCCTAGTTCAACAATGAATTCATTAATAAAACATAGAATCTTAGAAGACTGGTTGTGTTAACATTAAACATAAATCTATACCAGTGTACCTTCAGCAATGTATCACTTCAGGCTGATGGATATGGAGGGGACAGATGGTTCCATACCTGCTACACTGATATTTCCTAAATATCTTTTAGTGAAAACAGACCCTTGGAATCAAGAGACTCCACATCCAACCTCCTTGAGATTTACAAAATCCCATTATACCCCACCCACCCGCCTGCCAATACAGAATTTCCTTGTGCTACATACATGATATTAAAATAATTAAGACAAACATTATTATTCAACTCAATCTAACCCCCTCCCCCTCGAGATATTCAAATATTTTCTTATGAATGTGGTGTGTCAGAATTGTCATTTTAGTATAGGAATACAAAGAACTATGAAGTATGTGATAAAGTTCAAACCATTTTTTTTTTATTGAAAGAGAAAATATCAAGTTATTGATGCTCAATTTATAAATACAGCACAGATTATCAATTGTATCTAATTCTTAATAAATCTGAATTATTGTTTTCTAAATCTTAATAAGGCAATCCTTAGTAAAATATTTGTTTGCTGTGCTCCGACCCAGTATTTTTCATGTGGGTAGCTAAGTAGCTATTTTTTTGGCAAATTTTAATTTTGTATTGACATTTTAAAGAAAAATGGACAGAAATCATGAAAAAAAATTAAATGCTTTGAAAGTCAATAAAAAAGTTTGGGTAGCTGTTATTTTGAGTGAGTAGGTAGGAGCACGGCGAAACAATATATTTTTTAAGGACGGACTAAATCTGAATTATTGTTTTCTATTATCAGTAGAAATAATAATGATTTACATGAACTTTGTGTTTATTTATATATATATACGTTTAAGATATTCTTTCTAACTAATACAGGAACTACATGTTGTAGGATTCAATATAAAATACACACCAAAATGTTCTTATCAATTAACAAAGTAATATTAATCACTTTTCTAAATAATGCATATCATTAGCTATCAAATATAAAAAAAATGAAATATAGGTACATTTATTTTAGAGAATGTACATCTAGTACCACTGCAAACAATACTTTGTCTTATGGCAACCAATCATAGTATTACTACATGTTCTTCTGCTGCACTTTACTGCCTTTCTTACATTTTTTATTAACAAAGTTAAAATGAATCAATACTGTCAGTATCTTAGCATATAAGTAATCCAAGCAATTGATTGATTGGTTGAATATTTAGTGCCATTTTTATGCCATCAAGGGCTAACAGATGATCATTTAACCTAACCACTGTTTCTGGGGATCCTGAAAGGTTAACCAGTACTCAAACACACCCTATCTTTGAAAGAAACTGGTAACTGATAACTTTCCCACTTGAATCAGCGGAAAGAAACAAATGATAATGTTGTATATTAATCATCACAGAGACTGTTGCTGGGTGGAGATTCAAACTCACAACCCCTGGATTGATAGTCAGATGTGTAATCAACTGAGATAATCATGCCCAGCATTTCCAAGCAAGTAATCCATCGAAGTAATGAAATGCAAGATTGCATAATCTTAGGTTGGTGACTAACCCAGTAGCAAAAAACAGATCTGCAAAATAAAAACATCATTTCATTGATAAATATTGTTAAATTCAGATGCAGGACTAAAACAACTGACATTTCTATAGATGTCAAAGTAAAACATTTACTATGATATATTTATAGCTCAAGTTCTAATTCTTAAGATTTTGATTGTTTATTTATATAGATATCACAAAATTGATTGAACGTATAACAATTGTATAACGTTGTGTGTCTCAAACCAACAGCTATTGTATTCCCCCATATAAAGGCTCCCACCAATTTTGATCCAAAGATTAAAAAAATATTTTTTGAAATGTATCAGCCAAAAAAAATCCTGATTGTAATGTGTCTTTTTTTGTTGACTCTTGAAAAATGCATCGCCTGAGGTTGTTTATTTTGGGGAATACGGTATTCCGGTATCAATGTCTCCTGGAGTGCCCTTAATGGTAGTGAAGAAACAAGTGAAGATGTATTGATGTATTGTATTGAGTGTAGTAATTATGAATGGGTTTAAAACCATTTTCAACACATTTCAGGCTATATATGGCATATCAAGGTTTACTGGGGGAGGAAGACCTCAGACTGAATATAGAACCACCATCCTTCCACTTGTAACTGCCAAACTTTCTCACATAAATTTTTTTGAGCGATTGGGATTCGAACCTATGACCTTATCGGTGAGAGGTCAGTGATCTTGAGATGGTGCCTTAGACCACTCGGCCGAGGAGGAATCTTAGTAATTATGAACTGACTAGTGGTTAACTACATATTTAAGCATGAGTGCTGAAGTGCTCACTTTGTAATAAAGCTTCCATATCATCAAGAACCAGTATTATATACAACCATGAAGATGTTTGTAACTGACCAGAGATTATTCCACTGATGTCAGACTTCTGCTGAAATAAGAAAAATACATAAAATCACAAAAACATGCTATAAATGTCTTTAGAAGATAAAATTATTTTTAAAATGGATGAAAAGTATCTCATTATCATAAATAAATCAAATCAAATCCAGATGGTTTGGGGTATCAAATACATCAAAACGTGACAAAATCAATGTTTCCATAGGAGTGGTAAACAGATCCCCATTCAGCACTTATATTATATTATATATGAACTGTAATATGTCATATCTTTAAAAAGTTGTGAGCATACAATAGGTGACAAGCTGTTGTAAGTTTTGAATATCCTTGGCTTGCCATTAATCCATTAATTTTAAGAAAATTAAATATGGCTGTAACACAGACTTAAATCTTTTTGAAAACTATTTTAAGCTATGGTCAAGTATTTTAATCAAAGTACAATGATGTAAGTCAACCCATGAGTAAGAATCTAGAGACTGTATCGGTGTTAGTTGTCCATTTTACCTGACCCACAAAGTCAAAAGAAAATTCCCCCAAATAAAAAATATATATATTTTTTTATATGCTTTGTAAAAAATATGAGTGAGTGGGGTTATAAGATAATAGATTTAGCAGTCTTAAAATAATAATAATAATAAAGTGGGGTGTAATCTAAACACCTATTGAATAGATATTTGTGGACTGTAGGACACGATAGCGCTCTATAAGATTCAAGTTTTCCACAGTTTATCCGTCGTCTGATACCTTGCCAGTGATGGACGGAGATTATCGGCATAGACAAATGTGTGTTTCGACGATGAGTTTATCTGACAAACAAGCAATATTGAATCAAAATTAAATCTACAATATATCTATTGAGAAGCAGAAGTAAGCAAAACAAAATATAAATACACGTACCTTGCAAGTTTCCAGTCGTAAATCAATTTTAGATCTTCTAGAATGAGCATAGAGTAGAATTTAAAAAAATATATATTCCTTCCAAAAAGGCTCCATGTTTGCATAAACAGTGATAACTCAACATCTGAAAATCAAACTTGTCAAACAATCATGTAGATAAAAAATACACAATGACGTCAGCTGCTCCATTACATCACCTTGTGTAAACGCAAACCACACTTTTGGAGATTGTTCGCATGAAATATTGATATTTCTGTCCAAAGCTGGCTTTGTTGATATTGGTGCCATATTTGAGGAAATGATGTGAGATAGGTAGGGAGGAGTCTCAGATATTTGAGGAAATACTCAAGAATTGATTGAGCAATTTCTCAAAAACGTTTCATGAAACAGGATTTGAGGAAAAGTCAGTCTATTTCTGGAAAATTTCAGGTTTGAGTTTTAGAATAGACTTGAGAAGTTTAGTGAAACCAGGGCCTGGGTCTTACGGTCTGGCCCTGTGGGTGGGGCCAATAAAAATTAAAGGTAACCTTTAAAAACAAATTGTGAGCATGATTATTGCCTATATGTCCTTTATAAAATATGTGAATTTCATGCCCCTAGGTCAGATGGTATGGCCCTTGGGGTGGGGCCTACTTTACTAAATTTATATACAGACCCGAAACTGCTCAAGTAATCCAATTGCACGCAAATGGAGTGCACTCAGAGCGTAAACGGAGCACAAATGGAGCACAAACGAAGCGTGAACAGAATGCGGACTGAACGCTGAATTTTGAATAATAAACTCGCTCCAGAATGCAAGAAATAGACACTCTTTTTTTTTAGTTATAAGAGAGTTGAGTCGATAACTGAAATTGAGATAAAAACGGAATTTTATTTTCACATACTTATAAACTATGTAGTATTTATTAATGTTTTTTGGTGTTATGCATTATAAAACTGTGATTTAATTCATCAATTTGGCAACTATTTCATAAATATCAATATTTAACTAATCAATATAGTGTGTTTAAAAGGCCTATTTTACAATAACGGCACTTCAGTGCTAACAATGACTTTAAGGCCAATTCTTCTCGCAGTGGCATATTTAAACATGATTTGTTTTGCGCAGCAAAATATAGATATTATTTTACAAAAATAACAATTCAAAAAGAGATAATAAATTTCACTATTTGCCTTGCTATTTCTCTATATATTAGTTATAGAACATACAAAACATGCATTTTATTTTGATTAAAGATATACAGCACATCATCATACAAAAAAATCAATGCATGCCTGAAACATATAAAACCTCCATCTTTTATATTACAATTAAAGTAAATACAGTCTCATTGTGCACATCTCATTTAATCATTCAAATTATAGTACCAAATTAATTGTATTCCTGGATATAAAGTGGGTCATTAATGCAGAGAATAAAGTGTTGGCTTCTGACGCCAGAGGTCACGAGTTCGACCCGGATTATTATCCGATGACCTCTCAAAAACAAATCAGTACCAGATCTAATAAGGGGATCACTCGAGAATGATTTCATAAGATCCGAGCTTACTTCACAATTAAGCTAAAATAAATTAATATAAACTAACTATATGTTTATTAGCCCGAAATAACACGATAGACACAAGAAATAAAAACTAGTAAACGTAAATTTCTACCTGACATTTTGTGATTTGAGGTCTTGATTTTATGTTGACAAAAGATTCTTTGAAAAAGAACAGTTTCTGATCATGCAGAAAATAGAAATAAACAAAACAGAACATGTATTTACTGCCTAAGCATATAATATTAAATATATTGTTTTCTTAAAACAAAATCGACACGACTGGCCACGTGCACGTAATAAGCAATAAAATAATAACAATAATAATAGTAATAACAATAATGTTTTAATGAAAACTTCATTTTTTAAGTATTGGTTAAATATAAGTATTTCTTATTTAATGACATGCCGATGGTTAAATTAAGATTCATTCACCTGGCAAAAGGTGACGGAGTACTATCATTATCAATGGACCGATAAATCACCAATTAATTATTTATTCAAGTGACATACATGTGGTACACACCATTGGGGTCAGTTTTGCTGATTATGGCAATCAGAACTGGTATAACACACTGTATAGTGTCAATCATTGCTGATATCTTTGTCATTTTACATAAAATAAAAACATAAATCATATTATCAGTTAAAAATATTTTGTTAGTTTAATGCAGACACATTTAAACCCCATTTGGGAAACAAAGTGAAATAATTATATCGCTCAAAAGCAACTTCAGGTGCATATATCACATTGTAAACTATATATTTGCAACCACTACCACTACCATCACAACTACTGTTGCTACTACAACTACTACTGTTGCTACTGCAACAACGGCAATGGTGGCTGCTGCTACTGTTACTACTACTACTACTACTACTATTACTACTACAACAGCTGCTACTACTACCTCAATTACTACTACTACTGCTATTGTTGATGTTTCTGATGATGATGATAATAATGATAACAATAATGATAACAATAATAATTATTATAATAATAATATAAAAATAATAAATAGTAATAATAATATTAATAGTAATAATGATAATACTATTACTATTTTTAAATGAATAAAATACTTATTTTTTTTAGTATTGATTTAGACAAGCCACGGGTTAAATTAAGAATCATTCACCTGGCAAAAATTACATTAGAGTAAAATTTGCACACAAGCAGGGTTCTTTTGTGGTAAATAGACCGATAAATCACCAATTAATTATTTACTCAAGCAATCATACAGACAGTAGAAATAAACAAATCAAAACCTCTATTTACTGCCCACATAATAATAAATAGATTGGTTTACTAGTTGTAAAAGACTGACAATGTGTACGCACGTATGTAACAATTTATCCAATATAAAAGCTGTGACAAATCAAGAAGTCAAAAAATACAACATATATGATAAAAAAGATCCAATGATAATGACATTTAAAAAACAATAATAAAATATAAAAAAGTAATACAAATAAAAGTACAATAATACATTTTCATTAGTTTTAAATTCATATTATCTGCTTTTTATACGAAATCGCTCTCACATCAGCATTTCTGTGATGTTGTGTGACGTAACCATATGTTGGCAAATATCAAAGGAATAAAGTCAGAAAAATCAAGAAATTATTTAGTTCTTTGGTGAAATGTACATCAAAGAACTTGAAAGTGGCATGTTGACATCCATTTTTCTAATGTTGTTTGATTACGTAGTTAGGAAAAAACTATATCAAATCAGTGATTTACACTGAACAAATAATTGAAGTAGGTATAAACGTATGGAATTATTAATTACAGAGACAATATATTTAGTTTATGTTGATGATGTATCTGTAAATTTTGTAGACAACTTTTCTTTTCTGTAACAAATAGCTAATGATATATCCAGAGACATATAAACAATTAAGTCACTGGGTATATCAAAGAAATTACTGACGCAAACACATTACGGTCTGGACAATAGAAGTCAGTTACGTGCCATATCCTTTGATCACACAATACAGACAAACAATCGGATTATGAATCAAATTACCGTGACTAAGTACCATGGATAAATTTATGTAGTGTTCCAAAGGAACAGCTTAATTTAAGAATTCAAAATAGAATTACTTTAAAAATAAAGATGTTGCGATTTGTTAAGAGTCGGAATCCAAACTGAGCGGACAGAACGTTGAGCGAACGCTGTACAAACGGAGTGAACGCGGAATGGATAGTATAGATCACTCAGATATAAAGGTTACATTGCTTGTGAGCGATGCTTGCATTTGTGAGAGCATTAAATTTACTGCACTTAATTGAGTGCACGCAAACGGAGTGCTAACTGAGCGTGAACGGAGTGCAATTATGGGGTACTTAACCGGTTTAGGGCCTGTAAGAGAAAATGACAAAAAAACATTACTTCTTATGACTTAATAGACTGATGTGAATGTTTTTTGGATAATCAGGTGACCGTTAAGGCCCATGGGCCTCTTGTTTATCTAATCCTCACCAGACTTTCACAGTAGTTATATAACCATAATATCTCAGATAAGTTCTTCAACTGGCCAAATCAGATTATTGATGTCAGAGTTATGGCCCTTGAAACATTAAAAATGCACTATTTGACCTTGTGTGCACTCTAGCACCTGCATTTTTCATTTGATACCCACTAAACTTGTACAGTAGTTATATAACCTTAATATCTTGGCCAAGTTATTGAACTGGCCAAGTCGGATTATTAATGTCAGAGTTATGACCCTTGAAATATTAAAAAAATGTGTTATTTGACCATGTGTACACTCTAGCCCCACCATTTTCATTTAATTCTCACCAAACTTACACAGTAGTTATATAACTAAAATATCTCTGACAAGTTTTAAACTGGCTAAATCAGATTATGAATGTCAGAGTTATGTCCCTTGAATCATCAAAAATTGCATTATTTGACCTTGTGTGCATTCTAGTACTCGCAGCTTTCACTTGATTTCCACTAAACTTACGTAGTAGTTGTATAACCACAATATCTTGACAAGTTCTTGAACAGGTCAAAACTATTGTCACAATTATGGCATTTGAATCATCAAAAATACGTTATTTGATGTTTTGTACACTCTACTACTTGCAGTTTTTATTTGATCCTCATTAAACTTACACAGTATTTATATAACTATAATGGCTAAGACAAGTTTTTGAACCGGGTAATTAGTGTTGGAGTTACTGCCCATGAATTGTCAAAAGTTGTGTTATTTGACCTTGTGTATATCTAGCACTTGCAGTTTTCATTTAATCTTTGACATACTTACACAGTTATTATGTAACCATTGTATATTGAACGAGTTCTTGAACTGACCAATTGGACAAATATTGTCAGAATTATAGACAGCCCTTATAGTCAAAAAGTGTGTGTATTTGTTGTTTTGTGCACTCTAGCACTCACAGTTTATATGTGATCTTCATTAAACTTACACAGTTGTTATGACACCATTATATATTGGAGAAGTTCTTGAACTGCCGAAATTGGATAATTATGTCGGGTCCTTGATTCGACAAAAATTGCATTATATGAATTTATGTACACCAGCACCTGCAAAAACTGCCGTCTTTGGCAATGTCTTTTCTGCCACAGGTGAGCGATTTAGGGCCAATCTGGCCCTCTTGTTGTTGTTTGCACTCTTGCACCATAATATCTCATACAAGTTCTTGAAATAGTCAAATCAGATAATCAGTGCCAGAGTTGTGGCCCTTAAATCGTCAAAAATTGCCCCTTTGACCTTGTGTGAACTCAAGCATCTGTATTTCGTTTCACTTCATTTAACTTACACAGTAATTATATAACCATTTCATTTTGAACAAGAAAAAAATTGCACTTATTTTATTCTCTGTGTGCTCTAGCAATTTAAGTTTTCATTTGATCTAAATTAAACTTGTATAGTAGTTATATTCAAGTTCTTGAACCAGCCAAATTGGATAAATACTAGTGTTGGAGTGGTGGCTCTTGAATCAGTAAAATATGTGTTATTTGGCACTGTGTGTGCTCCAGTACTCGATCTGCACCAAATTTACAGGTGTAACCCCACCATTGATTTTTGTTCTTTATTCTATAGTAAATAATAAAAGTTTGAAGGCTTGTCATTCATAGAGGGTCCCAAATGAAAGAAGTGAAACCTACCATTTTACTGTTTGTCAACCTCTGCACTATCAAAATATGATGAGAAAAGTAGGGGTCATGTGTCATATAAGAGATTTTTTTTCTGCTCAGTGTGTACACTGGTGACAAAGTGAAAGTAGACTTCCGAAATCATGAATTCATACCCCAATTTCCAAGCATCATTTTTTTTTTCTAAATTCACAATTCAAACATGACAATGCTATCAAAATGTTCAAAATACATCAATAATGCCATTCAAATAAAAAAATGAGCATTAAAAATAGGAAAATGCATTTTTAAAGAAGAAGAATTGAGGATTATTTACAACCGCCATTATGCGACTACCCCACGGAAGCACTTCCTTTTTGCAATGGTGGCACTATGCCTACAGTTAAGTTCTATAACCAAATTACATCAGAGGTGGCATTGAACTGGCCAAAACAGTTAAATACTGTTTTAGTTATGACTTTTGAATAATCAAAAATGATGTTATTTGACCTGTGTGCACTCTAGCACTCCTAGCTTTCATTTGATCTTCACTAAACTAACACAGTTGTTATATAACCATAATATCTTGGGCAAGTTGGTCCTTGACTTGTAAAAAAAAAAAAGTGTCAGTTTGACTTTGTGTATACCGGTGCTTTGTTCCAAACTATATTTTAAACATTGACTGTGAAACAAATTCTTACAACTTAGACAAATCATATTGAATAAAATGTGTGCTCTAATATGCTCCATTATTCTAATATGCTCCATTATTTTAAAGAGTATACAAGATCATTTGTGTGTTAAAGAGTGAAAGAAAACTAATGATGTGTATTGATATATCCACTGTCAGTAGACAATTGACATAATTAAATATAAATGTAATGGGGTATTTAATCATATTCTCAAGGCACAAGTGCAGCATTTAGGAGGGTTTATGAGGAACCTATTGTTGCAGCTCGCCAGCCTGGGGCTACACCTACTGTGATAACCCTGGGGGAGGAGAGAGGAATGGAGCTGGCAAGAATGACCCAGATGTTCGTGCTGCGTAGGACCCAGGAAATAAACAATAAATACTTGCCACCAAAGTGTAAGTGTTAGGGAGAGGTGGGAATGGAGTTATATGTCATTGATGATGCTTTACAGGTTATAGTTATTATTGGTGCTTGGTGGAGAAATCGATCAAAGTGAAGACTTTAGGATGAATACTGGTAGCAGTACAGACACTTTTGAGACAACACCATAGTTTAGAGGGCTGTAGAGGTCTCTGTATGATCCCTCAGTCTCATTTATAGCTGAATAATAAAGGGTTTGGTGTCTGATTGTTCCAACATTAATATCCATATAAAGATACGTTTGATTCCATAGAATTACAAGAAAATTCCTACAAAGTGCTCATGAAATAAAGTACAAAATGTTCCAGGAAGTGTGAGTACAAGTGTTTGTTACCACAGTATCTTCCATGATCTGATCACCTCTCATTGCTGAGGACAAAAGTTCAAGCTTCGGCCCTGCTCAGTAATAATTGACAGTGTGCCAATTAATTGAGGCACCACATTTTGACTCTGTTATCATGTTTGATCACTCAGAATTATGGAGCTCCTTCAGTGTTGCATGGAACTATAAGGCCGTTATAAATTAATTGAAAGATTCTCATCCAAACTTTTCTTAAAAATGGGGAGAGAGAGGGAGAATTTTAGCTTTTATATAAAATTATATATATATTTTTTTTTTTTTATGAAAATAAAAAGGGTCGGATCAGCATGTAAATTGGGGGGTGGGCGGTGATGATAATCAAGCAATTAATTTATTATGGCCTAATACTACTTAAACCTGTTCTATGGGATATGATAAGTGTTTCATATTTTATTACCCCTCATGAACATTAAATATAACCAAATCTGTTATTATCTTTGTTTGCTGTCTGCTGCCTGTAATCAGATATTTATTGGATGGTGTTCATATGTATGTATATACAGTAGCTGTAAATGTCTTCTGCAATAAGCTGGGCCCAGTTAGCTCGGTCAGTAGCGTGTCAGACTATCAATCCAGGGGTCGTGTGTTCGAACCCTGCCCGGCAACAATCTCCGTGATGACATTGCGTCTCATTATCATTCATCTCTCACCGCTGATTCAAGTGAGAAAGTTATCAGTTACTTGCGGAGATGGGTGTGCTCGAGTACCGGTTAACCTTCCAGAATAAATGGTTAGTTTAACTGATCATCTGTTAGCCCTCGATGGCATAAAAATGATGCTAAATATTCAAACGAACATCTTCCAAAATGAGTTCATGTAAACATAGTTGACATTTATTCTGCATCCACTAACCTTAAATATTTTGTGAATGATCACTTTGCTGTTGATTATGTTATCTGTCACAGTTCTTTGAATGGGATGAAGGGAACTCAATAATATTTTGCCAGTACAACAAGAATCAAGATAGGTTGTGTTGCTTTAAGTGGTTATCAGTGTATTATTAAAATCATAGTCAAAGGTCAGCAATTCCAAAGTCGGTAAAAGTAATTAAAAAAATTGATTTAAAAAAAGTGCCCATGCAAGAAGTTTATTCAAAGAGCACGTCAATGTCCAAGTCTCATTTTCATCCATCCATAATCAAGGTTGAAGTGAGAGGTCAAAAGATGAAGTATAATTATTTCATGTTTAGTCAGTTGTTACTTATGAGGAACTTCTAAAGCAGAAAGAGGCACAAAGAGATTGTGTATTCAATCTTTTTCCACCAAGGGTCATGGGTGTGGTTAGAAAAAATGGTCAGTGGCTTGGGTGATTTTCGAAATGGCCATTGTTTTCCCAACCAAATGGTTATTTTTCACTTCTCTTTTATTGCGATACAGGTGAAATAGTTGTGTTTTGTCAGCCATCACCTCTACAACTTGAGCTGTATAAGCAGTTACTCAGATGTCAATTAATCCGTTCTTGTCTGTCTGGAAGTCTGACTGGCTCCCCGCACTTGATCTGTATAGCAGCACTGAAACAACTGTGCAATCACCCGAGTCTCATCTACAAGAAATCTCAGGACAGGGAGGAACAGGGAGACAGCTGTGATATGAATGATTCAGTAAGTCTTTGTCAAATATTTATTGCTGTTGCTAATCTCACTACCAAATTTGGATAAAATTAACATGATACTATCCAAACTACAACTATTGTTTAACTGATTTCAAAGTTTGTTGATTGTTTAATGATTTAATTTCTTTCTCTTCAACATCCCTTGAATTGTCAAAAATTGCACAAATTGGTTTTCACTTAATAGTAGCAGAGTCTTTATTATTCATTTCAACTTTATCACTCTTCATGAAATGATACCTGAAGTTGGTCTTCATCTCTGATAAAATATATGCAGTTATTATACATCATTTTGAATACTTCAATCTGATTGGTTAAAAAACAACCTAACAGTTCAATTAAATAGTAATTACATGGTTAGTAGCTTAGAATGTAAGCTGTTTTTAAGTGAGTGTAAGAAATGTAATAAATGCATTCTTAGCTTCTAACCATGTAATTTATTTATCATGAAACACCATTAGTTTTCGCTATTTTTTTGTTTAAAAGGCGAAAATAAATTTATATTTTGTCATTGCACTTCCCCTTTAACAAAATATGGCAGTTTGCGGATGAGTTTTAAGAACGTCGTTACGTGCTGGTCAATCACTTTTAGCAAGAAATAGTTCGAGGATCAAAACAAATATGATTGCTTTTTTTTTGGTTTTGCTAATGGGTATCTTAATTATGTTTTTTAACTAAAATATAGGTTTTTACCTTATGACTGAATCACAGTGTTTCTTGTAAATACCATATTAACCCCGTCTATTGAGATTTCATACATGTCACCATCATAATTATATGCATGTGTTTGCACACTGACCTTACAAGTAGACATGTGCTTCGAACAGGCAAAGCTTGGTGTTTTTGTTCTGATTGTGTTTCTAATTCGTACATGATATTTAGGAACAAGTGTCAATGGATTACAAACAATGTTTGTGTTTCTTTATCATCGTATTTTTACACGAAAATTGGAATGGGAAAGTACCAAAGTTCCATGAACATGATACAATGACACGTGGAGTTGTAAACATTACACTGACATTACACATTAGACTGAGAAAGACGTGTACAGTAGAGTTTACACAATTGTCTGCAGACACTGTTTGGGATTAAGCTGTTTATCTGGTAAGTGTTGCGTTTTCAGTTTCTCACAGATATTATGTTTTTTCATTTTATAAAATAAGCGTTGATTCAAATGTGTAAATATTGTTGTTGGGTGATTAAGAAAAATTGCGTTGACAAACTTGTAAATACAGGGGAAATCATGTTTATTTTTCTTATTAATATTATTCAATTCAGTAATGGTATTGCATTAAAGGTTTTGGGCGAGAAAACTATAAACAAAAATTGTGTCAGTTAAATATATATTTATCTAAACATTAAATATACATGTATATATCTATTGAGTTTTTTAATTAACCATAAAACTAGAAAAACAATGTGAAAAACAGCAATAATTGTAAATATTAATTCTAGTCTTCCTGCTTGTCTTATTATAGTTGATAGGCGCATACGCACTGTTTTCAAACTTCATCCGACATGTCTCTGGTTTTGTTTTCAAATGATGGAGTATGCATCTACACATGAACGTTTTGAATGTTAAGAGTTGCTCCATAAAACAATGAGTTAAATTGCTGAGCAACACTTTATGAATGAAATGCATTGAAATTACACGCACTTCTGCATCAGACGATGCTGGATTGGGGTATGTTGCAGCAGCAGATACAGACGGTTTGTTTTGTAAGAGATGAGAAAGTTCTTCATGGCGGGACTCGGATAGATCACTGTAGTTCATTATTGATTTTTCGCTCTTATGTCTGGTAATTTGCATTATGTCTCTAGTCTCAATTTTGCTGTCTCGCAACTTCTGTACTGTTTTCTTCCTGAAACTGTGATTTGTCAGCTTTTTGTTTTGGTTCAAATCTGCTTTTGTGGCCATTGTTTTCATGAGTTGCAACAATTTTCTTTCGTCAACCTTTTGATTCTTTAACCACATTTCTTTTTCTTTGTTTTCAGTTTGTGGGATGGTCTGGTTTGCCAAGTAAAATGGGTCATCTGGATTACTAAAACTGGCTGGTCTCAGTGTGGCATATTTCTTATACAGACGAATTGGACAGCGCACAGAATCTGCAGCTTTCTCAAAAATTTTAGGTACAGAACCTCTTACTTGTCTGTTTTTCCAAGACCTCGTCTTTGTGAGTCTTTCATTAAATTGTAAGTACCGACGGAGCCCAAAGTTGTACTTTTTAACATTACATCACCCCATTTTAATTTTGAATGTTCGTCAACACCTAGCATTCAAAAGAGAACTGCATTATTTAACCAAAGTGTATTTAATACACTTTTCAGAAGTGTCATCACATAGCAATTTTTTTCATACAAAATATCAATTTCATCATCATTTAAGCAAGCAGCCTTTTTTGGCTTGTTTCCTTTTCCAAGCTTTTTTAGATGCGTCACCTTTGGCTTGAGTTCATCTTTTGTTAATATGAAATCATCACTGTTGTCATTTACGATTGCATGCCAATATTTATGTCACTTCAGCTTACGATCTACTGAACCTATGATTTGGTGTATTGTTGTATGTTTGTACTCTTCACCATTTTTTTACTGGACAGAGCAAACAAAAATTGCCAACAATGGATCCAATTGTATGGGCAGTATTTTATCCATATGTATTTATTCTCCTTTGATTTCCTTTAAGTTCTGAAATATTTTTGTTTCCCTTAATGTATTTTGTTGAGCGTTTTTTTTTCCAATTGATTTATGAATTTTAAAACTTCATCATTTGTCATTGATTTGAACTGCTTATTTTCATTCATCTTTACTTATTTTTCAGGAGTCATGTAAACATCACCTGTGTCATGTTGTGGCATGCTGGCAGTAATACCTTTAGTTTGGTTTTCTTCCCCCTGCTGTGTGATATCTTTAAAAGAAAAAGGACATGTGTGAAGTGAAAAGGCATTCAACTTATTAATGGGAAAAAAAGATAAAAAGCTTGCACTTTCATGTGAAATATTCAGTGACAAAAAAAAATGTTGATAGACGACAAAGCTCACCCACCCCCTCATACAAACACTCTTAACAACAGATTTGTTATAATAATTAAATATGAATGTAATAAACTCAACAATACCTTTTAACTCCTGAAAAAGTGTCTCATCTACTTGATGGATCCAATCATCAGAGCCACTTTGGGCTGTTATTTCTTCCAAAAAGTGGGATCCAAAAAGTAACTCAAAGTCTGGAAATTCTTCCATCTTTGGAAGTTAAGCAGACATCTTTTAATTTCAGATACTTTCTCTTCTTTTCAATTTTATTTACTATTATTTACACCAGAATTTACAATATGTTTTATAAAATAAATATAATAATTGAAAAAAAATGCATTTTTTGTTTTTATTTAATTTATTTTTATTATTTATTTCTTGTCACAGTTGATATAAATAGATTAGTTTGGAAAACTCCAAATCTAAAAATAGATAATAGGAAAAAGTAGTTGCGGCTACTAGCATAATACAGCTGGGAAAATATTATGTTAGTAGCAGTAAGCTGAATTATGTTAGTACAGTTAAGTTGCATGATAAAACTAGCTATTGACCACTTATTCCTTTAAAATTGAACTATTGACTACTTATTCTGTAGAAACTGGTTTTATCCTGCTACCGAGTCGATAGTTCAAATGAAACATGCTTTCTGTTCCCATGCTGATAGTCCATTCAAGCTCCATTTGTGATAGATGAACTGTTTAATATAATCCGTAAATTAAAACTGACACTGAAATACCACTTTTTCAATGCTAAAATATAATTAAAACATTTTCCACAACTGATATGTTGTAAACCATCAGGTTATATACATTTTGGGGTTGATGACGTTGTTTCGATCAAGAGCAGTTCCAGAATGTAGCTAAACACTTCTGATATTGCACTCTGAAAAGTATGAAATATTTTAAGTCAGAGAATATATGAAGGCAATTCATCATTAGGAATGTAGGCTTAATAGTTGAAATTGCAAGTGGAGAGCAGACATACAAAGGCTATAAAAATAAAAGTTTTTGGAATATGCTTTTCGCACCTCTGTTAAGACGCAAAATATGAATGAAGTGGGATATATAAAACTTCTGATACATTTGTATGTAATTCTACATTCTCATTTATTTTTTATTGTTATTCAATATAATAAAACAACATCTGCCTTTTAAATGTCAATGGTTAAAACTATTTATCCTTAGAAAATGACTATTAACCAAAATCGTTTCGGTCAATAGTTTCCTGCTTTGGATCAATAGTCATTTTCCTTGGATGAATAATTTTAACCATTGACCACTGAAAAGGTAGGTAGTTGTCACATTAACAATGATGCAGGAGTGTAATAAACACCTAGATTTGATATTATCATTCTGTATTATCACTTCCAATTCCTATGAAGCCTTTTTTTTTGGTGAGGGTGTGGGGGGTGACCATGCTCTCTTTGTAAGAATAACTTGACATACACAATTTCTAGTTTTTGTGTAAGCTCCATTTCTCAAAAACTGTTTGGCCAAGAGTCACTCAATGGTTGATAGCTGTCATATGTAATACTTCTCAAAACACAAATGTTAAGTTTTTGCATCTACCTTCATTTTTCAGATGACTTTGACCAAGACAAATATTTAATATGGCCTACAAAATGTTAAGTTTTGCGTTAAGCTCTGTTTCTTTGAAACTGTTTGCCCACTGTTTGTGTAATATGTAGAACTAAAGATAAAGCAGTAAAAGCGAGACTTAATTCTAATTCTGTAGTGTTCTCTTGTTTTAGACATCTGTATATAGTGGTCTACTAAAGTTATTCCCTGTTGGTTATTGTAATGATTCTGATACGGATCAGCACTCGGGCAAACTAGCTGTGCTGAGTTCTCTACTTCACCAAATACATCACACAAACATACAGGAGAAAATTGTGCTTGTGTCCAACCACACTAAGGTAATGTATCAAATATTTTAAGGGTTTTCACTTTTTGTGTCGTGCTCACTTCTTAACAAAAAGTGATATCTGGTAAAAACTTCACTCAAGTGTTTCCCGTGACTAGGTGTGCCACAACTAGCCTGTCTTCTTAGTGTCATTTCACTTGTCAGATTCATTTCAAAATACACAAGGCTGCTTATCACAAGAACTTGCATGGGAGTGCTCTGGAATATTAAGTGTCATTTTTATGACATCGAGGGTTAAAAGTTCATCAGTTAAACTAACAATTCTTTCTTGGGATCCAGGAAGGTTAACCAGTACTTGAGCACAACCATCTCTATAAGTAAATGATAAATTTTTGATTTGAATCGGTGGTGAGAGATGAATGACTATGATGCAATGTCGTATTTCACTCTGTGACTGTGCAATCACCACGGAGACTGTGGCCTAGCCTGGGTGCGAACTCAAGATGCCTTGATTGATTTTGCACTTTTCATAATTATTTACATTGCATTTAGTAATATTTTGTATTTACCATATTGCAGTTGTCATGGAGAGAACTAATCTCTCAGTTTTCAAACGATGAAGTGATATTTTGCATGCATGATCAATATCAAGTGCAGATGTATGTAACACAAATTTTGTGATGCTGACTTAATGCTCCCTCAGTGATAGTTTTAGTGTTTTGCCATTTTGGATATACAGTCAAAAATGCAACAATGGCATGACAGAGCCTCGTCTTGTAGCATTTTCTTAGCTTTAACTTGAATACTGTGCAGTCAAACCCAAATTAAGTAGCCAGTCAAGGGAAGGACCATAAATGGCCTTTTAAGACAGATTGTTGCTTAATACGTGTTGAAATGCTCTGAAAGCACAGAAATGGGAAATAGCCAATGTGGCTGCTTAATGCAGGTGACCGCTTGCACAGGTTTGACTGTGTAGCAGACGTGCAGTCATCCTGTTGGACTAGCATTTACAAATTCTTACTCGTCTGACTGTGACTTTCAACTCACTAGTGCAATATCATTCTATCTGAAAATGTATACTTACTACTTCCTTTGGAAACTCTCTTTGATTATGAGTAATAATTGTTTCTCAAACTGAATACATTTATATGCATTTGCAGACCCTGGATCTTATACAGACAATGTGTGACAGAAGATTTTATAAATATTTACGTCTGGATGGACAGACACCTACAAGCAAGAGACAGGAATTGGTGCAGAGATTCAACAGTAGACATTCACCGGAATGTATGTTCCATAATCACAAATGGTTATTAGTCCTCTACTGGTTTCACCGGAGGGAACTGCTGGTATAGGTTTGCCCTCTGTCTGTCAGTCCGACTGGCATCTGGCTAGCCAGATAGATTACTCAAAAAGTATCCAAGTTAGGTTTGTGAATCTTTGCATGTGGATAGAGGGCAACCAGGAGATAATGCAGGCCATTAATTTGACTCAAGTGTTCTATGAATTGGGTAGTTTTTGTACTCCCCATCTCCAGCGTTGTTATAGTTTTGGTGCAAGTTCATAAGTGTGCAAAGCTTGCAGCTATATGCATCAAACATGGCAGAAGTATGCATTATTTGCAGTTATATGCATGAAACATGGCCTAAGTGTGCAAAGCTTGCAGCTATATGCATTGAACATGGCAGAAGTGTGCATTATATGCATGGAACATGGCATAAGTGTGCAAAGCTTGCAGCTATATGCATCAAACATGGCAGAAGTATGCATTATTTGCATTTATATGCATGGAACATGGCATAAGTGTGCAAAGCTTGCAGCTATATGCATGGAACATGGCAGAAGTGTGCATTATTTGCATTTATATGCATGGAACATGGCATAAGTGTGCAAAGCTGGTAGCTATATGCATGGAACATGGCAGAAGTGTGCATTATTTGCATTTATATGCATGGAACATGGCATAAGTGTGTAAAGCTTGCAGCTATATGCATAGAACTTGGCAGAAGTGTGCATGCTTGTACTCTGAGGCAGTATGTAACATATCAGGCTCCTAAATTCAAAATCAAGGACATACTGCAGGATTAAAAGGATGTATCTTGTTTTAACCTTTGTGGTAAAGATTTGGTGCAAGTTGTTCATATGTGTGCATTGTTTGCAGTTATATACATAGAACTTGGCAGAAGTGTGCATCCTTATACTCTGGAGCAGTATATATCATAATATTAGACTCCTAAATTCAAAGTCAAGGTTATATTGCAGGGTGAAAAGGTCATATTTTGTCTTAAACTTAATTTGCGTTAAAGTTTTGGTGCAAATTGTTTATAAATATGCATTGCTTGCAGTTATATGGCTGGAACTTGGTATAAGTGTCATGCTTATACTTTGAGGCATTATGTAACATAATCTTGAAGGTCAAGGTCATATTGTAGGGTGAAAAGGTTTTTGTGCAAGTTGTTCATTAATTTTTGCATAGAACACAGTGCAATAGTTATTTCTGGACCTTGTGTTTTTGTTTGAACATTCCTGGCCCAATTGTCCCCATACCTTCTTCCAGATATATTCAACCATTGAACACAATTATTGATTGAATGTTCAACTCAGGAACAGATTGAATATTCAACTATTAAACTCAATTATTTATTGAATATCCAACTCAATGATAGATTGAATATTCAACCCAATCATTTACGAAAAAAATGAAGAGCCATTGTCATGACCCTAGCGTCATCATTGTCGTTGTCGACATCATCTGCTGGTTGAAGTTTTTATGTTTAGCTCAGTTTTTACTTTGTTTCTGGACAAACTACTTCTTTTTACGGTGATTAAACTTCATAAACACCTGGCTATTGTGTTGAGGACTTTGACTTATTTAATCATAAATGACAGTCATTACAGTGATTTTATGAGTTAACAATTTTGTGTATATTGAATACTTAATAATACTTGTTATATTTGAACATTTCCTGATGGAAAGAAGACATTATTTTCTTTCAGTGAGGTCGATTAAGTATTAAGTGTTATTTTTTCAGTTATTTTTCTGCTGAGTTCTAAAGCTGGAGGTGTAGGTTTGAATCTGATTGGTGCATCAAGGCTTGTGCTGTTCGACATAGACTGGAACCCTGCTAATGATTTACAGGTGTATATATATATATTTGTTTGTATGTAGTACTGGAACCCTGCCAATGATTTACAGGTGTATTTGTTTACAACTTGATAATTCAGACTGACATGATAACAACTTGTTATTGTTATAAACAACATTGCTTTTAATTGATTTACGCTGACAAACAATGCTCTGTCATATATGTCACATATTGTCAAGTGTTTATTTATGGTACTTTTACCAGATAAAATATTGCCAAATAATGTAGTGCAGTGCACCTTGGGATATTTATAACACATTTCCATGTGTAGCATGGTTTCATTCTTGGACAAACAACACTACTAGCCAGAGGGCCGAGCTATAGTTGCTCTCTTGTTTGGTCATTTGTGTTTCAACGAAACATACAATTTAATCCATAATGATAAATACATATATTTCTGTTTTTATACCATTTTCAGGCCATGGCACGTGTCTGGAGAGATGGTCAGAAGAAGAAGGTGCATATTTACAGGTTTCTTACCACTGTAAGTTTGTTTAGTTTCTTGAACCTCTTGTTGTCTCAAGGTCAGTTATCTCAGAGGTCGTGTGTTCAAGTCCAGCTTAGACCAAAATACTTTTTGTAAAGAGGGTATTTGTGTGAGGCCGGTAGTTCTACTCAGATTTGTTCAGTGATCTTCCTCCACCAACAAAACTGGATACCGTGTAAAACCTGTCACATGTTGAAAATGATATTTAACCTTATTAAAAAAAAATTTGTCAGTATCAAGTATGAAGAATTGATTTATTCAAGTACTGGGTCTACTACGGAAAGGTTGAGGTTGATTTGCATAAGTTGTAAAAAACTTTGAAGCTTTTCTGACCAAAGTGAGCTATTCTGTTTGTCCTGTGCCCATCTCTAAACATATAATGTTGTGTGCACTAAGTCTTTAGCACCTAGATCAAAGTGAGCTATTCTGATTGTCATGTGCCCAATTCTAAACATATAATGTTGTGTGCACTAAGTCTTTATCACCTAGATCAAAGTGAGCTATTTTGATTGTCCTGTGCCCATTTCTAAACATATAATGTTGTATGCACTCAGTCTTTAGCACCTAGATTAAAGTGAGCTATTCTGATTGTCCTGTGCCCATCTCTAAACACATAATGTTGTATGCACTCAGTCTTTAGCACCTAGATCAAAGTAAGCTATTTTGATTGTCATGTGCCCATCTCTAAACATATAATGTTGTATGCACTCAGTCTTTAGCACCTATATCAAAGTGAGCTATTCTGTTTGTCCTGTGCCCATCTCTAAACATATAATGTTGTATGCACTCAGTCTTTAGCACCTAGATTAAAGTGAGCTATTCTGATTGTCATGTGCCCATCTCTAAACATATAATGTTGTATGCACTAAGTCTTTAGCACTTAGATCAAAGTAAGCTGTTCTGATTGTCCTGTGCCCATCTCTAAACATATAATGTTGTATGCACTCAGTCTTTAGCACCTATATCAAAGTGAGCTATTCTGTTTGTCCTGTGCCCAACTCTAAACACATAATGTTGTGTGCACTAAGTCTTTAGCACCTAGATCAAAGTGGGCTATTTTGATTGTCCTGTGCCCATCTCTAAATATATAATGTTGTATGCACTAAGTCTTTAGCACCTAGATCAAATTGAGCTATTTTGATTGTCCTGTGCCCATTTTTAAACATCTAATGTTGTGTGCACTAAGTCTTTAGCACTTAGATCAAAGTAAGCTGTTCTGATTGTCCTGTGCCCATCTCTAAACATATACTGTTGTGTGCACTAAGTCTTTAGCACCTAGATCAAATTGAGCTATTTTGATTGTCCTGTGCCCAATTCTAAACATCTAATGTTGTGTGCACTAAGTCTTTAGCACCTAGATCAATGTTAGCTATTCTGATTGTCATGTGCCTATCTCTAAACATCTAATGTTGTGTGCACTAAGTCTTTAGCACCTAGATCAAAGTGAGCTATTCTGATTGTCCTGTGCCCATTTCTAAACATCTAATGTTGTGTGTACTAAGTCTTTAGCACATAGATCAAAGTGAGCTATTTTGATTGTCCTGTGCCCATCTCTAAACATATAATGTTGTGTGCACTAAGTCTTTAGCATCTAGATCATATTGAGCTATTTTGATTGTCCTGTGCCCATTTCTAAACATCTAATGTTGTGTGCACTAAGTCTTTAGCACCTAGATCAAAGTGAGCTATTCTGATTGTCCTGTGCCCATCTCTAAATATATAATGTTGTATGCACTTAGTCCTTAGCACCTAGATTAAAGTGAGCTATTCTGATTGTCCTGTGCCCATCTCTAAACATATACTGTTGTGTGCACTAAGTCTTTAGCACCTAGATCAAATTGAACTATTTTGATTGTCCTGTGCCCATTTCTAAACATCTAATGTTGTGTGCACTAAGTCTTTAGCACCTAGATCAAAGTAAGCTATTCTGATTGTCATGTGCCCAACTCTTAACATCTAATGTTGTGTGCACTAAGTCTTTAGCACCTAGATCAAAGTAAGCTATTCTGATTGCCATGTGCCCATCTCTAAACATCTAATGTTGTGTGCACTAAGTCTATAGCACCAAGATCAAAGTAAGCTATTCTGATTGTCATGTGCCCATCTCTAAATATCTAATGTTGTGTGCACTAAATCTTAAGCACCTTGATCAAAGTGAGATATTCTGATTGTCCTGTGCCCATTTCTAAACATCTAATGTTGTGTGCACTAAGTCTTAAGCACCTAGATCAAAGTGAGCTATTCTGATTGTCCTGTGCCCATCTCTAAACATCTAATGTTGTGTGCACTAAATCTATAGCATCTATATCAAAGTGAGCTATTCTGATTGTCCTTTGCCCATTTCTAAACATCTAATGTTGTGTGCACTAAGTCTTTAGCACCTAGATCAAAGTGAGCTATTCTGATTGTCCTGTGCCCATTTCTAAACACCTAATGTCGTGTGCACTAAGTCTTTAGCACCTAGATCAAAGTGAGCTATTCTGTTTGTCCTGTACCCATTTCTAAACATCTAATGTTGTGTGCACTAAGTGTTTAGCACCTAGATCAAAGTGAGCTATTCTGATTGTCCTGTGCCCATTTCTAAACATCTAATGTTGTGTGCACTAAGTCTTTAGCACCTAGATCAAAGTGAGCTATTTTGATTGTCCTGTGCACATCTCTAAACATCTAATGTGGTGTGCGCTAAGTCTTTAGCACCTAGATCAAATTGAGCTATTTTGATTGTCTTGTGCCCATCTCTAAACATCTAATGTTGTGTGCACTAAGTCTTTAGCACCTAGATCAAAGTGAGCTATTCTGATTGTTCTGAGCCCATCTCTAAACATCTAATGTCGTGTGCACTAAGTCTTTAGCACCTAGATCAAAGTGAGCTATTCTGATTGTCCTGTTCTCATTTCTAAACATCTAATGTTGTGTGCACTAAGTCTTTAGCACCTAGATCAAAGTGAGCTATTCTGTTTGTCCTGTGCCCATTTCTAAACATCTAATGCTGTGTGCACTTACTTTTAGCACCTAGATCAAAGTGAGCTATTTTGATTGTCCTGTGCCCATTTCTAAACATCTAAAGTATTTAGCATCTGTGTTTCATATCCGATCTTACACAGTAGTTATTTGACATGGATATTCAATATTGGGAATTATGACTCTTGAAATTATCAAATTACACTTTATAACTTTGTGTGCACTCTAGCATTATTTTTTATCGTTTGACACTGGGTCAAAGTCATATAACAGTAATATCTCAGACAAATATTTAATCTGATAAGAAATGTCACGTTCTTTGACCATGAAAAAACTGCACTCAAGTGCTCACTTGTTTTCACCAACTTACATAATAGCTAATTTACCATAAGATATTGGACATTCTCTTGAATGGGACAATGGGAACAGTGATGTCTGAGTTATGGGCCTTTTATCATTAGAATATTTATGATATGACCTTGTGTGCACTCCTGCTACCACATTTTGCAATGGATCCTAACTGTACTAATTCAGTAGTACCATAGTACCATAGTATTATATTTCCAGTTATATCCTGAACTGGCCAAATCTGCCACCCTGCCCTGCCCTACCCTGCCCTGCCCAGCCCTGCCCTGCCCTGCCTTGCCTTGCCCTGCCCTGCCCTGCCCTGCCCTGCCCTGCCTTGCCTTGCCCTGCCCTGCCCTGCCCTGCCCTGCCCTGCCCTGCCCTGCCCTGCCCTGCCCCGCCCCGCCCCGCCTTGCCCTGCCCTGCCCTGCCCTGGACTTTATCAAGACAACTATTCCTCTGACATTTAGTGTATGCAGCCTTGTAGTTAAAATAAAGAACATCTAAGTCAGCTCACAGATTGGGCACCATCACCATTTCTTTGTGGCGCTTAAGCTGTCATTTACATGTAGTTCATATTTATCTTGTGCACAATATTCATTTCCTGCATTTTACATATGACAAATATAATTTATATATATGTACATATAATATATACTTAAACATATCTATACTTGATATATTACTAACCCTGGAACAACATTCATCAAAGTTTGTGCATTATTGTGACAAATAATGAAATATTGCCTGCCATATCCACAGATGTTGTCTGTGTAAATATTCCAGCATCTTCTTGTTGATTTATACTTCAGGGTAGTATAGAAGAGAAAGTTTACCAGAGGCAGATCAGCAAACAAGGACTTAGTGGTGCAATAATGGATGTCCATGAGAAGAACAATGTCCAGTTCTCAATGGAAGATCTCAGGGTGAGTCAACTTTTATCTAAGAAACTTGTTACTGTGGAGAATTAATTTTGTTGTCATATCAGTGGAAGATCTTATGGTGAGCCAACTTTTATCTAAGAAACTTGTTACTGCAGAGAATAAACTTTGTTGTCATATCAATGGAAGATCTCAGAGTGAGCCAACTTTTATCTAAGAAACTTGTTACTGCAGAGAATTAACTTTGTTGTCATATCAATGGAAGATCTCGGGGGGGTCAGCCAACTTTTATCTAAGAAACTTGTTATTGCGGAGAATTAACTTTGTTGTCATATCAATGGAAGATCTGAGGGTGAGCCAACTTTTATCTAAGAAACTTGTTACTGCAGAGAATAAACTTTGTTGTCATATCAATGGAAGATCTCGGGGGTCAGCCAACTTTTATCTAAGAAACTTGTTATTGCGGAGAATTAACTTTGTTGTCATATCAGTGGAAGATCTCAGGGTGAGCCAACTTTTATCTAAGAAACTTGTTATTGCGGAGAATTAACTTTGTTGTCATATCAATGGAAGATCTCAGGGTGAGCCAACTTTTATCTAAGAAACTTGTTACTGCAGAGAATAAACTTTGTTGTCATATCAATGGAAGATCTCAGGGTGAGCCAACTTTTATCTAAGAAACTTGTTACTGCAGACAATAAACTTTGTTGTCATATCAATGGAAGATCTCAGGGTGAGCCAACTTTTATCTAAGAAACTTGTTACTGCAGAGAATTAACTTTGTTGTCATATCAATGGAAGATCTCGGGGTCAGCCAACTTTTATCTAAGAAACTTGTTATTGCAGAGAATTAACTTTGTTGTCATATCAATGGAAGATCTCAGGGTGAGCCAACTTTTATCTAAGAAACTTGTTATTGCAGAGAATTAACTTTGTTTTCATATCAATGGAAGATCTCAGGGTGAGCCAACTTTTATCTAAGAAACTTGTTACTGCAGAGAATTAACTTTGTTGTCATATCAATGGAAGATCTCAGGGTGAGCCAACTTTTATCTAAGAAACTTGTTATTGCAGAGAATTAATTTTGTTGTCATATCAATGGAAGATCTCAGGGTGAGCCAACTTTTATCTAAGAAACTTGTTACTGCAGAGAATTAACTTTGTTGTCATATCAATGGAAGATCTCAGGGTGAGCCAACTTTTATCTAAGAAACTTGTTACTGCAGAGAATTAACTTTGTTGTCATATCAATGGAAGATCTCAGGGTGAGCCAACTTTTATCTAAGAAACTTGTTACTGCGGAGAATTAACTTTGTTGTCATATCAATCATATCAATCATATCAGAAGTATTTTTATGTCCCCTTAAAATCTTTGGGGTGGCATATAGTAATCGCAGCGTCCGTTCGTCATCCGTCTGTCCTTCTGTCCAGTATTTCGTGTCCGGCTTGTAACTTTGTCATGCATAGATTGATTTTGTTAATACTTGCTACAAATGATCAACATAACATGACTACGTGTCGCGAGTAAGACCCACACCCGTACCTTAAAAGTCAAGGTCACACTTTCGAGTCTGTGTGAGATTTCTTGTCTGGCCTGAATCTTTGTCATGTATAAATGGATTTTATGCTACAAATGATCAACATAACATGATGACATGTCATGAGTAAGACTCACACCTGTACCTCAAAGGTCAAGGTCACACTTTGAGTCTGTGTGAGATTTTGTGTCCGGTCTGTAAATTTGTCTTGCATAGATGGATTTTGTTAATACTTGCTACAAATGATCAACATAACATGACGCCATGTGGCGCGTTACACCCAGACTCCCACTTCAAAGGTCAAGGTCACAATTTTACTTTGTTTGATGACACTTTCAGTCTGATTGAGATTTCGTGTCCGGTCTGTAACTTTGTCACCTATGGATAAATTTCAAAAACACTTGGCTCAGTTAATCAACATGACATAATTAAGTTTCATATATGTAAGACCCAGAACCTTTCCTCAAAGGTCAAGGTCACACTTTCAATTTGTTTGATATTGCGTGTCTGGTCTGTAACTTTGTCTTTAACTTGGCTCATTTGATCAAGATGACATGACGATGTATCACCTCGTCAGACCCAGACCCGTATCTCAAAGGTCAAGGTCACACTTAGAGTTTGTATGACATCTCTTTCATCCTGTAACTTTATCATACATGGATGGATTTCAAAAGCACTTGGCTCAATTTTTCAATTGATCAACATGACATGACAACGTGTCATTTAAGACCCAGAATCTTACCTCAAGGTCACACTTTCAGTTTGTTTGATATTTCATGTCTGGTCTGTAACTTTGTCATACGTGGAGGAATTTTAAAATAGCCTGACTGAAGTTATCAGCATGTCATGATGATGTGTCACCTGCATTTACTTGCAGAATTACCCAGACCTTTACATCAGATGTCAAGGTTACACAAAGGTCACGCTCATGCTATAATGTAAAAAAAATCATGAAATTGCATGTCTAGTCTGAAACGTCAGTCTATTACTCTTGGTGTTCAAGGATACATTGCTACCTATTATAACATATATTGTTATTTTCACAGACCATTTGGAGGGCATGCGACACTTATTAGTGACATTTCTTGTTTTCTGTATAAAATTGTCACAGAACCAAGAAAAAGCGTAATTCCATGAAATTTCAATTTATTATTTTAATGACAACTCCAACATAATTTTCAGACTTGCAATTGGCCGATGCTGGATGGGTATAATGTTCAGAAATATATGTTAAAGTTCTCAAAATATTATAAGATACTAAAACTTGTGAATTATGTTTGCATTTGATATGCTTGCTTTTGAGTGTTGTGCAGCTTTCCAAGCCAAAATAAATGCCACATTGGTTGAGCTATAGCTTTAAAAGCCAGAATTATGCAATATTTATTAAGTTATTATCTTTCCAAGCCAGAATTAATTCAGTATATATATTTAGCTATGGATTTCCAAGCCAGAATTATGCAGCATTTATTTTGCTATTATCTTTCCAATCCAGAATTAATGCAGTCTTGATTGAGCTATTATCTTTCCAAGCAAGAATTAATACAGTATATATTGAGCTATGGATTTCCAAGCCAGAATTATGCAGCATTTATTGAGCTATTAGCTTTCCAATCCAGAATTAATGCAGTTTTGATTGAGCTATTATCTTTCCAAGCCAGAATTAATACTGTATATATTGAGCTATGGATTTTCAAGCCAGAATTATGCAGCATTTATTGAGCTTTTAGCTTTTCAAGCCAGTATTGGTTGAGCTTTTAGCGTTCCAAGCCAGTATTAATGCAGCATTGATTAAGCTATTTATTAGCATTCACTGCCAGAATTAATGCAGTGTTGATTGAGCTATTAGCTTTCCAAGTCAGAATTAATGCAGCATTGGTTGTGCTATAGCTTTCCGAGACAGAATAATGCAGCATTGGTTGAGATGTTAGCTTTCCAAGCCAGAATTAATGGAGCATTGATTCAGCTACTAGCTTTCCAAGTCAGAATACATGCAGTATTGATTGAGCTACTAGCTTTCCGAGACAGAATAAGGCAGTATTGATTGAGCTATTATCTTTGTAAGCCAGAAGATGGCAGTATTGATTGAGCTTTTATCTTTCCAAGCCAAAATAATGTAGTGTTGATTGAGCTATTAGCTTTCCAAGCCAGAATTAATGCAGTATTGATTGGGCCAATAGCTTTCCAAGCCAGAATAATGTAGTGTTGATTGAGCTATTAGCTTTCCAAGCCAGAATTAATGCAGTATTGATTGGACTAATAGCTTTCCAAGTCAGAATAATGTAGTATTGATTGAGCTATTATCTTTGTAAGCCAGAATTAATGCAGTGTTGATTGAGCTATTAGCTTTCCAAGTCAGAATAATGTAGTGTTGATTGGGCCAATAGCTTTCCAAGCCAGAATAATGAAGTGTTGGTTGAGCTATTAGTTTTCCAAGCCAGAATTAATGCAGTATTGATTGGACCAATAGCTTTCCAAGTCAGAATAATGTAGTGTTGATTGAGGTATTATCTTTATAAGCCAGAAATAATGCAGTATTGATTGGGCCAATAGCTTTCCAAGCCAAAATTAATGCAGTATTGATTGGACCAATAGCTTTCCAAGTCAGAATAATGTAGTGTTGATTGAGCTATTAGCTTTCCAAGCCAGAATTAATGCAGTATTGATTGGACCAATAGCTTTCCAAGTCAAAATATTGTAGTGTTGATTGAGCTTTTATCTTTGTAAGCCAGAATTAATGCAGTATTGATTGGACCAATAGCTTTCAAAGCCAGAAATAATGCAGTATTGATTGAGCTATTATCTTTCCAAGCCAGAATTAATGGAGCATTGATTCAGCTACTAGCTTTCAAAGCCAGAATTAATGCAGTTTTGATTGAGCTATTATCTTTGTAAGCCAAAATAATGCAGTATTGATTGAGCTATTAGCTTTCCAAGCCAGAATAATGCAGTATTGATTAAGCTTTTATCTTTGTAAGCCAGAATTAATGCAGTGTTGATTAAGCTATTAGCTTTCCAAGCCAAAATAATGTAGTGTTGATTGAGCTATTAGCGTTCTAAGCCAGAATAATGTAGTATTGATTGGGCCAATAGCTTTCCAAACCAGAATAATGTAGTGTTGATTGAGCTATTATCTTTGTAAGCAAGAATTGATGCAGTATTGATTGGGTCAATAGCTTTCCAAGCCAGAATTAATGCATTGTTAATTGAGCTATTAGCTTTCCAAGCCAGAATAATGTAGTGTTGATTGAGCTATTAGGTTTCCAAGCCAGAATAATGTAGTGTTGATTGAGTTATTATCTTTCCAAGTCAGAATAATGTAGTATTGATTGAGCTTTAGCTTTCCAAGCCAGAATAATGTAGTGTTGATTGAGCTATTATCTTTCCAAGCCAGAATAATGTAGTGTTGATTGAGCTATTATCATTGTAAGCCAGAATTAATGCAGTATTGATTGGGTCAGTAGCTTTCCAAGCCAGAATTGATGCAGTGTTAATTGAGCTATTAGCTTTCCAAACCAGAATAATGTAGTGTTGATTGAGCTATAAGCTTTCCAAGCCAGAATAATGTAGTGTTGATTGAGTTATTATCTTTTCAAGCCAGAATAATGTAGTATTGATTGAGCTTTAGCTTTCCAAGCCAGAATACTATAGTGTTGATTGAGCTTTAGCTTTCCAAGCCAGAATAATGTAGTGTTGATTGAGCTATTATCTTTCCAAGCCAGAATAATGTAGTATTGATTGAGCTATTATCATTGTAAGCCAGAATTAATGCAGTATTGATTGGGTCAATAGCTTTCCAAGCCAGAATTGATGCATTGTTAATTGAGCTATTAGCTTTCCAAGCCAGAATAATGTAGTGTTGATTGAGCTATTAGGTTTCCAAGCCAGAATAATGTAGTGTTGATTGAGTTATTATCTTTCCAAGCCAGAATAATGTAGTATTGATTGAGCTTTAGCTTTCCAAGTCAGAATAATGTAGTGTTGATTGAGTTATTATCTTTCCAAGCCAGAATAATGTAGTATTGATTGAGCTTTAGCTTTCCAAGCCAGAATAATGTAGTATTGATTGAGCTATTATCTTTCCAAGCCAGAATAATGAAGTATTGATTGAGCTATTAGCTTTCCAAGCCAGAATAATGTAGTATTGATCGGACCAATAGGTTTCAAAGCCAGAATAATGTAGTGTTGATTGAGCTATTAGCTTTCAAAGCCAGAAATAATGCAGTATTGATTGAGCCAGTAGCTTTCCAAGTCAGAATAATGTAGTGTTGATTGAGGTATTATCTTTGTAAGCCAGAATTAATGCAGTATTGATTTGGCTAATAGCTTTCCAAGCCAGAGTTAATACAGTATTGATTGAGCTACAGCATTTTAAGTCAAAATAAATACAGGATTGATTGAATTATTAACTTTCCATGTCAGTATTAATGCAGTATAGATTGAGTTTTCTTACTGAATAAAATGAGAAATAAAGTAGTGTGTTGGTACTAGTATAGCTGCAGTCACATGACTTATAGTCATTGCCCTGCTATGATTAAAGTGCAGTTGAAACCAGTTCTTTAATTGTGTTCTCTTTTTTTTTTGAGATTTTTTAGTCATATCCTTTAACAGTCACTGTCTATATTTCATTTTTGGGGTGGTATATAGTAATCGCAGCGTCTGACCATCCGTCCTTCCATCCGGTATTTCGTGTACGGCCTGTAACTTTGTCATGCATAGATGGATTTTGTTAATACTTGCTACAAATGATCAACATAACATGATGACGTGTCACACGTAACACCGAGACTCCCACTTCAACGGTCAAGTTCACAATTTAACTTTGTTTGACAACACGTTCAGTCTGGTTGAGATTTCGTGAACTTGGCTCAGTTCATCAGCATGACATGACGACATGTCGTACATAAGACCCACATCCATACTCCAAAGCTCAAGGTCACACTTTGAGTTTGTTTGACAACACTTTGAGTTTGTGTGAGATTTCGTATCCGGCCTGTAACTTTATCATGCATAGATGGATTTGATTAATGCTTGCTACAAATGATCAACATAGCATGCGACCAATCACGTGTAACACCAAGACTCCCGCTTCAAAGGTCAAGGTCACAATCTAACGTTGTTTGACAACACTTTCAGTCTGTTTGAGATTTCATGTCCGGTCTGTAACTTTGTCACCTATCGATGAATTTGATAAACACTTTGCTCAATTCATCAGCACAACACAACATGTCGCGCATAAGACCCATACCCATTTTGCAAAGGTCAAGGTCACACTTTGAGTTTGTTTGACAACACATTGAGTTTGTGTGAGATTTTGTATCCGGTCTGTAACTTTGTCATACAAAACCACTTGGCTCAATTGATCAACATGACATGAAGAAGTGTCACGTGTAAGACCAAGAACCTTTCCAGAGAGATCAAGGTCACAATTTCAGTTTGTTTGATATTTCCTGTCTGGTCTGTAACTTTGTCTTATATGGAGGGATTTAACTTGGCTCAATTATCACGATGACATGACGACCGCAAAGATTAAGGTCACATGATGAGCCTTTTGAAGATTTCAAGTCTGGTCTGTAACTTTGTTATACATGGATGGATTTCAAAAACACTTAGCTCAATTTATCAGTATGACATGACGACATGTTGCATATAAGACCCAGAACCTTACCTCAATAGTCAAGGTCACACTTTCAATTTGTTTGCTATTTTATGTAATGTCTGTAACTTTGTCTTTCATGGAGGGATTTTTAAATAGTTAAATATAAGTGATCAGCATATTATGGTAATGTGTCATCTGCATTTACCTGTAGAAATACCCAGACCTTAACATCAGATGTCAAGGTGAAGGTTAAACAATGGTAGTCTGAAACAACAGTCCTTTACTCTTGATATTCATGGATACATTTAAATACCTACCTATTATAAAAAATATCATTATTCTCACAGACCATTTGGGAGGGGGGGAGGTGGGTGATGTCAGATTTGTTCATATTTGGCATAAATTATCCCTATGTGTAGGGGTTTGATTGCAGATAAGAATTTAGGGGCTAAAATTTATAGGGGCCCTGTAAGGGGACGACTTAGAATTTTACATAGGAATACTATGGGAAAACAGAAAATTCCTTTTTTTCATCTATTTAGGCAAAATTATTATTCAATTTGAGTTCTAAAGTATCAGATATCTAGTCATAGGAAATAAGATTTGGCTCGATATGGAGAATTGACTTTCCATAAGGGGCCAGGGCGGGTCAAAAAAGGGTTAAAATAGAAAATTTTCAAAAATCTTCTTCACAACAACCAGTCAGTCAAATTTGTTCATATTTGATATGGATTATCCCAATGAGTATGGGTTTAAAGTTTGTACAAATTAAGGGTCTTGTATTTATAGGGCCCTGTAACGGGACTTTGAGTTTTATATAGAAATACTATTGGAAAACGGAAAATTCTCTTTTTTATCATTCATTTATGACTTTTTTATTCAGTTTGAGTTTTTTCTAGTCATAACAAATATGATTTTGTTTGATACGAAGGATTGACTGTCTAAAAGGGGCCAGGTGGGGTGACAAAATGATTAAAATTGAACATTGAACATCTTATTTTCAACAACCGGTCAGTCAAATTTGTTCATATTTGATATAAATAATCCCTATGATTATCCATTTGGGTAAATATGTTGTTCAATTTGAGATCTAAAGCATTGTCTAGTAACAATAAATTTTATTTTGTTCAATAAAGAGGATTGAATTTCCATAAGAGGCCAGGGACTGGGTGGGGCAATAAAGTTAAAAATTGGGAATTTTCACAAATTTCCTCTCAATAACCTTTTGGTCAAACTCGTTCATATTTGATAAAAATTATCCTTACATCAGCATGGATTGAAGATTCTGCATATCAAGGGGCTGGGATATATTGGGGCCCTGTAATGTGACTTTTATATAGGAATATTATAGGGAAAACTGAATTTTTTCATTTTGCATCCATGTGCCACAAAAAAGCTTCTTTTTAAAATTTGGATCATTTCTGTTCATAACAAATTGCTAAGAGTGGGTGATTGAAGTTCTGACAAATTAAGGGGCTGGGTTGTATAAGGGTTCTGTACAGGGGACTATATTTTTTTACAGATGAATGGTATGGGAATTTAAAGTATTTCCTTTTCATAGCAATTAAGTTTTTATTCAGTATGGGTGTGGTGGGGGTATTTATCCATAAGAAGTTAAGACAATCCCCCAAAGAGGGTAAATATTGTGGAATTTCAAAAAGTGCTATGGCCACTATGAGTCAGTAGAGCGACCTCAGGCCCTCTTGGGCCTCTTGTTATCAGTATATAGACAAGGTACTTGCAGTTACTGATCTCTGTTTATTAAACCCCTGCTGGTATAAAAATAGTTTCGTGAATTGTTCGATTCCATAAGTCCGTCGTTCCCTCCACCCTTTCGTGTCCACTATCTGACTTCCATATGCATGAGCCAAGTAATTTTACAGAAGTGTTCATCATAAAATGATGATGTATGACTGCTCAAAGGTCAAGGCCGCATACAGGACTTATGCATATGGACGCTGTGTATTTCCATATACTGCATTGTTGGCCATGGCTGCCCTGTAACTTCCAAATGCACTGACCAATTTTTCAGACTTCGCAGAAATGTTTAGAATAATATGATGAAATGTTTCCGCAACTATTGGTTGGCTACCTCAAAGGTCAAAGTCACTTTAATGACTTAATCATATGGCAGCTGTGTATTTCCATATACTGCACAAATGTGTTCAGTATAACATACCAATGAATCATATCCCTAACATGGGTGGTTTTGAGACAAAAATCAGTTACAACAAACAACTGAGAATATTTATTCATTTTCAGGATTTATTTTCCATCAACTTAGCAACAGACTGTGATACCCACGACCTACTGAACTGTGATTGCAAACATTCTGGTGATGACAAAAGAGAACCTGTCAAGCAGATTATCTCCAGGTCATGTCAACTTGGTGCATCTGCTAAAACGAAAAAAGTAGGTGTGCTGTCTACTGCATTGCTAATTATACATGAAAAATGAATGCAAGTGTGTATTTTTTATTTCTATTTTAATGAAAATGTGTACTTTGGTGTGTTCATGATCTTGTAGTTTAGTCAAAATGTGCATTCTTGATCTTTAACTTTGTTTAAAGTGTTATTTTTTAGTGAAAGTGTGTGTTTGTGATCTTCTATTAGTTACCGGGCCCGATTAGCTCAGTCGGTTACGCGTCTGACTATCAATCTGGGGGTCGTGAGTTTGAATCCCCGCCCGGCAACAGTCTCAGTGATGATTGATATATGACATTGTGTCTCATTATCATTCGTCTCTCACCGCTGATTCAAGTGGGAAAGTTATCAGTTACTTGCGGAGATGGGGTGTGCTCAAGTACTGGTTAAGCCAAGGAAACAGTGGTCAGGTTAACTGATTGTCTGTTAGCCCTCAATGGCATAAAAATGACACTAAATAATCAATCAATCAATCAATAATCAATTAGTTCAAAGTGTGTGTTTCTGCCTAACTTAGCTCACCTGGGCATAGCTTAAGGTGAGCTATTCTGATTGCCAGGTGTCTGCCGCTGTATGTAAACTTTTTGTCAAGTGCACTCGAATACCCAAATTTTCCATTTGATCTTCATCAAACTTACATGATAGATAATCATAATATCTTGGACAAATTCTTGAACTGCCCAAATCAGATGATAAATGCCAGAGCTATGGCACTATTTGATCTTGTATGCACTCTTGCAGCTGCATTTTGTATTTTATCATCACCAAACTTACACAGTGGTTACCAGTATATAACCATAATATCTCAAACAAGTTCTTGAATAGGCCAAATTGGGCAATTAATATTGGAGTTGGTCCTTGAGTCATCAAAAATTGCTTAACTTAATATTGTGTGACCTCTAACACTCTCAGTTTTCCTGTGATCATCAATCATAACACAGTAGTTGTATAACCGTAATACCTTGGATAAGGTCTTGAACTGGCCAAATCGGATAATTCCTCTTAGAGTTTTAGCATTTGAATTATTAAAAATTGTGTTATTTAACACTGCCAGCTTTCATTTGATCTTCACAAAATTTAACAAGTTATCATGAGTTCAAGATATTTCGGAGAAGTTTTAGAACTTGACAAGTCAAATAATTAGAGCTGGAGTTATGGCCCTTGAAATGACCAAAATTGTTTTATTTGATTTTGTGTGCAGTCTAGCATACTTACACAGTAGTTATATACCAGTAACCATTATACAAATTCTTGAACTGGCCAAATCGGATAATTATTGTCAGAATTAAGGCCCTTGATTCATCAGAAATTGCGTTATTTGACTTTGTGTGTACTAAAGCACTGGCATTCTGCATTTGATATTCTTCAATTTTCACAGTACATTAGAACTTTGGTGGCTTGAACACGGATATGGCTGGAACACCACATTTAGCTCAAACCACTTATCTGGTCCTGGCCGAATTCCTATTTCGATTGTCTTCCATTGCACTTTTTGTGTTGAAAAGAGCCATTTTCACTTATGTTTGACCACTTGAGCACAAAGTTCTCTGATTTATTCAAGATATCCGTGTTTTGTTTGACTGAGAAACATTTATTTTGTTTTTTTAAATGAATGCTTGTGTCTGCTGAGAATCAAGTTTATTCTTTTTTTAGCTCTTCTTTTTGAAAAAAAACGAAGAGCTATTGTCATGACCCTGGTATTGTCATCACCGTTGTTGTCGTCTTCTGCTGGTTAAAGTTTTATGTTTAGCTCAGCTTTTCCTCTGTTTCTGAATAAAAAACTTGTGTAACGGTGACTAAACTTCATAAACACATTTATATTATGTTAAAGATACCGTGTATATAGCTAACTTACTTAAATTTCCATACAAGATAACTATGCAACCACTCATTGGAAGTGAATGCAACTTTGCGTGTGTGTTCACCATCATCAATGGAACACACACAGACAAGAACCATAACTCTGGATTGCATTTTGGCACAGTTATGGCCCTTTTTGGACTTAGACACCTAGGAGCGAGCTTTGTTGTCTTCTGACAACTCTTGTTTAAATTTTGTTCTGTAGTGAATTAGATACACTGTCCCTTCCCAACTTTGTTACCAACCCCAAGACGCCCTCCCCCTTCAACTTTTTTTTATTGTATTAAAAGTGCACAGCCCTGTTTATTGAACTTAGGCATATGTACATCCCCGCATCCACACCCAAATTCTAAAAGAAAAGTGGATTAAATTAAATACATTTTGGCTTAAGTACTAGCTAGCTAGCCATAGCCAGACATAGACATGGTGTATATTCTGCCCTAATAGTCTTACTTGCACATACAAAGATGATTTTATTAATACAGATATATCTGTTTTTCTGATGGTACATTATAATATACTGTTCTGTGACAAGGCTAGAATATTGTAGTCGAGTTAATGCTGTTCTCCGACATCTCTTTTTTTTTTCTTTTTTTTTTTTAAATCTATTTTCTTTTTTTTGTAATAGTATTGATTTTTTAAACTAATTATCATTATGTATAAAAAGTTTGCTTCACTGACTTTGACCTACTTAATAAATTTGGAAAAAAGATGAGCGTCTGCACCCGCTTGCAGTGCTCTTGTTCATTAAAATGCCGATTTCAACTTACGAGGTGTTTTGTAGTTACATCTTTACTATACAAGCAACTTAGGTTCATCCTAATCATTGATTATCATTTTCTAAATCCGAAGTAAGATAAAGAGTAACTGATGGTCTCCAAAATTTGTTTCAACACATCTGATATTCATAAATAAACTGATTTTGATAAAACTTACTTTACAGTGGAAGAGAAACTTGGGGATGGATGAGTTGATGGAGTGGAGTCATGTTACTGGATCAGCCGTCAAGGATCATCCAGTAAGTATTGTGCCCAATGCAATGTAATGCCTCCTTGTCATAATATGTGGTATAAAATGTATATTATTGTGTGCCTACACATCTGTATGTATATACATATAATGGATTTCCATATATTTTTTGTCTTCTCTGCTCCTGTTACTGATTTCAAGGCATTGCCCTTTAAAATTACTATAGTTTTTATCTGGCAACTGCATCCCTTATCAATGACAAGAGAACTATTTTGCAATATTTTTACAATTGTTTATACAGATTATGATCTGCTTCAGGTGAGTAGATCAAAGTCTAGTATAGGAATACTATGGGAAAACGGAAAATTCTAATTTTTCCAGTTGTGCAGAATTGTTATTCAGTTTGAGATCTGAAGCACCTACTAGTCATAGCGGATAAGATTTAATTAATTAAGCAGAATTGAATTTCTTTAAGAGGCCAGGTGGTGTTACAAAATGGTTAACATTGAAAATTTTCAAAAATCTTATTCTTAACAAGCAGTCAGTCTAAGGGCAACAAAAGGGTTGAAATTGCGAAATTTCAAAAATCTTTCTCTGGATAACCTTTCTGTCAAGCTTGTTCATAATTATATGATATGAAAGTTTCCTAACATCAGCAAGGGATTGAAGATTCTGAAAATCATGGGGCTGGGATATACATGTATAGGGACCCTATAAAGTGATTTTTTCTTTTACATAGGAATATTGTGGGGAAAATTGAAATTTTTACATTTTTGCATGCATGTCACTGTGTACAGAAAAACTTCTATTTAAAATCTAAAGCATTGTCTGTTCATAGCAAATCCCTATGAGTGAGTGATCGAAGTTCTCACAAATGAACTGGGATGTATATAAGGGTTCTGTATGGGAACAGTATGGGAATTTAAAATATTTCCTTTTCATAGTAATTAACATTTTGTTCAGTAAGGGTGTGTCGGGGGGTATTTATCCATAAGGGGTTAAGACGATTTCCAAAGAGGGTTGATATTGCGAAATTTCAAAAAGTGATACGGCCACTATGAGACAGTAGAGCATCCTCAGGCCCTCTTGGACCTTTTGTATTTAGGAAAATAAACAGCGGACATCACAGAGCTCTGCCTTTTTATAGAAAACAACAACATATCAAGTACTGTGCATTTTTATGAGTGGATACATTCCTGCTATGAATGAAAACCTTCATCTGTATTGTTTGACCTGGCATGGTCAGCTCCGTAGATAGTCCATCTGATTAACAAATCAGGGGTCTTGAGTTGTATCCACACACCTGGTCACAGTCTCTGTATTGGTTGATATACAACATTGTGTCTCATTATCATTTGTCTCTCACTGCTGATTCAATTAGGAAAGTTATCAGTTAATTGTGTAGATGGGTATGCTCGAGTTCTGGTTAACCTTTCAGGATCCAAGGAAAGAGTAGTTAGGTTTACTGATTGTCGGTTAGCCCTCGATGGCATTAAATGATGCTAAATATTCAAACAAACAATGTCGGTGTCAGTTGTTAGAACACCTCAGTCAAATGATATGCTACTGATAAGGAAATGGGCAGGGCATTTATCACCTTGTGTAATTGAGACACATGATGCATTTTGATGCTTTTGATACATTTTCCTTTTAAAAATAACATTATTTCTAAAGATAATGAATAAATAAATTATCAAATCTTTTAATTTAAAATACTCTGGTATATAATAATGCAGACCCTTTATTTCATTTCTGTGTTGGTAAATAGATTATAGTTATCTATTTTTTCCATACATTTGTGGTTATCTATGACAAGCCGTGTAAAATGTACATTAATTTCAATAGAAAAAAGTAAATATCAATTTGTGTTTTCAAAGATATTTAGCTGATATGAGCATGGTGAGCAATTCTGACCATTCTGTTTCTGTCAGACTCTACCATCCTTCCACAAACTGTTTTGTTGTGTGCACTCTAATTCCCTAATTTTTAGCTTTACTGGCCAAAGGCCAGAAGTGCTTATGCGATGGCGCGTTGTCTGTCGTCCGTCGTCGTCGTCTGACGTCTGTCGTCTATCGTCTGTTAGCAGCACTTTCTCTGAAACCACTAGGCCAATTAAACTGAAACTTCACATGGGTGTTTCTGTTGCATAGGAGACTATACAGAAGATTTTTTTTTCGATCTGAAATTCAAGATGGCCGCCATTACTAAAAATAGTCCAAAACTAAAAAAATCTTCTTCTCATGAACGGCCCAACAGATTTTCAAAATGTTTATGTAGTAATGATGACCAACTATAGTTTTGTTAGATTTGTTCAAATGGTGTCCCTAGGGTTAAATATGACCCCGCCCTGAGGGTTCAATTAGGGGACACATGTCATTATAATATTTTATTTATTTATTTTTTTTAAATGGAAATGATTTTGCCTATATGTTCACAGAAGCATTGTGTGATGAAGGAGGTTCAGATTTGTAAAGATGACGTGGTTCCACTGCCTTCAGGGGTCAGAAGGGGCCCCAAAAGGGTAAAAATTGGGAATTAGTAAATTTGTTTTTTTAAGAACCGGTATGTCAGATTTGTTCATATTTTGCATAAATTATCCCTATGTGTAGGGGTTTGATTGCAGATAAGAATTTAGGGGCTAAAATATATAGGGGCCCTGTAAGGGGACTTAGAATTTTACATAAGGATACTATGGGAAAACAGAAAATTCTCTTTTTCTTTCATCTGTTCTTAAACCACTAGGCCAATTAAACTGAAACTTCACATGGGTGTTTCTTTTGCATAGGAGACTATACAGAAGATTTATTTTTTTTATCTGAAATTCAAGATGGCCGCCATCACTAAAAATAGTCCAAAACTTAAAAAATCTTCTTCTCATGAACGGCCCAACAGATTTTCAAAATGTTTATGTAGTAATGATGACCAACTATAGTTTTGTTAGATTTGTTCAAATGGTGTCCCTAGGGGTAAATATGACCCTGCCCCGAGGGTTCAATTAGGGGACACATGTCATTATAATATTTTTTTTTTTTTTTTTTAAAATGGAAATGATTTTGCCTATATGTTCACAGAAGCATTGTGTGGTGAAGGAGGTTCAGATTTGTAAAAATGACTGGGTTCCACTGTCTTAAGGGGTCAGGAGGGGCCCCAAAAGGGTAAAAATTGGGAATTAGTAAATTTGTTTTCTTAAGAATCGGTATGTCAGATTTGTTCATATTTTGCATAAATTATCCCTATGTGTAGGGGTTTGATTGCAGATAAGAATTTAGGGGCTAAAATATATAGGGGCCCTGTTAGGGGACTTAGAATTTTACATAAGGATACTATTGGAAAACAGAAAATTCTCTTTTTCTTTCATCTGTTCTTAAACCACTAGGCCAATTAAACTGAAACTTCACATGGGTGTTTCTATTGCATAGGAGACTATACAGAAGATTTTTTTTTTTTATCTGAAATTCAAGATGGCCACCGTTACTAAAAATAGTCCAAAACTTAAAAAATCTTCTTCTCATGAACGGCCCAACAGATTTTCGAAATGTTTATGTAGTAATGATGACCAACTATAGTTCTGTTGGATTTGTTCAAATGGTGTCCCTAGGGTTAAAAATGACCCTGCCCCGGGAGTTCAATTAGGGGACACATGTCAATATAATATAATTTTTTTATTTTTTTTTTAAATGGAAATAATTTTGCCTATATTTTCACTAAAGCATTGTAGGTAAAGGATGTTAAGATTTGTAAAAATGACTGGGTTCCTATGTCTTAAGGGGTCAGGAGGGGCCCCAAAAGGGTACAAATTGGGAATTAGTAAAATTGTTTTCTTAAGAACCGGTATGTCAGCTTTGTACATATTTGATATAAATTATCCCTAAGTGTAGGGGTTTGATTGCAGATAAGAATTTGGGCTAAAATATATAGGGGCCCTGTAAGGGGACTTAGAGTTTTACGTAGGAATACTGTGGGAAAACAGAAAATTCTCTTTTATTTTTCATTTATTCTGAAACCACTAGGCCAATTAAACTGAAACTTCACATGGATGTTTCTATTGCATAGGAGACTATATAAAAGATTTATTTTTTCTATCTAAAATTCAAGATGGCCACCATTACTAAAAATAGTCCAAACCTTAAAAAATCTTCTCATGAACAGTCCAACAGATTTTCAAAATGTTTATGTAGTAATGATGACCAACTACAGTATTGTTAGATTTGTTCAAATGGTGTCCCTAGAGTTAAAAATGACCCCGCCCTGATGTTTCTATTGTATAATAGAATTTCAAAAAGTGCTATGGCCACTATGAGTCAGTAGAGCGTCCTCAGGCCCTCTTGGGCCTCTTGTTTATTAGTTGTGCATAGCAGATTTTTTGTTTTTTTAACTTCCTAAATCAGATAATTACTGTTAGAGTTGAGGTCATTGAATCATCAAATAATGTCACATTAGCACCCACATTTTTTATTTGATCTTCAACTATCCTTCACAGTAATTATATAACCATAGACTCTCAGATAATTTCTTGAAATAGCCAAATCAGAGAATAAATGTCAGAGTTATGACTCCTTGAATTGCAAAAAAGTTTATAAATGTTCTTTGCATTAAAATATTTATTTTTCATTGGGTTCTTTTTAAATTGTAGTAACATTATGGTCACAACAAATAACATAGCTTTATAGTGACAATACATAAAGTAGCAATATGGTGACAAATACATAAAGTAGCAATATGGTGACAACCAATAAAGCAGCAATATAGTGATGACATATAAAGTAGCAATTTGGTGACAATTCATAAAGTAGCAATATGGTGTCAACCAATTACTTAGTCATAAAGTGACCACAAATAAAGAAGCGATATAGTGGCAACAAATAAAGTAGCAATATAGTGACAACATATTAAATAGCAACATGGTGACAATACATAAAGTAGCAATATGGTGACAATACACGAAGTAGCCATATAGTAACAATAATTAAAGTAACCACATAGTGACAACAAATACAGTATCAATATGGTGACAGTACATAATGCAGCAATAAAGTGACATCAAATAAAGTAGCAATACGATGACAATACATAATTCTAATTATATAAAGAAGCAATATAATGACAGCAAATAAAGAAGAAGTATAGTGACAACATATAAAGTAGCAATATGGTGACAACAAAAAAAGAAGCAATATGGTGACAACAAATACAGTAGTAATATGGTGACAATACATAAAGTAGCAATAAAGTGACCACAAATAAAAAAGCAATATAATGACAGCAAATAAAGAAGCAGTCAAGTGACAACATATAAAGTAGCAATATGGTGACAATACATAAAGTAGCAATATAACGACAACAATTAAAGTAGTAATATGATGACAATACATAAAGTAGCAATAAAGTGACAAAAAATTAAGTAGCAATATGGTGACAACAAATAAAAAAGCAATATGTTGACAACAAATAAAATAGCAATATGGTGACAACAAATAAAAAAGCAATATGGTGACACCAAATAAAGTAGCAATATGGTGACAATACATAAAGTATCCATGTAATAACAATAGTTAAAGTAGCAATAAGGTGACAACAAATACAGTAGCAATATGACAGCAGTACATATAGTAGCAATATAGTGATACCAAATAAAATAGCAATATGATGACAATACATAAAGTAGCAATAAAATGACAATAAATAAAGAAGCAATATGGTGACAACAAATAAAGAAGCAATATAGTGACACCAAATGGAGAAACAATATGATGACAATACATAAAGTAGCAATAAAGTGACAATAAATACAAAAGCAGTATGGTGACAACAAATAAAGTAGCAATATGATGACAATACATAAAGTAGCAATAAAGTGACAATAAATAAAGAAGCAATATGGTGACAACAAATAAAGTAGCAATATGGTGACAACAAATGAAGATACAATAAAGTGACCACGCATAAAAAATCAATATGGTGACAACAAATAAAGTAGCAATAAAGTGACCACACATAATGTAGCTATGTGGTGACAACAAATAAAGTAGCAATATGATGACAATACATAAAATAGCAATAAAGTGACAACAAATACAGTAACAATTTGGTGACAACAAATAAAGTAGCAATAAAGTGACCACACATAAAGTAGTAATATGATGACAATACATAAAGTAGCAATAGAATGACAACAAATAAAGTAGCAATATGATGACAACCAATAGCATAGTAATAAAGTAATATATGTTTTTATCTTTATAGGACTGGTACCTTCAAGAGGCATCAGAGAAAATCTCATTTGTATTCCACAGTGAAGTGAAAAACAGTACCTGATGATAATAGATTGGTTGTAGTATTTGTATTCCACAGTGCAGTGAAGAACACCACCTGATGATTATAAATTGGTTGTAGTATTTGTAATCTACAGTGAAGTAAAGAACAGCACCTGAAGATTCAAGATTGGTTGTAGTATTTGTAATCCACAGTGAAGTGAAGAACAGCACCTGATGATTATAGATTGGTTGTAGTATTTGTAATCCACAGTGAAGTGAAGAACAGCACCTGAAGATTCAAGATTGGTTGTAGTACTTGTAATCCACTGTAAAGTGAAGAACACCACCTGATGATTATAGATTGGTTGTAGTATTTGTAATCCACAGTGAAGTGAAGAACACCACCTGATGATTATAGATTGGTTGTAGTATTTGTAATCTACAGTGAAGTGAAGAACAGCACCTGATGATTATAGATTGGTTGTAGTATTTGTAATCCACTGTAAAGTGAAGAACACCACCTGATGATTATAGATTGGTTGTAATATTTGTAATCCACAGTGAAGTGAAGAACACCACCTGATGATTATAGATTGGTTGTAGTATTTGTAATCTACAGTGAAGTGAAGAACAGCATCTGAAGATTCAAGATTGGTTGTAATATTTGTAATCCACAGTGAAGTGAAGAACAGCACCTGATGAATATAGATTGATTGTAGTATTTGTAATCCACAGTGAAGTGAAGAACAGCACCTGATGATTATAGATTGGTTGTAGTATTTGTTATCCACAGTGAAGTGAAGAACATCACCTGATGATTATAGATTGGTTGTAGTATTTGTATTCCACAGTGAAGTGAAGAACAGCACCTGATGATTATAGATTGGTTGTAGTATTTGTAATCCACTGTAAAGTGAAGAACAGCACCTGATGATTATAGATTGGTTGTAGTATTTGTAATCCACAGTGAAGTGAAGAACAGCACCTGATGATTATAGGTTGGTTGTAGTATTTGTAATCCACAGTGAAGTGAAGAACAGCACCTGATGATTATAGATTGGTTGTAGTATTTGTAATCCACTGTAAAGTGAAGAACAGCACCTGAAGATTATAGGTTGGTTGTAGTATTTGTAATCCACAGTGAAGTGAAGAACAGCACCTGATGATTATAGATTGGTTGTAGTATTTGTAATCCACTGTAAAGTGAAGAACATCACCTGATGATTATAGATTGGTTGTAGTATTTGTATTCCACAGTGAAGTGAAGAACAGTACCTGATGATTATAGATTGGTTGTAGTATTTGTAATCCACAGTGAAGTGAAGAACAGCACCTGATGATTATAGATTGGTTGTAGTATTTGTAATCCACAGTGAAGTGAAGAACAGCACCTGATGATTATAGGTTGGTTGTAGTATTTGTATTCCACAGTAAAGTGAAGAACAGCACCTGATGATTATAGATTGGTTGTAGTATTTGTAATCCACAGTGAAGTGAAGAACAGCACCTGATGATTATAGATTGGTTGTAGTATTTGTAATCCACAGTGAAGTGAAGAACAACACCTGATGATTATAGATTGGTTGTAGTATTTGTATTCCACAGTGAAGTGAAGAACAGCACCTGATGATTATAGATTGGTTGTAGTATTTGTATTCCACAGTGAAGTGAAGAACAGCACCTGATGATTATAGATTGGTTGTAGTATTTTATAATGACAGCTGAACAAATGGTACTATGTTGCAACACTGGGTATATGGATGTTATGTAATAGTTAAAGTGGATGGTGAATTTGACAAGACCTGCTAAGTAAACAATGTGTTGTAACACCTGATAAATGTAAACTGTAATAACATTTGATAATTGTATACTCTGTTATAATACCTGATACATTTCTACTGTGTTGTTACACCTTATAAATGCACACTCTGTTATAACACCTGATAAATGTGTACTGTGTTATAACACCTGATAAATATACACTGTGTTTTAACATGTAATAAATGAACACTGTGTTATAACACCTGATAGATGTACTATGTGTTGTAACACCTAATAGATGTACACTGTGTTTTAGCACCTGATAAATGACTACTATGTAATAACTACTAACTGATAAATGTACATTGTTGTAACATGTGATAAATGACTACTGTTTTATAATGCCCAACTGATAAATGTACACTGTGTTTTAGCACCTGATAAATGAGTACTGTGTTATAACACCCAGCTGATTAATGTACACTGTTGTAACACCTGATAAATGTACACTGTGTTGTAACACTTGGTAACTGTACACTGTGTTTTAACACCTGATAAATTACTACTGTCTAATAACACCCAACTGATAAATGTACACTGTTGTAACACCTGGTGAATGACTACTGTGTAATAACACCCAACTGATAAATGTACATTGTGTTGTAACACATGATACATGTACACTGTGTTGTAATACCTGATAATTGTACACTGTGTTGTAACACCTGATAAATGTACACTGTGCTTTAACACCTAATTAGTGACTACTGTAAAATAACACCCAACTGATAAATGTACAGTGTTATAACTCTTGATAAATGTACACTGTGTTTTAACACCTAATAAATGACTACTGTGTAATAACACGCAACTGATAAACGTACGCTGTTATATCACCTGATAAATGTACACTGTGTTTGAACACCTAATTAATAACTACTGTGTAATCATACCCAACTGATAAATGTACACTGTGTTTTAATACCTAATAAATGACTACTGTGTAATAACACTCAACTGATAAATGTACACTGTTATAACACTTGATAAATGTACACTGTTTTAACACCTAATAAATGACTGCTGTGTAATAACACTCAACTGATAAAAGTACACTGTTATAACACCTGATAAATCGATTTATTATTATCTTTATTACACTCAATCCATTTACAGTAATGACAACATGAGGTTATATAATACAGTAGTTAACATGACTTTAGTAAACTTAAAGGAAATAGAAATGCTCCTATATATTTATATATATTTAATTTCACACATGCAACATACGCACTCACATCCTCAAAGGTGTGCAACCATGCAAGCACGCACGCACGCACACACACAACAACAAAAATTTCAATATGCTTTGTGAACAAGAAATATTACAATTATTGTCATAAATTCAATAAACATTCAATTTTTTATATACATGAAAGTATGTGTTTTGTTTTGCTTTATATTTACATTCAAATGTTTACTAGGGATCAATAACACTATATGTTTGTGTTAATTTTAATTTAATATCCCTTGATTGCTTTCCACTCGAAAATGCAAAAAGGAATAAGATATCTCAAGGAAACTAGTTTTATTAGCTCACCTGAGCCAAAGGCTCACAGGTGAACTTTTGTGATCGCCTGGTGTCGGTGGTCTGTTGTCCGTCATCCGTCGTTAACTTTTAGCTTCTAACAACTTATACTCTGAAACCACCAGGCCAATTTTGATATAACTTCACAGAAATGTTCCTTGGGTGACCCTCTACCAAGTTTATTCAAGCCATCTTGATTCATCAAAAAACATGGCCGCCAGGGGACGGGCCAAGTTTAATTAGTAAAAACTTAAAAAATCTTCTTGCCAGAAACTACTGGCTGGATTTTAAAATAATTTCAAAGAAATGTTCCTTGGGTGACCCTCTACCAACTTTGTTCAAGCCATTTTGATTCGTCAAAAAACATGGCAGCCAGGATGTGAGGTTAGTTTACTATATAAACTATCGCAAAAAACTTAAAAAATCTTCTTATTAGAAATTACTGGCTCTATTTTAAAATGATTTCACAGAAATGTTCCTTGTGTGACTCTCTACCAAGTTTGTCCTTGTTTTATAGCATAAATGTCTGTACATAGCAATTATCGTAAGAATAGGTAATAAACTCTTTAAATAAAATTTTTTTCACTATTATTATACAATATTATACCAGATATATGTTTTAAAAGATAATTCATCATAATAAGATGAATGATACAATTATAATCAATGATTGAAATATTAATCATGAATTGGACACCTTTTTAAAATAGGTGTTTTCCTGAATATAAAGTCAGAGTTTCTAAGGTTCAGGCAGGGATGGTTAACTGCTTCATAATAAAGTAATACCATATTTTTAGCTAGTTTCTTTTGCTGCAAGAAGTCTGCTTGAGATTTTCAGTGTCAAAGTGTACTTGAAACCTCAGAGGAGCAGCTTAATTGTGATGGGGGGAGAGTGCACTGCGACAAATATTCTTTTTACCGATAGGCCTTGGGAAGTGTGTTTGAAACTCATAGGAATATTTATTGTGCTGGAACTGGGGATTGTTTCATGTACAATAGTTTAGTCTGATGCTTTAGTTTGTAACTGTTTTTAAACATAACAGGTTTTGTGCTAGAACTGGATTTTTATCTTAGTTCAAAGACTTGGTTTTAGAACAGTCTCCAAACGTATAAGTGTATATTTATGCTGGAGCTGAGCATTGCTCCAAGCATACAGTTTTGTTATTAGTTTGAAACCGTTCTCAAACAATAACTTTATTCAGTACTGAAACTTGGCTTTGTTTCATGCGCTTTAGTTTAGTTTGAAGACTAAGGTTTCAAACAGTCTTCAAACATATAGGTGTACTTTTATGTTGGATAAACAGTGTTCAAGACATAGCTTTGGTTTGAGTTTGAAACAAGTCTCAAACGTATGCTGTCCAGTCATGTTGTCTGAACAGCTGGTCTCATTATTTAACTAGTGTTGAACAACAGTTAGTTCAACTCTAAAGGGTTTGAAACATTATACTGTATATAGTTGATTGGTATGATCATTTGTCTGTATGATTTCTAAATATTAGAATCATTTTATTATTATTTTTGTTTGAAATTAACTAATCATAAGGCAAGAAGCCTGAGGAAAATTTGTATATTAGATAGTTTGAACAAAACGTTTAACATAGTTTCAAGCTAGGCTGTTTCACAGCTTAATCCGTTGAAGACACAGTCGCCTAACAAATACAATACATAAAGTAGCAATAAAAAGACAACAAATTAAGTAGCAATATGGTAACAACAAATAAAAAAGCTATATGTTGACAACAAATAAAGTAACAATATGGTGCCAACAAATAAAGTAGCAATATGTTGAAAACAAATAAAGTAGCAATATGGTGACAACAAATAAAGTAGCAATAAATTGACCATGAATGAAGTAGCAATATGATGACAACAAATATAGTAGCAATATGGTGACACCAAATAAAGTAACAATATGGTGACAATACATAAAGTAGCAATGTAGTAAAAATAGTTAAAGTAGCAATAAAGTGACAACAAATACAGTAGCAAATGGCAACAGTACATATAGTAGCAATATAGTGACACAAAATAAAGTAGCAATATGATGACAATACATAAAGTAGCAATAAAGTGACAATAAATAAAGAAGCAATATGGTGACAACAATTAAAGAAGCAATATAGTGACACCAAATGAAGAAACACTGATGACAAAACATAAAATAGCAATAAAGTGACAATAAATAAAAAAGCAATATGGTGACAACAAATAAAGTAGCAATATGATGACAATACATAAAATAGCAATAAAGTGACAACAAATAAAGTAACAATTTGGTGACAACAAATAAAGTAGCAATATGTTGACAACAAATTAAGTAGCAATTTGGTGACAACAAATAAAGTAGCAATAAAGTGACCACACATAAAGTAGCAATATGATGACAATACATAAAGTAACAATAAAGTGACAACAAAATTAATAAAGTAGCAATATGATGACAACCAATAGCATAGTTATAAAGTAATATATGATTTTAGCTCACCCAAGCCTAAGGCTCACAGGTGAGCTTTTGTGATCGCCTGGTGTCCATTGTCTGTCGTCCATTGTCTGTTGTTCGTCTTTAACTTTCAGCTTCTAACAAGTTCTCCTCTGAAACCACTGGGTCAATTTTGATATAACTTCACAGAAATGTTTATTGTGTGACCCTCTACCAAATTTGTTCAAGCCATGTTGAATCATCAAAAAAATGGTGGCCAGGGGGTGGGGTTAGTTGATGTATAAGCTATAGTAAAAACTTAAAAAATCTTCTTGTCAGAAACTACTGGCTCGATTTTAAAATTATTTCACAGAAATGATCCTTGGGTGACCCTTTACCAAGTTTGTTCAAGCCATCTTGACTGTCAAAAAACATGGCAGCCAGGGGGTGGTGTAAGTTTACTATAAAGCTATATTAAAAACTTAAAAAATCTTCATGTAGGAAACTACTGGCTTGATTTTAAAATAATTTCACAGAAATGTTCCTTGGGTGACTCTCAACCAAGTTTGTTCAAGCCATCTTGATTCGTCAAAAAACATGGCAGCCAGGGGGTAGGGTTAGTTCATTATAAAAGCTATAGTATAAACTTAAAAAATCTTCTTGTCAAAAACTACTGGCTCAATTTTAAAATAATTTCACAGAAATGTTCCTTGGGTGACCCTTTACCAAGTTTGTTCAAGCCATTTTGATACGTCAAAAAACATGGCAGCCAGGGGGTGGGGTTAGTTTTATGTCAAATTACTTCCCCTGTTTTATAGCATTAATGTCTGTATATAGCAATTATTATAAGAAGAGGTAATAAACTCTTTAAATAAACTTTTTTTTTCTATTATTATACAATATTATACCAGATATAAGTTTTAAAAGATGATTCATCATAAAAAGTTGAATGATACAATAAAAATCAATGATTGAAATATTATTCATAAATCATGAACCATTTCATAATATGTGTTTTTCTGAACCAGGGATGGTTTACTGCTTCATAATAAAGCAATACCATATATTTAGCTAGTTTCATAACAACAAGAAGTCTACTTGAGATTTTCAGTGTCAAAGTGTACTTGAAATCTTGGAGGAGGAGCTTAATTGTTTTTGGGGGAGAGTGCACTGCGACAGAGATTCTTTCAAGTGATATACTTTGGGAAGGCTTGTGTTTGAAACTCATAGGAATATTTATTGTGCTGGAACTGCGGATTGTTTCATGCACAATAGTTTAGTTTAATGCTTTAGTTTGAAACCGTTATCAAACATAACAGGTTTGTTTTGTGCTGGAACTGGATTTTTATCTTAGTTCAAAGACTTAGCATCTATAGTAAAAGCTTCAAAAGTCTTGTCAGAATCTACTGACCTGATTTCAATGTAATTTCACTGACATTTACCATGGGTGAACCTCTACCAAGTTTCAACTCTTCTACACATATTTTACATCTTCAAAACAAATAAAAATTCTTGCCCATCTCGTTTTTCTGGAATTTTGAGTGTACATGTATTATATAATCTACTTAAGTTGGGTGAATCAAGGTCAGTCAGGTGAGTGATATAGGGCAGTCTTGGCCTTCTTGTTATCTTTATAGGACTTACCTTCAAGAGGCATCAGAAAGAATCTCATTTGTATTCCACAGTGAAGTGAAGAACAGCACCTGATGATTATAGATTGGTTGTAGTATTTGTATTCCACTGTAAAGTGAAGAACAGCACCTGATGATTATAGATTGGTTGTAGTATTTGTAATCCACAGTGTAGTGAAGAACAGCACCTGATGATTATAGGTTGGTTGTAGTATTTGTAATCCACAGTGAAGTGAAGAACAGCACCTGATGATTATAGATTGGTTGTAGTATTTGTAATCCACAGTGAAGTGAAGAACAGCAGCTGATGATTATAGATTGGTTGTAGTATTTGTAATCCACAGTGAAGTGAAGAACAGCACCTGATGATTATAGATTGGTTGTAGTATTTGTAATCCACAGTGAAGTGAAGAACAGCACCTGATGATTATAGGTTGGTTGTAGTATTTGTAATCCACAGTGAAGTGAAGAACAGCACCTGATGATTATAGATTGGGTGTAGTATTTGTATTCCACAGTGAAGTGAAGAACAGCACCTGATGATTATAGATTGGTTGTAGTATTTGTAATCCACAGTGAAGTGAAGAACAGCACCTGATGATTATAGATTGGTTGTAGTATTTGTATTCCACAGTGAAGTGAAGAACAACACCTGATGATTATAGGTTGGTTGTAGTATTTGAAATCCACAGTGAAGTGAAGAACAGCACCTGATGATTATAGGTTGGTTGTAGTATTTGTAATCCACAGTGAAGTGAAGAACAGCACCTGATGATTATAGATTGGGTGTAGTATTTGTATTCCACAGTGAAGTGAAGAACAACACCTGATGATTATAGGTTGGTTGTAGTATTTGTAATCCACAGTGAAGTGAAGAACAGCACCTGATGATTATAGGTTGGTTGTAGTATTTGTAATCCACAGTGAAGTGAAGTACAGCACCTGATGATTATAGATTGGGTGTAGTATTTGTATTCCACAGTGAAGTGAAGAACAGCACCTGATGATTATAGATTGGTTGTAGTATTTGTAATCCACAGTGAAGTGAAGAACAGCAGCTGATGATTATAGGTTGGTTATAGTATTTGTAATCCACAGTGAAGTGAAGAACAGCACCTGATGATTATAGATTGGTTGTAGTATTTGTAATCCACAGTGAAGTGAAGAACAACACCTGATGATTATAGGTTGGTTGTAGTATTTGTAATCCACAGTGAAGTGAAGAACAGCACCTGATGATTATAGGTTGGTTGTAGTATTTGTATTCCACAGTGAAGTGAAGAACAGCACCTGATGATTATAGATTGGTTGTAGTATTTGTAATCCACAGTAAAGTGAAGAACAGCACCTGATGATTATAGATTGGTTGTAGTATTTGTAATCCACAGTGAAGTGAAGAACAGCACATGATGATTATAGATTGGTTGTAGTATTTGTAATCCACAGTGAAGTGAAGAACAGCACCTGATGATTATAGATTGGTTGTAGTATTTGTATTCCACAGTGAAGTGAAGAACAGCACCTGATGATTATAGATTGGTTGTAGTATTTGTAATCCACTGTAAAGTGAAGAACAGCACCTGATGATTATAGATTGGTTGTAGTATTTGTATTCCACTGTAAAGTGAAGAACAACACCTGATGATTATAGATTGGTTGTAGTATTTGTAATCCACAGTGAAGTGAAGAACAGCACCTGATGATTATAGATTGGTTGTAGTATTTGTATTCCACTGTAAAGTGAAGAATAGCACCTGATGATTATAGATTGGTTGTAGTATTTGTAATCCACAGTAAAGTGAAGAACAGCACCTGATGATTATAGATTGGTTGTAGTATTTGTAATCCACAGTGAAGTGAAGAACAGCACCTGATGATTATAGATTGGTTGTAGTATTTGTAATCCACAGTGAAGTGAAGAACAGCACCTGATGATTATAGATTGGTTGTAGTATTTGTATTCCACAGTGAAGTGAAGAACAGCACCTGATGATTATAGATTGGTTGTAGTATTTGTAATCCACTGTAAAGTGAAGAACAGCACCTGATGATTATAGATTGGTTGTAGTATTTGTATTCCACTGTAAAGTGAAGAACAGCACCTGATGATTATAGATTGGTTGTAGTATTTGTAATCCACAGTGAAGTGAAGAACAGCACCTGATGATTATAGATTGGTTGTAGTATTTGTATTCCACTGTAAAGTGAAGAATAGCACCTGATGATTATAGATTGGTTGTAGTATTTGTAATTCACAGTGAAGTGAAGAACAGCACCTGATGATTATAGATTGATTGTAGTATTTGTAATCCACAGTGAAGTGAAGAACAGCACCTGATGATTATAGATTGGTTGTAGTATTTGTAATCCACATTGAAGTGAAGAACAGCACCTGATGATTATAGGTTGGTTGTAGTATTTGTAATCCACTGTAAAGTGAAGAACAGCACCTGATGATTATAGATTGGTTGTAGTATTTGTAATCCACAGTGAAGTGAAGTACACCTACTGATGATTATAGGTTGGTTGTAGTATTTGTAATCCACAGGGAAGTGAAGAACAGCACCTGATGATTATAGGTTGGTTGTAGTATTTGTAATCCACTGTAAAGTGAAGAACAGCACCTGATGATTATAGATTGGTTGTAGTATTTGTATTCCACTGTAAAGTGAAGAACAACACCTGATGATTATAGATTGGTTGTAGTATTTGTAATCCACAGTGAAGTGAAGAACAGCACCTGATGATTATAGATTGATTGTAGTATTTGTAATCCACAGTGAAGTGAAGAACAGGACCTGATGATTATAGATTGGTTGTAGTATTTGTAATCCACATTGAAGTGAAGAACAGCACCTGATGATTATAGATTGGTTGTAGTATTTGTAATCCACATTGAAGTGAAGAACAGCACCTGATGATTATAGATTGATTGTAGTATTTGTAATCCACAGTGAAGTGAAGAACAGCACCTGATGATTATAGATTGGTTGTAGTATTTGTAATCCACATTGAAGTGAAGAACAGCACCTGATGATTATAGGTTGGTTGTAGTATTTGTAATCCACTGTAAAGTGAAGAACAGCACCTGATGATTATAGATTGGTTGTAGTATTTGTATTCCACTGTAAAGTGAAGAACAGCACCTGATGATTATAGATTGGTTGTAGTATTTGTAATCCACAGTGAAGTGAAGAACAGCACTTGATGATTATAGATTGGTTGTAGTATTTGTATTCCACTGTAAAGTGAAGAATAGCACCTGATGATTATAGATTGGTTGTAGTATTTGTAATTCACAGTGAAGTGAAGAACAGCACCTGATGATTATAGATTGATTGTAGTATTTGTAATCCACAGTGAAGTGAAGAACAGCACCTGATGATTATAGATTGGTTGTAGTATTTGTAATCCACAGTGAAGTGAACAACAGCACCTGATGATTATAGATTGGTTGTAGTATTTGTATTCCACAGTGAAGTGAAGAACAGCACCTGATGATTATAGATTGGTTGTAGTATTTGTAATCCACAGTGAAGTGAAGAACAGCACCTGATGATTATAGATTGGATGTAGTATTTGTAATCCACAGTGAAGTGAAGTACACCTACTGATGATTATAGGTTGGTTGTAGTATTTGTAATCCACAGTGAAGTGAAGAACAGCATCTGATGATTATAGGTTGGTTGTAGTATTTGTAATCCACAGTGAAGTGAAGAACAGCACCTGATGATTATAGATTGGTTGTAGTATTTGTAATCCACAGTGAAGTGAAGAACAGCACCTGATGATTATAGATTGGTTGTAGTATTTGTAATCCACAGTGAAGTGAAGAACAGCACCTGATGATTATAGGTTGGTTGTAGTATTTGTAATCCACAGTGAAGTGAAGAACAGCACCTGATGATTATAGGTTGGTTGTAGTATTTGTTATCCACAGTGAAGTGAAGAACAGCACCTGATGATTATAGATTGGTTGTAGTATTTGTAATCCACTGTGAAGTGAAGAACAGCACCTGAAGATTATAGGTTGGTTGTAGTATTTGTAATCCACAGTGAAGTGAAGAACAGCACCTGATGATTATATATTGGTTGTAGTATTTGTAATCCACTGTAAAGTGAAGAAAAGCACCTGATGATTATAGATTGGTTGTAGTATTTGTAATCCACAGTGAAGTGAAGAACAGCACCTGATGATTATAGATTGGTTGTAGTATTTGTATTCCACTGTAAAGTGAAGAACAGCACCTGATGATTATAGATTGGTTGTAGTATTTGTATTCCACTGTAAAGTGAAGAACAGCACCTGATGATTATAGATTGGTTGTAGTATTTGTAATCCACAGTGAAGTGAAGAACAGCACCTGATGATTATAGGTTGGTTGTAGTATTTGTAATCCACAGTGAAGTGAAGAACAGCACCTGATGATTATAGATTGGTTGTAGTATTTGTAATCCACTGTAAAGTGAAGAACAGCACCTGATGATTATAGATTGGTTGTAGTATTTGTAATCCACAGTGAAGTGAAGAACAGCACCTGATGATTATAGATTGGTTGTAGTATTTGTAATCCACTGTAAAGTGAAGAACAGCACCTGATGATTATAGATTGGTTGTAGTATTTGTAATCCACAGTGAAGTGAAGAACAGCACCTGATGATTATAGGTTGGTTGTAGTATTTGTAATCCACAGTGAAGTGAAGAACAGCACCTGATGATTATAGGTTGGTTGTAGTATTTGTAATCCACAGTAAAGTGAAGAATAGCACCTGATGATTATAGATTGGTTGTAGTATTTGTAATCCACAGTGAAGTGAAGAACACCACCTGCTGATTATAGATTGGTTGTAGTATTTGTAATCCACTGTATAGTGAAGAACAGCACCTGATGATTATAGATTGGTTGTAGTATTTGTAATCCACAGTGAAGTGAAGAACAGCACCTGATGATTATAGGTTGGTTGTAGTATTTGTAATCCACTGTAAAGTGAAGAACAGCACCTGATGATTATAGATTGGTTGTAGTATTTGTATTCCACAGTGAAGTGAAGAACAGCACCTGATGATTATAGATTGGTTGTAGTATTTGTAATCCACAGTGAAGTGAAGAACAGCACCTGATGATTATAGATTGGTTGTAGTATTTGTTTTCCACAGTGAACTGAAGAACAGCACCTGATGATTATAGATTGGTTGTAGAATTTGTATTCCACTGTAAAGTGAAGAACAGCACCTGATGATTATAGATTGGTTGTAGTATTTGTAATCCACAGTGAAGTGAAGAACAGCACCTGATGATTATAGATTGGTTGTAGTATTTGTATTCCACTGTAAAGTGAAGAACAGCACCTGATGATTATAGATTGGTTGTAGTATTTGTATTCCACTGTAAAGTGAAGAACAGCACCTGATGATTATAGATTGGTTGTAGTATTTGTAATCCACAGTGAAGTGAAGAACAGCACCTGATGATTATAGATTGGTTGTAGTATTTGTAATCCACAGTGAAGTGAAGAACAGCACCTGATGATTATAGATTGGTTGTAGTATTTGTATTCCACTGTAAAGTGAAGAATAGCACCTGATGATTATAGATTGGTTGTAATATTTGTAATTCACAGTGAAGTGAAGAACAGCACCTGATGATTATAGATTGATTGTAGTATTTGTAATCCACAGTGAAGTGAAGAACAGCACCTGATGATTATAGATTGGTTGTAGTATTTGTAATCCACAGTGAAGTGAAGAACAGCATCTGATGATTATAGATTGGTTGTAGTATTTGTATTCCACAGTGAAGTGAAGAACAGCACCTGATGATTATAAATTGGTTGTAGTATTTGTATTCCACTGTAAAGTGAAGAACAGCAGCTGATGATTATAGATTGGTTGTAGTATTTGTATTCCACAGTGAAGTGAAGAACAGCACCTGATGATTATAGATTGGTTGTAGTATTTGTAATCCACATTGAAGTGAAGAACAGCACCTGATGATTATAGGTTGGTTGTAGTATTTGTAATCCACAGTGAAGTGAAGAACAGCACCTGATGATTATAGATTGGTTGTAGTATTTGTATTCCACTGTAAAGTGAAGAACAGCACCTGATGATTATAGATTGGTTGTAGTATTTGTAATCCACAGTGAAGTGAAGAACAGCACCTGATGATTATAAATTGGTTGTAGTATTTGTAATCCACAGTGAAGTGAAGAACAGCACCTGATGATTATAGATTGGTTGTAGTATTGTGAAGTAAAGAACAGCACCTGATGATTATAGATTGGTTGTAGTATTTGTATTCCACAGTGAAGTGAAGAACAGCACCTGATGATTATAAATTGGTTGTTGTATTTGTATTCCACTGTAAAGTGAAGAACAGCACCTGATGATTATAGATTGGTTGTAGTATTTGTATTCCACAGTGAAGTAAAGAACAGCATCTGATGATTATAAATTGGTTGTAGTATCTCACATTTGTATTCCACAGTGAAGTGAAGAACAGCACCTGATGATTATAAATTGGTTGTAGTATCTCACATTTGTATTCCACAGTGAAGTGAAGAACAGCACCTGATGATTATAAATTGGTTGTAGTATCTCACATTTGTAATCCACAGTGAAATTAAGAACAGCACCTGATGATTATAAATTGGTTGTAGTATCTCACATTTGTATTCCACAGTGAAGTGAAGAACAGCACCTGATGATTATAAATTGGTTGTAGTATCTCACATTTGTAATCTACAGTGAAGTGAAGAACAGCACCTGATGATTATAAATTGGTTGTAGTATTTGTAATCCACATTGAAGTGAAAAACAGCACCTGATGATTATAGATTGGTTGTAGTATTTGTATTCCACTGTAAAGTGAAGAACAGCACCTGATGATTATAGATTGGTTGTAGTATTTGTATTCCACTGTAAAGTGAAGAACAGCACCTGATGATTATAGATTGGTTGTAGTATTTGTATTCCACTGTAAAGTGAAGAACAGCACCTGATGATTATAGATTGGTTGTAGTATTTGTATTCCACTGTAAAGTTAAGAACAGCACCTGATGATTATAGATTGGTTGTAGTATTTGTAATCCACAGTGAAGTGAAGAACAGCACCTGATGATTATAGATTGGATGTAGTATTTGTAATCCACAGTGAAGTGAAGTACACCTACTGATGATTATAGGTTGGTTGTAGTATTTGTAATCCACAGTGAAGTGAAGAACAGCACCTGATGATTATAGGTTGGTTGTAGTATTTGTAATCCACAGTGAAGTGAAGAACAGCACCTGATGATTATAGATTGGTTGTAGTATTTGTAATCCACAGTGAAGTGAAGAAGAGCACCTGATGATTATAGATTGGTTGTAGTATTTGTAATCCACAGTGAAGTGAAGAACAGCACCTGATGATTATAGGTTGGTTGTAGTATTTGTAATCCACAGTGAAGTGAAGAACAGCACCTGATGATTATAGGTTGGTTGTAGTATTTGTAATCCACAGTGAAGTGAAGAACAGCACCTGATGATTTTAGGTTGGTTGTAGTATTTGTAATCCACTGTGAAGTGAAGAACAGCACCTGATGATTATAGATTGGTTGTAGTATTTGTAATCCACAGTGAAGTGAAGAACAACACCTGATGATTATAGATTGGTTGTAGTATTTGTATTCCACTGTAAAGTGAAGAACAGCACCTGATGATTTTAGGTTGGTTGTAGTATTTGTAATCCACTGTAAAGTGAAGAACAGCACCTGATGATTTTAGGTTGGTTGTAGTATTTGTAATCCACTGTAAAGTGAAGAACAGCACCTGATGATTATAGATTGGTTGTAGTATTTGTAATCCACAGTGAAGTGAAGAACATCACCTGATGATTATAGGTTGGTTGTAGTATTTGTAATCCACAGTGAAGTGAAGAACAGCACCTGATGATTATAGATTGGTTGTAGTATTTGTATTCCACAGTGAAGTGAAGAACAGCACCTGATGATTATAGATTGGTTGTAGTATTTGTATTCCACTGTAAAGTGAAGAACAGCACCTGATGATTATAGATTGGTTGTAGTATTTGTATTCCACAGTGAAGTGAAGAACAGCACCTGATGATTATAGATTGGTTGTAGTATTTGTAATCCACAGTGAAGTGAAGAACAGCACCTGATGATTATAGATTGGTTGTAGTATTTGTATTCCACTGTAAAGTGAAGAACAGCACCTGATGATTATAGATTGGTTGTAGTATTTGTATTCCACTGTAAAGTGAAGAACAGCACCTGATGATTATAGATTGGTTGTAGTATTTGTAATCCACAGTGAAGTGAAGAACAGCACCTGATGATTATAGGTTGGTTGTAGTATTTGTAATCCACAGTGAAGTGAAGAACAGCACCTGATGATTATAGATTGGTTGTAGTATTTGTAATCCACTGTAAAGTGAAGAACAGCACCTGATGATTATAGATTGGTTGTAGTATTTGTAATCCACAGTGAAGTGAAGAACAGCACCTGATGATTATAGATTGGTTGTAGTATTTGTAATCCACAGTGAAGTGAAGAACAGCACCTGATGATTATAGATTGGTTGTAGTATTTGTATTTCACTGTAAAGTGAAGAACAGCACCTGCTGATTATAGATTGATTGTAGTATTTGTAATCCACTGTAAAGTGAAGAACAGCACCTGATGATTATAGATTGGTTGTATTATTTGTAATCCACAGTGAAGTGAAGAACAGCACCTGATGATTATAGGTTGGTTGTAGTATTTGTAATCCACAGTGAAGTGAAGAACAGCACCTGATGATTATAGGTTGGTTGTAGTATTTGTAATCCACAGTAAAGTGAAGAACAGCACCTGCTGATTATAGATTGGTTGTAGTATTTGTAATCCACTGTATAGTGAAGAACAGCACCTGATGATTATAGATTGGTTGTAGTATTTGTAATCCACAGTGAAGTGAAGAACAGCACCTGATGATTATAGGTTGGTTGTAGTATTTGTAATCCACAGTGAAGTGAAGAACAGCACCTGATGATTATAGATTGGTTGTAGTATTTGTATTCCACTGTAAAGTGAAGAACAGCACCTGATGATTATAGGTTGGTTGTAGTATTTGTAATCCACAGTGAAGTGAAGAACAGCACCTGATGATTATAGATTGGTTGTAGTATTTGTATTCCACAGTGAAGTGAAGAACAGCACCTGATGATTATAGATTGGTTGTAGTATTTGTAATCCACAGTGAAGTGAAGAACAGCACCTGATGATTATAGATTGGTTGTAGTATTTGTTTTCCACAGTGAACTGAAGAACAGCACCTGATGATTATAGATTGGTTGTAGAATTTGTATTCCACTGTAAAGTGAAGAACAGCACCTGATGATTATAGATTGGTTGTAGTATTTGTAATCCACAGTGAAGTGAAGAACAGCACCTGATGATTATAGATTGGTTGTAGTATTTGTATTCCACTGTAAAGTGAAGAACAGCACCTGATGATTATAGATTGGTTGTAGTATTTTATAATGACAGCTGAACAAATGGTACTATGTTGCAACACTGGGTATATGGATGTTATAGTTGAAGTGGATGGTGTATTTGACAAGACCTGCTAAGTAAACGATGTGTTGTAACACCTGATAAATGTACACTGTTATAACATCTGATACTTGTACACTCTGTTATAACACCTGATAAATTTGTACTGTGTTGTTTCACCTGATAAATGCCCACTCTGTTATAACACCTGATAAATTTGTACTGTGTTGTTTCACCTGATAAATGCCCACTCTGTTATAACACCTGATAAATGTGTACTGTGTTGTAACAGCTGATAAATATACACTGTGTTTTAACATGTAATAAATGAACACTGTTATAACACCTGATTAATGACTACTATGTAATAACTACTAACTGATAAATGTACACTGTTGTAACACCTGATAAATTACTACTGTTTTATAATGCCCAACTGATAAGTGTACACTGTGTTTTAGCACCTGATAAATGACTACTGTGTAATAACACCCAGCTGATTAATGTACACTGTTGTAACACCTGATAAATGTACACTGTGTTGTAACACCTGGTAACCGTACACTGTGTTTTAACACCTGATAAATGACTACAGTCTAATAACACCCAACTGATAAATGTACACTGTTGTAGCACCTGATAAATGACTACTGTATAATAACACCCAACTGTTAAATGTACATTGTGTTGTAACACCTGATAAATGACTACTGTGTAATAACACCCATCTGATAAATGTACATTGTATTGTAACACCTGATACAAGTACACTGTGGTGTAACACCTGATAAATGTACACTGTGCTTTAACACCTAATTAATGACTACTGTGAAGTAAAACCCAACTGATAAATGTACACTGTTATAACACTTGATAAATGTACACTGTGTTTTAAAACTTAATAAATGACTACTGTGTAAGAACACTCAACTGATAAATGTACACTGTTATAATACTTGATAAATGTACACTGTTTTAACACCTAATAAATGACTACTGTGTAATAACACTCAACTGATAAATGTACACTGTTATAACACTTGATAAATGTACACTGTGTTTAAACACCTAATAAATGACTACTGTGTAAGAACACTCAACTGATAAATGTACACTGTTATAATACTTGATAAATGTACACTGTTTTAACACCTAATAAATGACTACTGTGTAATAACACTTAACTGATAAATGTACACTGTTATAATACCTGATAAATGTATTTATTATTATCTTTATTACACTCAATCCATTTACAGTAATGACAACATGAGGTTATATAATACAGTAGTTAACATGACTTCAGTAAAATTAAAGGAAATAGAAAATGCTCCTATATATATATATATATATATTTATATATTTAATTTCACACATGCAAATGAACACACTCACACCCTCAAAAGCACACACACACACACAAGCACACACGCACTCAACAACAAAAATTTTAATATGCATTGTGAACAAGAAATATTACAATTGTCATAATTTTAATAAACATTCATTTTTTATATACATGAAAGTATGTCGTTGGTTTTGCTTTATATTTACATACAAATGTTTACTAGCGATCAATAACACTATATGTTTGTGTTAATTCTAATTTAATATCCCTTGATTGCTTTCCACTCGAAAACGCAAAAAGAAATAAGGTGTCTGAAGGAAACTAGTTTTATTAGCTCACCTGAGCTGAAGGCTCACAGGTGAGCTTTTGTGATCGCCTGGTTTCCGACATCTGTCGTCAGTCGTCTGATGTCTGTCGTCTGTCGTTTACTTTTAGCTTCTAACAACTTCTCCTCTGAAACCACCAGGACAATTTTGATATAACTTCACAGAAATGTTCCTTGGGTGACCCTCTACCAAGTTTGTTCAAACCATCTTGATTCATCAGAACACATGGCGGCCAGGGGGAGGGGCAAGTTTTATTAGTAAAAACTTAAAAAATCTTCTTGTCAGAAACTACTGGCTGGATTTTAAAATAATTTCACAGAAATGTTACTTAGGTGACCCTCTACCAAGTTTGTTCAAGCCATCTTGATTCGTCAAAAAAACATGGCAGCCAGGGAGTGAAGTAAGTTTACTATATACATGTAAGCTATTGTAAAAATTTTAAAAATCTTCTTGTCAGAAACTACTGGCTCGATTTTAAAATAATTTCACAGAAATTTTCCTTGGGTGTCCCTCTACCAAGTTTGTTTAACCCTTTACTTCATAAATACACGTTTTCCTGCACCAATCACAGAAAGCCTTTGAAAACAGTGCAGGAAGAGTTCAGATTGTTCGTAACGAGCAATCTGAACACTTCCTGCACTGATTTCCACTCTGTCAGTTAATATAAACATAATTCACCCATTGTTGATATGTGGTGAATTAATGCTTTCTATATTAGAGGTGTCCAAAGGCGTCTATATGAAGTAAAGGGTTAAGCCATCTTGATTCGTCAAAAAACATGACGGCCAGGGGGTGTTGTTTTTTGTTTTTTGTTTTTTTGTTTTCTTTTCTTTTTAACATTTATTCCACTTTTCATTTACATTATAAATACATAGTATAGCATAGTTGTAATCAAATAACAAATGATCATTATCTTTCTCGCTATAAAACATATCTCTTTCTCTCAGTCTTTCTCCAATTTAATAAGGTGTAGATTTTTTTTATTTTGTTACAGTATTCTAGATATCATTGTTTTTCTAGTGGGAAATAAATGGTAAATTTAATATACTTTGACTAGGTTAAATATATTAGACAATGTTCTCCATATACGGTCTTGTGGTTGTAATTCACTAATATAATTGAAAATTGTCATGTGCCAGGGTCCAGATTCTGCGAGTATCCTTACATTGTTAATAAAGATTATTTTACATATTTTCATTACCAGGATAAAGTTATCCCTTTTTATGTCGTATTAATTTAAATATTAAGAAGTTTATGCCACTGTGCTTTAAAGGTATCAATTTTTCCGTTTTTTATTGCTTTTTCTTTGAGTGATAAAAGTGTATATTTGAGTCTGTTTTTAAAAGCAACAGTGGAAAGTGTTCCATTCAGTCGTCTTGTAGAAAATGTGTAATATTTTATTTCAAGAATAATTTGGATTTCTGTTTGTGACATGTTATTTTCTATATTGGTATTAAATATAAAACATTTTTCATAAAATGAGCATTTTACATTAATAGTAGAGAACCAAGTTTTGAGTTTAGTAAGGAAAGTTTGTGTTGTTGGACATGTCCAAAACATCTGGACGAGGGTTTCTTCCTGGTTACAGGATGTACATAGAGGACTGTTAATTATTTTTAATGTATGTAGATATTTCTAACATGGTAGAATCCTATGATTTATTCTGGTTTGAAACCATTGTTGTTGTGCACTAAGATTGTTATTAAAAGGTGACACAAATATTTTGTCCCATGTTACTTCATCTATGACGTAGATCTGTTGCCATTTTAACTTTGATGTAGGTTCATCATTGTTATTATTAAGTATTGAGTATATGTCTTGACAACCTTTTTTAGATTTTGTTATATAATTATATGTTAGAGGTTGTATTGGTCTTAAACATTTTTTATTTAAAGTCATATTGTTTTTATGTACAAACGATTTTATAGAATTTACTACTCCATTGTATTGTGTAGAATTTGTTTTTACATTAAATATATTTTTAAATTCCGATTCTGAATAAAAGTCCCCAGTATTGTTTACGAAATCATTGACAAATGTAACTCCATTATCGTACCATTTTGAGTAAAAAATGGTTTTCCTCCAATACGTATATTTTCATTAAAAAAGATGGGTGTTTGTAGTATATTATCCATATTTTGAGGTTTCTTTATTTTTATTAATGTGTGTAGTGACTTGAGTACATCTATCCAAAATGGATTTGAGATAGTTCTCATTATTTTCAAAATTTAAGAGTCCCCAAAATCTATCAATTTTTTTAATGGTATATGCGTTATATTTGCCCATTTTCCATCATTTAATATTAATCGTCGTATCCAGGTGACTTTTAAAGCTGCTATGAATGCATTAATGTTTATCATCTTAAGTCCTCCTTGACTATACTCTTTAACAAGAACCGACTGTTTAATTTTAGATGGTCCATTCCAGATAAAACTGTAGAATAGACTGTTAATGTGTTTTATAGTATTGAGGTTTGGGTTTGGAAGGGACATAAATAGGTGATTTAATATTGGAATTAGAAGGGATTTGACAACCGTTATTTTCCCTATTGGAGTAAGATAAGAAAGGGTGGGGTTAGTTTACTATATAAGCTATAGTAAAAACTTAAAAAATCTTCTTGTTAGAAATTACTGGCTCGATTTTAAAATAATTTCACAGAAATGTTCCTTGGGTGACTCTCTACCAAGTTTGTTAAAGCCATCATGATTCATCAAAAAACATTGCAGCCAGGGGGTGGGGTTAGTTTTATGTCAAATTAATGTTATTGTTTTATAGCATAAATGTCTATATAGCAATTATCATAAGAAGAGGTAATAAACTCTTTAAATAAAAAAAAATTCACTATTATTATACAATATTATACCAGATATAAGTTTTAAAAGATAATTCATCATTATTAGATGAATGATACAATTATAATCAATGATTGAAATATTAATCACCTTTTTGTTTTCCTGAATATAAAGTCAGAGTTTCTAAGGTTCAGGCAGGGATGGTTAACTGCTTCATAATAAAGCAATACCATATATTTCGCTAATTTCTTTTGCTGCAAGAAGTTGCTTGAGATTTTCAGTGTCACAGTGTACTTGAAACCTCGGAGGAGCAGCTTAATTGTGATGGGGGTAGAGTGCACTGCGACAAAGATTCTTTTTACCGATAGGCTTTGGGAAGGCTTGTGTTTGAAACTCATAGGAATATTTATTGTGCTGGAACTGGGGATTGTTTCATGCACAATAGTTTAGTCTGATGCTTTAGTTTGTAACCGTTCTTAAACATAACAGGTTTTGTGCTGGAACTGGATTTTTATCTTAGTTCAAAGACTTGGGTTTAGAAGTCTCCAAACATAAAAGTGTAAATTTATGCTGGAACTGAGCATTGTTCTAAGCATACAGTTTTGTTATTAATTTGAAACCGTTCTCAAACAATAACTTTATTTACGTGCTGAAACTTGGCTTTGTTTCATGCGCTTTAGTTTAGTTTGAAGACTAAGGTTTCAAACAGTCTTCAAACATATAGGTGTACTTTCATGCTGGATAAACAGTGTTCCAGACATAATCTTTGGTTTGAGTTTGAAACAAGTCTCAAACGTATGCTGTCCAGTCATGTTGTCTGAACAGCTGGTCTCATTATTTAACTATTGTTGAACAACAGTTAGTTCAACTCTAAAGGGTTTGAAACATTATACTGTATATAGTTGATATGTATGATCATTTGTCTGTATGATTTCTAAATATTAGAATCATTTTATTATTATTTTTGTTTAAAGTTTACTAATCATGAGGCAAGAAGCCTGAAAAAAATTTGTATATTATATAGTTTGAACAAAATGTTTAACATAATTTCAAGCTAGGCTGTTTCACAGCTTAATCCAGTGAAGACACAGTCACCTTACAGAAGATTCCCTTTTTAGTTCAAGATACTCACCCAACATCTTGACAGTTTAGTATATGAGCTATAGTAAAAACTTAAAAAATCTTCTTGTCAGAAACTACTGGCTCGATTTTAAAATAATTTCACAGAAATGATTTTTGGGTGACCCTCTACCAAGTTTATTCAAGCTATCTTGATTCATCAAAAAACTTGGTCCCCAGGGGGCGGTTCATGTTCAATTAGTTATAACTTAAAAAATCTTCTTGTCAGAACTACTGGCTCGATTTTAAAATAATTTCACAGAAATGATTTTTGGGTGACCCTCTACCAAGTTTATTCAAGCTATCTTGATTCATCAAAAAACTTGGTCCCCAGGGGGCGGTTCATGTTCAATTAGTTATAACTTAAAAAATCTTCTTGTCAGAACTACTGGCTCGATTTTAAAATAATTTCACAGAAATGATTTTTGGGTGACCCTCTACCAAGTTTATTCAAGCTATCTTGATTCATCAAAAAACTTGGTCCCCAGGGGGCGGTTCATGTTCAATATGTTATAACTTAAAAAATCTTATTGTCAGAACTACTGGCCCGATTTTAAAATAATTTCACAGAAATTATCCTTGGGTGACCCTCTATCAAGTTTGTTCAAGCCAACTTGGTTCGTCAAAAAACATGACGGCAAAGGGGGGGGGGGGGGGGGGGGGGGGTTAGTTTACTATATCAGCTATAGTAAAAACTTAAAAAATCTTCTTGTCAGAAACTACTGGCTCGATTTCAAAATAATTTCACAGCAATGTTCCTTGGGTGACCCTCTACCAAGTTTGTTCAAGCCATCTTGTTTCTCCAAAAAAACATGGTGGCCAGGGGGTGGTGTTAGTTTACTATATGAACTATAGTAAAATCTTAAAAAATCTTTTTGTCAGAAACCACCGGATCGATTTTAAAACAATTTCACAGAAATGTTCTTTGGGTGACCCTTTACCAAGTTTGTTCAAGCCACCTAGAACTGTCCACTAAATGCTGAGCCTCAAGCTAGGAAGCTTCAAGTACCTTTTTTTGAGTCTTTAGTATGACCTGGCTGGGGATCGAACCCATGACCTTCCATATGCAAGACGGACACTCTACCACTAACTAGACTATGCTGCAGTCCTGTAAAATTACAGGTACAACCTGGACAAAAATGATCTCAACTACATTTGTGAAACTTTGCACGTGGATAGAGAGCAAAAAAAAACAACATTTACAGCATTTTTTTAATTTTTTTTTCAGGTGAAAAAAAATTGTGGCTGCTTTTGCAACAGAATTGGTTAAATTATAAATCCAACCAGTAAATCGGTAGTGTTGTTTTGATTACAGCCAATAATTGAATGTTCTGACTAGCAAAAGCTGTCCAAAAAAGGTATGGCTATCATTTTGACATTAAAAAATATTGATATATGGTAAATGTTGCTTGAATTTGATGCATAACTGTAACAAACATGTATGTTACATTTGTACTGTATCAATATAAGAATTAAAAGTTACAAGAAAAGCGTTTGTGATCAGTATCAGAATATTGGCTAGTATCCCTATATGAATTCAACATGTCTGAATCTTTTTAACCCAAGATTTAAACAAAATCAGTTCAATTTTAAAAAAAATAATGTTACCCTCTGTTATAATCATGTGTTCCCTTGATGAGCCTTAAAAGGTGGGGTCATTTGTTAACCTCAGGGGACACCATTTATATAATTTCAATAAAACTATATTTGGTTATCACTTCTAATTTAATAGTTACAAAACCATTTGGCTGTTCATGAGAAGAAAACAATGCACATAAAAAACTGGTAGAAATGTGCACAAACCATGTTATTAGATTTGTGGTTAGGTCGCAGGAGTGACCGAACCATATATGCACAAACCATGTTATTAGATTTGTGGTTAGGTCGCAGGAGTGACCGAACCATATATGCACAAACCATGTTATTAGATTTGTGGTTAGGTCGCAGGAGTGACCGAACCATATATGCACAAACCATGTTATTAGATTTGTGGTTAGGTCGCAGGAGTGACCGAACCATATATGCACAAACCATGTTATTAGATTTGTGGTTAGGTCGCAGGAGTGACCAAACCCTATATGCACAAACCATGTTATTAGATTTGTGGTTAGATCGCAAGAATGGCTGAACCCTATATAAGGGCAGCTTTAGAAATTGACTGTAAATAAAAGGCAAATGCGGTGTTTGTAATAGTGATTGTGGCATTTTAATGAACTAATTTGAGATATGAGATTGGCGTGGTACTAAAATCAGGCCAGGTTCCAGCTGCAATTAAAAAGCTTGTGCGGTGTTGTGTTATCATGATTGTGGCATTTTAACGCACTAATTTGAAATCATTATGCATTGTCCTATGTATATCAAATAAGAAAATATTGAAAAATAAAAAAAACAACAGAATCATCGCTGTTTATTGACAAATTCTGTTGAGTTATTGATCATTTTCAAATAAGCGTGTTTTTAATCAGCTGTTACAAAGAGTATGATATGCTGAACCCAAACAATAACAGCAAAATCAAAAAAGCTACAATTGTTTGCTCAATACCAAGGACATAATATTTTCTTTAAAAACAAAGCGGTCTTATCGGTGTAATACATTTTATAAAATGTTTTTTTTAAATCAATTTATCCACAAATTAATTTAAAAATATATTGTCACAACAATAAACAGGTTTGAAAATATATAAGGTAAATTTCAAGACATTTTTTCTATATAGTTTCTTATTGAATATGCAAATCAACATGCATAATGATTCAGATTTATGCATTTAAACCCTATAATTACTATTAAACACACCCCATTTGCATTTTCCATGCAGTCAGAATTTTATCAGGTCAGCTGGAACCTGATAGGGTTTTGGTTTCACCAATGTATTTGGTATCCGGTGTGCGGTTTATATCTTTCCTTCATTCACTCAAATATTGCACCTTACACCATTAAACAAGCATATTTCGTACAAACTTGCACATTCATTTATTTTAATTGTCACCTTCTTAATAAAACCCAACCACTGGATGCTTTTTAAAAGTAGCCAACTTGTCCATAAATAAAGTTGAAAATGGACCATAATTATGCAAAATTTGACCGACAACAAATATATATTTATAGAGACACTCATCAAATATAAATACATATACATGTATAGACCTGTTCAGACAAGAATAACACTTGAATGGGGGGTGGGGAGGGGGAGAGGATGAGAGTCTAGGGTTACATAGGCCTACAACTTTTGCCATTGATTCTGAAATCCAATAAGACCACCCTGCTATTAAGACCACTTTCGCCTGGTCCCAAAGGTGGTCTTATTAGAGGGGTTTTACTGTATAGACCTGTTCAGACAAGAATAACACTTGAATAGGGGGGTGATGGGGTGGGAGGAGGGATGAGAGTCTTGTGTACTATCTCACATACAAGTGAAGTTTTGAGTATAACAGTTTCAGAGAAAAATGCTGCTAATAAACGATAATGCACCATCACATAAGCCCTTCTGGCATTTGTCCAGTACAGCTAAAACTTCATCTGGGAAAATGCTGTGGGTTTGAGAAGTATCTTCCATTACACAACTATAGACCAAATGGACGACTCCGAGGCAGATTAATTTCAGAAATGGAGCTGAGCACAGAAACTTTACATATAGACCAAGTCATGTTTTTGAGTTGTACTACCCACCAATTAAACAACTATGTTCCAAATATAACAACTTTCTGATAAACATAGCAAAGTGTTAATACTTAATGTAAAATAGTATTGCTTCTCTTTTTGTTTTTAAAAAGGGTACTCCGTGGCTGAGTGGTTTAAGGCGTCATCTCAAGATCACTTACCTCTCATTGCTTAGGTCGTTGGTTCGAGTCCAGCTCACTCCAAAAACTTTGCGAGAAAGTTTCCAGTTACTTACAGAAGGACGGTGGTTCTACTCAGTCTGAGGTCTTTCTCCACCAGTAAAACTGGATATGCCATATATAACCTGAAATGTGTTGAAAATGGCATTAAACCCCATTAAAAAAAGGCGAGAAAGAACATCTAACGTCTTTGGCTTGAACTTTCAGAGAAAATGTTTTTTAAAGTTTCCCTTAAAATGTGCTTATGAGCCCTGTGGCAAGAACATTTGTGGTCGCATTGCACTGATTTGACATCTTGTGTTTATAGAACTGCTGTGCAAGTTTGATTAAGATTCATTATAAAATGGGGGTGATATCGCATCTGCAAAAAAAAAAGATTTACATATGGAAGATGGACATTTATCATTATAACACTGCTGGCCTGTGGCCAGTAGAGTTGAAAATGGATGTATTATTTAGTATTAATTGGATTAATCAATCAATAAAGGTTTTAAATTGAAAACAACTATTTATATAGAAATTATCTTTATTTATAAAAATGGTACAATTTTTTTTTTCTTTTTCCATGCAATTCCTTTCCTTTCAAAAATGAAAGCAATGCTCAATATTTATTCAATTGCTATATCTAGATGAAAACAATTTGCTGGTATTTTCTTTCTACTATTTCTTCCATAAAAATATATAAACAAAAATACTCAACATGGATTTGCTTAAATTCTTTTAAAAGTACAAAAATATTTTTTTATTAGCACTATGTATAATTTTGTATACAATATATATAATAAACTAAAATTTGTGTTTTTATATAAATTTTTTTTTTTGGTTACATGATATTTCTATGTTTGCCAAGTATTGAAGCAAATCTGTGTGTACCAAGTTTTTGATTTAAAACTTTAATGTAATTGCTGGAAGCTTTCTTTATATATCTGGCAGACATAGAAACTGGAATTTTACAGTATATACCAGGCAAGTCAAGAGCAACAGTGTGAGAGAAATTTGTTCAATGTTTTTTGTTTATTTTTTTTTTTTCCTTTTTTTTTTTTTAAAAAAAATAGTTTGATAAATATTTCGTAGTGAAATAACAAAATTGTAAAATTTCTCTCACAAAAGCTATAAGCGTATACATGTACAATTAATTCTAACTAATGGGACATCATCCTTATGTCTACAATTCTTTAACAATGTATTGCATGATATTCTTTATTAACAAAGTGCAATCTTATCTTAAAATTGTTATAATTCAAGTCAATCTTAACAGAATTTTTTTTTTACATACTAGTAGAATGGTGCTATGATAAAAAAAAACCCACTAAATATTTTACAAAAAAATCTATGTTATAATATTTATTAATAAAATACATACATAAACATGTTTTAAAAAAACAACATGTTATATTTTTTTCATTTTTCAATACTTGTATCATAAATTTTGGATAGGTATTTTTCTTCAGCAGTATCACTTTAATGTCACATGTCCTAAATGCTGTGTTGTATATTTTCACTAAGTGCATTATTATTATTATTGTGATTCCATCATAAAACAGCACTTGTAGTTTGTTGTATAATACAGGTCAAGTCTAACTACAGATAATCACAGTTTGACTGTGTTGCTAATTTTGATGTGGTAGGGGAAGGCACTCTAGAGTAAAGTGGTGTCTGCGTCATAGGTTTGTCTGCCCACATGGAGGGTTTGGGTCATTTGCCCCTCGTCTTCACCCCTGTAAATAGAAACATTGAATTAGTCCTCGATAAAAGCCTTGAGCACAAGTACTTGAAATCAACCATTGCTTATAATGACTTCCCATATGCTGCTTTGTTAATTTGACAGTAATTGTAAGGTGGGCAAATTCATCCTACAAGACAACTTATATATCCTGGAGGTTCACAGAACAATCAAGAGATTATTTCACAGGAACATCCCAGTGATTATTTCACAGGAACATCCCAGTGACTATTTCATAGGAACATCCCAGTGATTATTTCATAGGAACATCCCAGTGACTATTTCATAGGAACATCCCAGTGATTATTTCATAGGAACATCCCAGTGACTATTTCATAGGAACATCCCAGTGACTATTTCATAGGAACATCCCAGACATCATAGAACAGTCAAGCGAGTATTTCATATGAACAGTCAAGTGATTATTTCAGTAGAACAGTCAAGTGATTATTTCAAGAGAACAGTGAATTGATTATTTCATAGAACAGTCAAGTGATTATTTTATAGAACAGTCAAGTGATTATTTCAAGAGAACAGTGAATTTATTATTTCAATAGAGCAGTCAAGTGATTATTTCAAGAGAACAGTCAAGTGATTATTTCATAGAACAGTCAAGTGATTATTTCATAGAACAGTCAAGTGATTATTTCAATAGAACAGTCAAGTGATTATTTCAATATAACAGTCAAGTGATTATTTCAAGAGAACAGTGAATTGATTATTTCATAGAACAGTCAAGTGATTATTTATAGAACAGTCAAGTGATTATTTCATGAGAATAGTGAATTGATTATTTCATAGAACAGTCAAGTGATTATTTCTACAGAACAGTCAAGTGATTATTTTTACAGAACAGTCAAGTTATTGGTTCAATAGAACAGTCAAGTGATCACTTCAGTCAAGTGTTTATTTCATAAGACAGTCAAGTGATTATTTCATAGGACAGTCAAGTGATTATTTCAACAGAAAAGTCAAGTGATTTTTTTTATAGAACAGTCAAGTGGTTATATAACTGCTATAGAAGTTCAATGAAAAATGAGGGTGCTGTTGTGTCTACAACATTTTCCCTAGATAACTTGATGTAAAACCAGGACCTCTGTGGCTGCCTCAAATTTAACCTGACTTCAACAAACCTTTTAGGGGACCTCCATGTAATGCTACAAATGATTGATTGATTGAATATTTAGCATCATTTTTATGCCATCGAGGGCTAACAGACGATCAGTTAACCTAACCACTGTTTCCTGGGATTAACCAGTATTCGAGCACACCCCATCTCCGCAAGTAACTGATAACTTTCCCACTTGAATCAGTGGTGAGAGACTAATGATAATGAGACACAATGTCGTATATCAATCATCACGGAGACTGTTGCCAGGCGGGGATTCGAACTCAGGACCCCTGGATGATAGTCAGACGCGTAACCGACTGAGCTAATCGGGCCCGGCTTATATATATATATATGAATGTCTTGGCCTCAAACTTTCAGAGAAAATATTTGTAAAGTTTTGCTTAAAATGTGCTAATAAGCCCTGTGGCAGGGGCATTTGTGGTTGAATCATGCTGATTCAAGAACTCGTCCAAGTTCTTGTTGTTATATAACTGCTGTGCAGGTTTGGTTAAGATTCAATGAAAAATGGGGGTTCTATCTGGTCTGCAAGAAAAAGGTAAATGGACGGATAACTGACAATTTAACATGACAGAATCCTGCTGGCCTGTGACCAGTAAAACTAAAAATAAATAAAGAATTTTAAACTGTTTCCTTTGCATTGACATGAAAGATATTAAGATATTAAAAATCTTAACATTAAAGCATTCGGAGATTCCATGGCACATGGATTTGTCCGACATTTCCAAATAGAGATCCCCCACCATTATTATTAGCTATATACACACAGCAGTCAAATCATTTGTTTTTGACACCTTAAGCCAAAGTTGATCACATGTATTTAATATACACGTTCACTGACACTATATACTGAAACAAATATTTAAGGAAATTGGACGTTTCTTTTTTTGTTGATCATTTTATGGTTTATCATTTTATTGAAATGATGAAAATGAAGCTGACTGGTCGGATGTACTTACGGTTCATACACCGGGTTAATGGCAGCACTCCTTTCATATCCTACATGCTCAACTCTCTGAGTATCCACTGTTATTCCCTCATGAGAGACTATCATGTCTGCCTCTGCAGGTACAGCCTCATCAGGGGGCACATACATCTGCAGACTCTGGGTCTCGTATTCTCTCAAGAAACTGGGGGGTTCTACAAACTCGGGCGACTGGTAACTCTGCTGATACACCCGGTAGTTGTTGATGTATTTGATGTATCTGTAAAACAAACAACATTTCCATCCAGCTACTCTTTAATTTCATTTAGAGAAGGCAAGAATACATACAAGTGCTTTTTTTCAAGATGTAAATGTAGTGACTTTACAATAGTAATGTAAGAGATACAATATAAATATAAATAAAAATTATACAATACAAATCAGCAGTTTCTAAATACTAATGAGAAATATAGAATACAAATGAAACAGTATACAATAGAAATGTATGAAAATTGAATATGATAGTTTCGTACAAATTTAAAAAACATGAATAGCATAACGTTTGACATGCCGTAGATGAACATACCTGGAATGTGTGAAGATCAGCACAATGATCCCAACAATGCAGAGAAGAATAGAGATTGCTGCAAATGCAATGAGAGCTGCCCATGGGTCATCTATCCACCAGACATACGATTTGGTGAGGATAACATCTCGTGCTAGTGTTCCTGTATATGGTGTGTGTACATCTTCTACTACAACATCCAGATCATCCTTGATTTTGATACCCAGACCACCATCAAACAAACTGTAAATGTAAACCACATACAAGTATTAATATCCAGTTATTGGTCTAATCCAAAAGAGAATCACAGTACATACATGTATTGAAATAACTTTATGAGTAGCGAAGTTCACTCAACACAAATACAGAACTTTTTGTTTTGATAAAAATATCAAGATTTATCTCATGTTCAAAGTTGTTCTACCAACTGAATGTTGAGATATTTTTATGGTTGAATTTATTTTTTCAAAAGAAATTCTGCTGATTGAAGTCCATACATACCAGCATTAGTAGTTATCTCATTATCAAATGTATTCTACGGGTCCAATTAAACCATTTTCAAAATAATTCTACTGGTCAAATACATTCCAATTTCAGTTATTCTGCTGGTCAAACTTTCCTATGCATTATTATGTAGTTTCAACACAAATTTATTATGTAATTTATGTGTAATTTATAAATTAAAGACCATCTTCTAGTGTTTAGTCATTTTATTTTTCAAAAAAATATTTGGGTAGAGGGGTATTCTACATAAGGGGAGAGCACTTATTGGGAGATTGAGTAATTGTTTACATTCCCATAAAGAGAGACGGATACAAACCTCTTGGTGTATTTCTCCTCTGTGTTGTTGATCAATGGGAAGTTAGGTGTTTCCAATGGCAAGCCAAGAACAAAAACAACATCCGTTCTAAAAAAGAAAACAAAACTCGTAAACATAAAATGACATGCATAACATATGTTACGTATTAAGTTTTCTTGCTCGTTCTGCAGTTTTGTCGAAATACAAAGTGGTTATGTATTTGAAGTGTAGGCATGATTGTGCCAATTTTAATTTAGAATCGTCATTTTTGGCCCAGTATTGTCAGTGTCGACCAAAAAACACTGGTTTTAGTGCAGAATTGCCCGTTTGAAACCCAGAACTGCCAGCGTTTGTGTGTTTTTTTGTTTCCTTTTTAGAGATTTAACACCATTTTAAACATATTTAAGCTAGCCAACCCTGTGATCTCAGCAATGAAAGACAAATGACAATGACACACAATGCCATAATGCCCTACTCACAACTTGTAAGCACATGAATTGTATATAACATACATAGGACTTTTTATATGCAATGCACACTTAATAAATGCAATATTCATACAACTTCTTGTGTGTGTGTGTAATTATATGCATGTAAAACAATTGTATAAAAGTTCTAGTTGACACCAATTCTATTGGGTTGGTTGATGCTATGATATTGTGTCATTGATTTGCATGGTAACTAGGTGTGCTCACCGTAGTGTGGACTGCACATTTTTGTCTGGTTGTTCTCAAATAATTACCTCCATATATATTTATTCTTATATGTAATATGCATGGTTCTTTTTTCAGCCATATACAAAACTTACTTGGAAGGGTCCACATCTATTTCATTGGCATCCTTTAGTCTTCGTCGGTACTCTATTCCATTAATGAGGCAGATAAGACCGGTGAAATCCTGAATTTTCCTACAATTAGAATTATAAAGTTTTGACTCAGTTCAAAGCATGCTTAGTGAATTACTCTCAATCAATTTTTTGGGTCAAAGCAAGATGTCTAGAGAACCATTTGATATATATATAACTTACATTTCAGGTATCTAGAGAACCATTTCATATATATAACTTTATCAATTCAACTTACAATCTCTGGTGTCCACAGAACCTTTTTATCAATATATAAATAAATTATAAATATTTGTTTGTATGGTGTTTAGCGTCTCTTTCAACATTTTTTCAATCATATCGCAACAATGTCTACTTGACAGTAGTATGAGTGTATTCTCATGCTGCAAACACATGGTACGATATCCTACCCAGTCACATTATACATGTTATGACACCCAAGGGACCAGATATAGAACTATCCTCTAAATGCTGAGCACCAAGCAGTAAGCTTCCAATACCAATGTTCAATTGTTTGGTATGACCCGACCAGTAAATGAACTCGTAACCTTCCACATGTGAAGCAGACTCTCTACCACTTTTTTATCAATACAACTTACAATGTCAGATTTTCTATAAAACCCTTTTATCAATACAACTTACAATGTCAGATTTTCTATAAAACCCTTTTATCAATACAACTTACAATGTCAGATTTTCTATAAAACCCTTTTATCAATACAACTTACAATGTCAGTTTTTATACAAAACCCTTTTATCAATACAACTTACAATGTCAGAAAACCCGTTTACCAATACAACTTACAATGTCAGTCAGATTTTCTAGAAAACCCTTTTACCAATACAACTTACAATGTCAGATTTTCTAGAAAACCCTTTTACCAATACAACTTACAATGTCAGATTTTCTAGAAAACACTTTTATCAACACAACTTACAATCTCAGATTTTCTAGTGTGTTGCGATTCTCTTCAGGTCTTCCAGGCAACTGCAGGACAAATCTGTGGTGATCTTGAACTGTGTGAATCTGCAGGACATAACAGCAAAATATTTAATAAACATACAAAATAACTGATCATAGATTTTATTAATGACTTTTTCTTATTTAAATTAATTTTTGAAGTGAGTGAATGCATATATATGTGTGTGTGTGGGTGGGTGGGGGGGAAGAGGGTGGGGATGGGGGGGGGGGGGGGGAGAGACAAGAATTGTAACTAGGATCTGGGACCAGCAATATTTTGCTGGGGTGGGGGGAAGGGAAGACAAGTATTGTTACTGGGACCAGCAACATTTAGCTTCAATGCGTTCACTTATTACTCAGGACTAGCAAACAGCAAGGACTTAAGCCATGTCACTGTACAAATTATCACAGGATGTCTCTTAAAAAAAATTAAAGACAAAGAACAAGTCCAACATACCACAACTTCCCCATCCACAGAGTTACGATCTCTTGCCTGACCAGGGTTGTCCTTTGCTTGAACTTCAAACCTGTATGTTGGCACCACACCATCTTCCGGCATAAACTCTTTTGTGGTCTCAATTCTCCCGTTCTGTTCATTCAGAGTGAATGGTGGATTTTCTTCAGGGTAGTCTTTCTCTGGAACACCACGCAGATACTCAATGCGGCCCAAGTTTCCAGAATCCAAGTCTGTGGCCTAAAATTGAATAAATGGGGTTTAACACCATTTACATTACATAACATAATGCCATATCCAGTTTTATCAGTAGAGGAGATCTCAGAATATATCTCAGTATTGCCACCATCGTAAATAACTGGAAATTTTCGCATCAAGTTTTTGGTAAAAAGAAATCCTGGAAGATTGAAATCATAAATGTGGTGACAGACAACAGGTTTTCAGTATGAGTATGTTGAAGAAAGATAGAGGATCACAGATTTCAGTATGAGTACATTGAAGAAAGATATAAGATCACAGATTTCAGTATGAGTACATTGAAGAAAGATAGAGGATCACAGATTTCAGTATGAGTACATTGAAGAAAGATAGAGGATCACAGATTTCAGTATGAGTACATTGAAGAAAGATAGAGGATCACAGATTTCAGTATGAGTACAGAGAAGAAAGATAGAGGATCACAGATTTCAGTATGAGTACATTGAAGAAAGATAGAGGATCACAGATTTCAGTATGAGTACAGAGAAGAAAGATAGAGGATCACAGATTTCAGTATGAGTACATTGAAGAAAGATAGAGGATCACAGATTTCAGTATGAGTACATTGAAGAAAGATAGAGGATCACAGATTTCAGTATGAGTACATTGAAGAAAGATAGAGGATCACAGATTTCAGTATGAGTACAGAGAAGAAAGATAGAGGATCACAGATTTCAGTATGAGTACAGTGAAGAAAGAAAGAGGATCACAGATTTCAGTATGAGTACATTGAAGAAAGATAGAGGATCACAGATTTCAGTATGAGTACAGTGAAGACAGACAGAGGATCACAGATTTCAGTAGATTTCAATATGAGTACATTGAAGAAAGATAGAGGATCACAGATTTCAGTACGAGCACATTGAAGAAAGATAGAGGATCACAGATTTCAGTATGAGTACATTGTATGAGCTCTTAGCAAAATGAGTCTTTCATCCATATTATATTGTGAACATATGAAAACTTAAATGGGGCTCAAATATTAAGCAAACAGATGTTGCCACTATCTATTTAAAAGGTTCAACTAAAATATCAACACTAACAAAACATTTCTGGCAGAAAATTGCTTAAATATTATGTATAACATTTTTCTAAAAAAAAGAACTAACCCTCTGTTAAAAAAATACTTACAAAAATGGTAAGAATATCAGTTCTCGGCTTGGCGTCTGGTTCCACAAGACCAAAGTACTTGCGGCTGGTTGTTGAGTCCTGGTGTGGGTATGTTGGTATCACCCATCGTGGTTTATTGTCATTAACATCGAGTATCTTAATAACGATCCTGCCCTCTGGCCATGCATTATAAATGGCACTGTTTTGTAGAGATGCTGGAAATACAAACATTTACTTTACTATGAGATTCTGTTGTTGGCACCAAGGTTGATAGAATTCCCCGTTTATTTATAACCGAAGCTTCCAACACAAAATCCATCTACAACAGAAGTTAATATCAGAACACTGATATAGGGGTGAAATCCATCTATAACAGGTCTTGTCAGAACACTAATATGGGGGAGGGGGGGGGGGGGGGGGGGAATCCATGTTCAACAGAAGGTCATATCAGAACACTGATATAGGTGGGGGTGCAATCCATCTGCAACAAAAGGTCATATCAGACACATATAGGGAGGAGGGGGGGGTGAAATCCATGTACAACAGGTCATATAAAAACACTGATATGGGGGTTGAAATCCATGTACAACAGGTCATACCAGAACACTGATTTGGGTGGGGGGTGTAATCCATCTACAACCAATCATATCAGACACTGAAACGGGGGGGGGGGGGGGGGGGGGGGAATCCATGTATCCATGTACAACAGGTCATATCAAAACACTGATATGGGGGTTGAAATCCATGTACAACAGGTCACATCAGAACACTGATATGGGGGTTGAGATCCATGTACAACAGAAGGTAATATCAGAACACTGATATGGGGGTGAAATCCATGTACAACAGAAGGTCATATCAGAACACTGATATGGGGTCACAATGTATTTTACCTATCTAAGTTTGAGCCCACAGTCTCAGAGGTATCAGTTTCTGATGTTGAGATGATAGCTTACCCCTCTTACCCAGTTTTTAAATAAAACCTAATATTATACAAAGGGCAATATGAATATTGCTGCATCTTCATTCTAGTCTTTAAACTCCCAAGTGTTTTTTTTTTTACTGATACAATAATTAAATCAAAGGACCTCAAGTCCTGGGAGACACTGTTTGCTTGTTTGCTTAAATATTTAGCATCATTTTTATGCTATTGAGGTCTTACAGATGACTAGTTAATATAACCACTCTTTCTTGGGATCTTGGAAGGTTAACCGGTACTTAAGCACACCCCATCTCCACAAGTAACTGATAATTTTCTCACTTTTTATCAGCAGTGAGAGATGAATGATAATGAGACTCAATGTTGTATATCAATCATCATTGAGACTGTGCCCAGGCAGGGATTCAATCTCTGTACCCAACTTGATAGTCAGATGCATTACCGACTGAGGGCCTGGCACAGGTAAAATTGTATCAAGTTATCTATGTTTCAAAACCAGCTTACATGTTCATATAGACCATTTTAGAGAAAATACTTGATCAGAAATGAGTTTGTAAATAACATTTCTTTGTCTAAATTATATTACATTACAAATCAACAGTCAAATCTAATATGAATTTCTGCTAGTTTAAAGTACCTTGACGTTTGGTCCTTGATGATGCAACTCTAATGTCCAGATCATACTCTTTCTTCAACTCATAATTAAGCTCAGTTTCACCAAGTTTCAATAAACAATTCTTCTTTGAAGCATCTCTTTCTATTGTGAATAATGGTCCCGTATCAGCTTGTACATTTCCAGAGGAAATACTACAGAACACAAAGCTGTCTCCTTGGTTGACAACATTAAGGGCCTGCAAGATTTGACCAGGTGGCGTGTTCTCTTTAATGTGTAGGCTATAGAAAAGTAAATAGGAGAAAGCATTAACAGAGTTAAATTTCAATTGTGATCACTTATCTAACACTGGCTACTTTTTAATGTCTTTAATCCTTTGCTCCATAAGCATTTTCTTGGACTCTTCCAAATTGAAAGCATTAATTCACCACTTATCAGCAATGGGTGAATTATATTTATATTAACTGACAGAGTGGAAAACAGTGCAGGAAGTGTTCAGATTGCTTGTTAGGAGCAATCTGAACTCTTCCTGCACTTTTTTCAAAGGCTTTCTGTGATTGGTGTGGGAAAACGCGTATCTATGGAGTAAAGGGTTAATGTCCCATCAGTTTTAGTATTACATTTTTTTCAGTCAAAATGTAATTTTTACATATTCTAATTAAGCATTGATTTAGCCAATAAAAGGTCGTACAAAATCTGCTTGTTTTAGTGGTGGCACAGTTAAAGGGACTATACCAGGAAAAACATGCTAAAATAATTATCAAAATGAATAAAAAGCATCTAATTATCATTAATAAATCAAATCCAAATTGGTTGGTATGACAATGATTGATTGATTGAATATTTAGCATAATTTTTATGCCATCAAGGGCTAACAGACAATCAGTTAACCTAACCACTGTTTCCTGGGATTAACCAGTACTTGAGCACACCCCATTTCCGCAAGTAAATGATAACTTTCCCACTTGAATCAGTGGTGAGGGACTAATGATAATGAGACACAATGTCATATATCAATCATCATGGAGACTGTTACTGGGTGGGGATTCAAACTCACAACCCCAGGATTGATAGTCAGACACGTAACCGACTGAGCTAATCGGGCCCGGCTTGGTATGACAAATCCACCAAAACGTGACAAATTAAAATCTTAAGCCCGACCACATGGGAATGACCTGATGTGAGCATGAACTGCATCACATCCTATAAACACCCATATTTTATAAAAATGCATTATATTTCGACTGAAAATGTGTTTGCCCATTAAGTTTTTGTGATGTGCCCCCTCTTAACTGAAATTCTGGACATACCCCTGTGTTTAACAGATCAATTTGAAATCAAACTGAAATCCTGGATCTACCCCTGTGTTTAACAGATCAATTTGAAATCCTGGATCTACCCCTGTGTTTAACAGATCAATTTGAAATCAAACTGAAAACCTGGATCTACCCCTGTGTTTAACAGATCAATTTGAAATCAAACTGAAATCATGCGACTCATTTATATGTTGCACTTTTAAGCGGAAAATTTATTTCAGTGTAACCTTGGTGTGTAGCCCAAGTTAGGAAATCGCCTTTTAATACATTATTTTGACAGGTTTAATAGTGAAAAAATAAAAATGATTGCAAAATAAGGTATTTTTTTACATAAGGGACTTCTGCTATGAACATTAGAATTAAAAACATGTATTAAAAACACATACATCCAAGTTGGCTGAATAAATCCAAGCCTAGCAAATGTTCTATTCCTCGGCACAATTGTAACCTTGAGAGTTGCCTCTGATGTCTTTGGCTGCCATCCATTGTCTGATGCAATAATGGTTATCTGCAATACAACAACTTGAGTCTGATGAAAAGAATCTGCAACACCTTAATAAATAGTTATTTGTTGACAAACAAAAGTCTTCTATCTTTTAATTAAAATCTGGTGTTTTTTACAATATTAAACTGCATTTCTATCAAACTTGTCCACCTGTGTTAAAACAAGAACTGACAGACAGGCAATAAATAAATCATGTATTGATCTATATTATGTTGCATTAATTTTCTTAGATCATTTCAGGATGTGTTAGAATAAGAACTGAGGGGCAAACCACTCGGCCCGACCACATGGGAATGACCTGATGTGACCATGAGCTGCATGATCACATCTTATAAATATCCATTTAACAGTGACTTCTTTATTCATGTAAACTACACAATTAAATACTATTATTTTTTTGCTCTAAATAAATAGTTTATTTGTGATATACATGTGTAGAATTATTGTAGTCATTAAACTTTAAAGAATACATTTAAAGCGGGATGGTAGTGCAATGGATTGCCCGCTCACACTAGAGATTGTAGGTTCAATCTTCAGCTTCATCAAAACAACAACACTCAGTCCTGGTTCTAAACAGGAGGTTTACTCGTGAGCGAATAGTAAAAGCTCTGAGTTTACTTCATAATCAAACTAAAATAAATGAGTATAAATTAAAGAACCCATCCTTTCCTTCGCATGTTTCTGTTAATTCTGTCTTTTTTTTTTAAAATATTAAATATCCTTACATCGTCAATCACCAATGATATGCAAAAGACAATTTATTTCCTATTTTGTTCAAAACCTAACTTCATGTCTTTACAAGAGTGTCGTCCAGAGCAAGACCACGACTCATTTGCTTACTTGGAGCCAAACTATATAATTCTATTATACAGAATTTAGTTGCAATTAGTATCAATGTCAGTAGAGCTGTAACTTTATACATATCTCAATGTGGTTGTTGTTTTTTCTATGAAAATGTCAATAAGTAGAAGAACAAAGTTTGGATTTTTTGATTTAAAAGCACAAAGCATGGATTTTACTACTAGTAAATTTACTTACAGTTACATAATCAGCCTCCAACTGCGGAATCACCAATGTTTGCAAGATATAAACATCTCCATTTTGTTTTACGCTAAAGAATCGTCCATAAGAGTTTTTATCTCCTTTTATACTGTATTTTACTTCTGCATTTGGTGTGTCTCTGTTTAGAGTCACATTCACATCACGGTCTTCAGCAGGCATACTTTTGATAACCTTGTTTATCTGATCCGTCTCGTATGCGGTTGTCTCATAAGAGTTTCCAGCGAATTGTGGAGCAAACTTGTTCCTTACTATGTTCACTGTGAGAGTGGCAGTAGATGTTTTTGGACGAGCAGACAAGTCATAAGCGAGTACATTCATGATAACCTGGGTTGGTACAGGAGTCGTGTATATTAGAGAAGAGCTTAGAGTTATCTCTCCTGTCAGAGTACTAATTTCAAAGAATTTTTCAGCATTGTCTGGTTGCACATTTTCTAATCTGTATTTAATGGCTGAACTTCGGCTCTGCGGGTGGTCTGCATCTGTTGCACCAACTACAGCAATTTGGTTTCCTTGTTTAAGATACTCAGAAATGTTCTTAGTTTGATCCTTATCTCTAAACACAGGAAAGTTGCTGTTTCTCACAATATTTATAATGACAAGTACTTCTGCTGTCCTGAATGCAAGTGAGCCATCTTTGGCACTCACTCTGAGACTATACGACTTAGCTTCATCTTCATATAGAGGGGCTTTTGTACGAATCATTCCATCATTGTCTATTGTGAACTTAAGGGATGCTGGAGGGTCTTCCTTAATTTCATAGAAGATTTGATCATTGTCTTCATCTTTGGCTTGTACTCTTATAACTTCATGGCCTATCTCAACCGACTCATTGACAAATGTAATGTATGTGGAATTGCTAAATACTGGGGGGTTCGGATTACGCAAGACATTTACGGTAACTTTGACAAAAGACTGGCGTTGTGGGGTACCTCTATCTTTTGCATAAACATTCAATACATATTTCAAGGTTTTTGGATCATTTCTTAGATTTTGAATTACCACCAGGTCACCATTGAAATCATTGACCTTGAAGTAGTTTCGTAGATACGTTGGTGTCAAATCTACTTTTCCAATTTCATAATACACCTCTCCATTTAATCCACTGTCCGAATCGTTAGCAAACACGCTACCAAAGGCTGTAAACAAGTCTAGTGTTTCACTAATGTTAAATACAAGGGTTTTATAGGCAAAAGTAGGAATGTTGGGATTTCTTTTCACGTTCACTTTTATAAGCAAAACAGCATTAATGTCCGGACTATTCTCTCGTACAGCATATACACGAATTGTGTACATTGGTGTATTATTGTTATCAAATGTAAAAGATCGGTTCAATTGGATTTCTCCAGTTTCAGCATCAATCTTAAAATGGAAAGGAGCAAGTCCATCACCACGAATTTCATATCGTAACGGACCATCTGGTGTTCTATCTAACGCCTTGGCAGTGTAGAGGGTCTCTCCTTCTTTCATATTCTCATCCCTAACTAATGAGATTTCATTTGGATTGAACTCAGGTCCTCCAACACGTTGTAGGTTTATGGTTACTGCAGCAGTGTCAGACATAGGTGGATTACCCATATCACTAACTTCCACATCAAATGTCCATTGGAGCTTGTTGATTCCTTTCAGTGTCACACGTGGTCTGATTATGCCAGTAGCACTGATCTGAAATTTCTCCGCAGCATCTGGATCAACAATTTTATATTGCAACATACTGTTACGAGAATTAGGATCAGTATTGGAGTTGGCATCAGTGGCCTCAATGTCCATAATATCATAATTAAGCCCAGAGCCCTCCGAGATGAATTTCACATAGCTGGCCTTGTCTATGATAACAGGGGCAACATTCCTCTCTACAGCCACTGTTACTTGTGCAGTGGCACTGAGAACAGATGCTTCATCTGGACTTCTGTCGCTTACAATCACACGCAGCTGAAACACAAAAGTAGCAAGGATTTTATCTATTTATGTCAATTTGATTGATTAGTTTATAATACTGGTAGATGCAGGATCTAGTTTTATTGGTGGAGAAATATTCAAACACATAAACAAGATTTTGAGCAGTATCATCAACCTTCCATCAGAAACAGACTCACTTTACAACTTAAAATCTTTGGGAGCTAGGCTGGAACTCAAAACCTCAATGTTGACTGGTAAGTGAAAAATATACCTTAGCTTATTCACAGAGGATCAGTTATTTAATACATTTACATAAGACTCACATTCTTCAGTATCTGTTTTTTTGTTATTCGTGAATGGTGTTTCTTGCCATTTTCATCACATAACTGGTTATATAATTATGGCTTTTGTAGTTTTACTGAAAGGAGGAAGCCCTCAAAATGAATCCCAGTAGACCCACCCTCCTTTGACAAGTAACTGGTAAATTTTCCAACAATAAGTTTTTGGACAAAACATGGCTTGAACCCACAACCTCAGTTGTGAGAGATAAGAAGTCATTAGATGACAGTGTCTTAGACCATTAAATTGGCCACGAAAGACCAATACACTTTGATATTAAGATTACTGATACTCTCAAATATAATAAAAAAATATACTTTTACACATTAATATTTGTATTGTTATACTGAATTTCTTTCTTTCAAACAACAAAATTTATGTGCTCAACGTAAGTTATCAAGAATGTCTTCATTTAAAAAACGTGAAAAAACATTCCTTTGCACATTTAATATAAGAAATGATATCTAAATAGTATCCAACCTTGAAATTCAAAGTGGGAACATTTATCTGTACACCTTAAAAACAGAAGCTTGAAAAAAATCTTCAAAAGGCCAGAAGAGTCAAACAATAATTTCAATTCAGAGCCACAATATTAAATCTAGAAAGCTGAAATAGAAAAGAACAGAAAAGAAATCATAGATAGAACATACTCTGTAGGTTGAGGGTTTGGTAACATCCAAGGCGACTCGATTATTCAATGTGATCATTCCTGTGTTAGGATCAATCATAAAGTAGTTCACACCTGCGTTTCCCTCTTCAAGTCTGTACTCTATCCTATTTTCAGGATGCTTAAAAAAGACAGAAACATAATTTGATAAAGTTTTCAAAAAATGTCTGACCAGAGATATTTTAAACTTTACAAGAAATATAAAATGGAGTAAAAATAAAGGATAAATTAAATAACAAAATAAAAAACCATTATACATATTATTTATAAAACTTTAGGTAACATCTTATAACCTATATTAATCAAGTTTGTTGGAAGAGTCATAAACCATGATGTATTGTTAAAAACCTTTTGAATAAGATGATGATGATGAGAATATTACAAATTATTTTAAAAAACAATCCATCTCCCTCATTGTAACATATCCTACTTCTAGCAACTCATCTCCCTCATTGTAACATATCCTACTTCTAGCAACTCATCTCTCTCATTGTAACATATCCTACTTCTAGCAACTCATCCACCTCATTGTAACATACCCCCCTTCTAACAATTCATCTCCCTCATTGGAACATATCGCCCTTCTAATAACACACCTCCCTCATTGTAACATATCCCCCTTCTAACAACTCATCCACCTCATTGTAACATATCCCCCTCCTAACAATTCATCTCCCTCATTGTAACATATCCCCCTTCTAACAACTCATCCACCTCATTGTAACATATCCCCCTTCTAACAACTCATCTCCCTCATTGTAACATATCCACTTTCTAACAATTAATCTCCCTCATTGTAACATATCCTACTTCTAGCAACTCATCTCCCTCATTGTAACATATCCCCCTTCTAGCAACTCATCCACCTCATCGTAACGTATCCCCCTTCTAACAACTCATCCACCTCATTGTAACATATCCCCCTCCTAACAATTCATCTCCCTCATTGTAACATATCCCCGTTCTTATAACACACCTCCCTCATTGTAACATAACCCCCTCCTAACAATTCATCTCCCTCATTGTAACATATCCCCCTTCTAACAACTCGTCTCCATCTCCCTCATTGTAACATATCCCCCTTCTAATAACACACCTCCCTCATTGTAACATATCCCCCTTCTAACAACTCATCCACCTCATTGTAACATATCCCCCTTCTAACAACTCATCCACCTCATTGTAACATATCCCCCTTCTAACAACTCGTCTCCATCTCCCTCATTGTAACATATCCCCCTTCTAATAACACACCTCCCTCATTGTAACATACCCCCCTTCTAATACCACACCACCCTCATTGTAACATATCCCCCTTCTAACAACTCATCTCCCTCATTGTAACATATCCTACTTCTAATAACACACCTCCCTCATTGTAACATATCCCCCTTCTAATAACACACCTCCCTCATTGTAACATATCCCCCTTCTAACAACTCATCTCCCTCATTGTAACATATCCCCTTTCTAGCAACTCATCTCCCTCATTATAACATATCCTACTTCTAACAACTCATCTCCCTCATTGTAACATATCCTACTTCTAGCAACTCATCTCCCTCATTGTGACATATCCCCCTTCTAACAATTCATCTCCCTCATTGTAACATATCCCCCTTCTAACAATTCATCTCCCTCATTGTAACATATCCCCCTTCTAACAACTCATCTCCCTCATTAAGTAAATAATAGAAAGACATACTGTGATGTCTCTATCACTGGCATGAAGTTGGATGACCTCTGTACCCTTTGGATCAAAGTCTTTAATATCAGCATTATATTCTGTCTGGTCATTGTCAAATCTTGGAGCATTCAAGTTACGTTTGATGTTAATCAAGACTGTTGCAGAGCTTGCATCATCAGGAAGTTCCGTATCAACAGCCGACACTAATAGCTAAAAACACACAAACATAACGATTGCAGTTGTTAATGTATCTTTACAATAAGAGAGAATAAATTAAATCTTTATGTTATGTACTAATTGTTGAGTTTGGTGATTTTTTTTATTCATCAACTGAACACTTGGTCATAAAACGTGTAGCTACATGTATGACCATGCCAATTTCAGTATTCAAACCTAAATTTATATCACATTCCACTTAATTTTAGATAGATGTGTACATACAATTGGCGGTAGATGCAGTTAGTTCTGAACTTAAATAATAAAGAAATATGTCCCCATTAGTTGAACAAACATTTAATAGAAGAGGGGCCATAACTGAAGTAAAATTGGTTCCACTTTTATTATACTCACCACATACTGTCGGTAGTCATTCACCAGATCCCGGGTGACATAGATTTTTCCATCCTCAGTTACCCGGAAGTAAAGAGTGCCAGGTTGTGTGCCAATCATTTCAAATCTGATAGTCCCCTGTAATTATAACGTTTACATGTTTGGGAATCAGCATAATTACAGTTAACAATTGGCAGTTTCCTCGTTTGGGAGTACACATAATTACAGTCAACAATTGGCAATTTACACATTTGGGATTTAGCATAATTACAGTCAACAATTGGCAATTTACAAGTTTGGGATTTAGCATAATTACAGTTAACAATTGGCAGTTTCCATGTTTGGGATTTAGCATAATTACAGTCAACAATTGGCAGTTTCCATGTTTTGGAGTTAGCATAATTACAGTCAACAATTGGCAGTTCACATGATTACAATTTGTAGTTCATCCATAAGTACAGTATTTATTAACTCATTAATTAGTCAGCATGGTGAAGGAAAAAAAACTCACTCTCAAATCAAAATCTTGAGCTTGCACTGAGAAGAATGTAGAGTTAACTGCCTGTGTAATAGGGATGGTTGTTGTATATACATGTTGAGTGAACACTGGTGGTCCACTGAGTGGATTCACAGTGATCTGTATCCTGGCTGTATCTTTCTTGTGATTTGTTATACGAGAATCATGCACTTCAACATCAAACCCATAGACCTCCTGTATAGTTATACCACTTCTGTCATCCACTAAAATGATTTCACCGCCTTCAGTTAGGTAAAATATTCTGTTGATGTCTTGTGTTGCCATGGAGATGTAAGTCAATGCATCCTGTAGGGTAGAAGTTAAATGAAATTTAAGACCACACGACAGCAATCATTATACTTTTTCCAAATTATTTCATTTATAATATGAAAGATGAAAAATTAATATATAGAAATATGAAGATTGATAAAAACTGTGCAAAGAAACTGTATCCAAGCTACAACAAACACATTAGCACAAAGCAGCTTTGTCACTCAGTAACAAAGTACACAACTGAGGTAATCAGACAGTATTTTTTGTTCTTTTTTTTTCATAATACAGAATTGAATTACAGAAGCAGTATGATATACCTTATATCTATATATCTTATATATTTTATTTCAAACTGAGCTACAGCATGACAGCTTGCTAGTTTACAGTCTGGACTTACATTATCATCATCTTTGGCCAGCAAGGTTATGACAGTGTTTCCTACACCAAAGTCAGCATCAATGGTTTCGCTGTAACTGGATGGTAAAAATTTGGGTCCACTTGGATTTCTTAACACATTGATGGTTAACTCGCCCACGACCATTTTGTTTGGCCAATGACTGTCGTATGCCCTCACTTTTATCTGCAATTATAACAGTATGGCATAATCATTTAATTCACTCTTAGCAGTGTCATTTGGCCAATCAGTAATGTATGTCATAATTTTGTATCTGTAACTATATCAGAATGACAATCATTATATCCAATCATTTAACTCACTATTGACTCTGTTATTTGGCCAATCACTTTTAACTGACTGTTTTACTGGGCTGAGTACACACCATCTTCATTCAACTAAGTAGATACATGTATTTAAATACTTACAGCGTGAACATTCATGTAGCTATTTATATCAGTACATATTTCTGCATGTTTTAAGTTTTCAAGTATTTACTTACCAACGTTGATATTGGTGGATTTTGTAATGTATTTATTCAAATTGTGATGGTTTATGTACTGGTGATGATAAAATTATAATTCAAGTTTTACTATTAATGTAACACCACCTCTTTTTACTTGTAAAGCTTTTGTCTACTTCATTTTATATTTGTATTTTTTGTTAATACAACTGTTTACTTACGGTGTAGGTGGCACTTTCCAACGAATCAGCTTTAGGTGGATATCTAACTGTAATTTGTCCATTTGGATTCATTTGGAAATAAATTGTACCAGGGTAGCTGCCTATTATATTGTACACAAAGTCACCCTGTAATAAACAAAATTATTACCAACAAGGAACTCTTAACATTAATTTACAAAACAATTTCTCTATTGAAGAAGCTCTAAAACACAGAAAACCAAGTTTAATATAGAGAATAATTTTACCTAAATTTTCAATATTTCACCTTCACCAAATCTATTTATTGCACATATTTGTTTGCCAAATACACACACATCACTGACTAATGTCTTCCCAGCTCTGAATGATGTTTTTCACATTGTCTTATTGACATTGTTTAGCAATTTCATTCAACATTTAAAGCTTTGTTCTAATAGCTCTGATTTGGATTTTATAAATTAACTGTGTTATTTCACAATCTAATTCTGATATTTTGGCCTCAGAGGAAATGAACATCAAAGATTTTACGGTATGCCTAAATTAACTGGAAGTGCTCGAAGGCACATAATTGCTCACTTTCCAACATTGATTGTTTTCGTATAACAATGATTCCCCCCAACCCCACCCCCAATTGAAAAATAAACTTCAGTCCACAATTAGAGCCATACTACTGAAAGGGATTGCACCTATAAGTTTGAAATTGAGATCTTAACCATACAGTGTCTGGTCAGACAGAGAGTTATTGTAGGTTCATATTGTCCATATTATAGTTTCAGTGACATGTATAACACGATAAACATTTTACAAAATTTTATCAGCTTTTGAATTTAAAGATATATTTTGCATTACTTTTTTAAATCCTTCTTTTTCTTAAGGATTTTATACAATATTTTGCACCATAGTCACATAAAACATTGCATTATATAAAAAAGAAAAGATGGGAAAATAGTTTGTTCAATTGTTTGTGATCTAAATTCACATAAGATTTGAGTTTAAAAGTAGAGACTCCTACTCCAAACTTTCATCACTGTAATAACTTGGTATGAATAAAGTTACATCATGGCATAAAACACCAGTTATACATTCATAACAATAATATTACTGACCAAATTGCTATGTTTTGTTTTGTAAAATGTTACAGAAGGTTCATTTAAGAGTTCTAGTGTCAAGGAAATATTGGAAGTTTGCATTTGTGTTATTAACCAACACACATTTATGATATAGGTTATCATGTATTTTAGTTGTATTTGTTCCCTAAGTGGTCATTAGCCATTTATTAAAAATAAATAATTAAGAGGCATGAACAATCTAGAGACTTCTAAGTGAACAATCTAGAGACTGCCAAGTGAACAATCTAGACACCTCCAAGTGAACAATCTAGAGACCTCCAATTGAACAATCTAGACACCTCCAAGTGAACAATCTAGAGACCTCCAAGTTAACAATCTAGACACCTCCAAGTGAACAATCTAGAGACCTCCAATTGAACAATCTAGACACCTCCAAGTGAACAATCTAGAGACCTCCAAGTTAACAATCTAGACACCTCCAAGTGAACAATCTAGACACCTCCAAGTGAACAATCTAGAGACCTCCAAGTGAACAATCTAGACACCTCCAAGTGAACAATCTAGAGACCTCCAATTGAACAATCTAGACACCTCCAAGTGAACAATCTAGAGACCTCCAAGTTAACAATCAAGACACCTCCAAGTGAACAATCTAGACACCTCCAAGTGAACAATCTAGAGACCTCCAATTGAACAATCTAGACACCTCCAAGTTAACAATCTAGAGACCTCCAAGTGAACAATCTAGACACCTCCAAGTGAACAATCTAGAGACCTCCAATTGAACAATCTAGACACCTCCAAGTGAACAATCTAGAGACCTCCAAGTTAACAATCTAGACACCTCCAAGTGAACAATCTAGACACCTCCAAGTGAACAATCTAGAGACCTCCAATTGAACAATCTAGACACCTCCAAGTGAACAATCTAGAGACCTCCAAGTTAACAATCTAGACACCTCCAAGTGAACAATCTAGACACCTCCAAGTGAACAATCTAGAGACCTCCAAGTGAACAATCTAGACACCTCCAAGTGAACAATCTAGAGACCTCCAATTGAACAATCTAGACACCTCCAAGTGAACAATCTAGAGACCTCCAAGTTAACAATCAAGACACCTCCAAGTGAACAATCTAGACACCTCCAAGTGAACAATCTAGAGACCTCCAATTGAACAATCTAGACACCTCCAAGTTAACAATCTAGAGACCTCCAAGTTAACAATCAAGACACCTCCAAGTTAACAATCTAGACACCTCCAAGTGAACAACTGCACAAACTTTCTTTCATTTTCTTTTCAACTGTCAAACAAAACTTTCACGTTATAAAAAAAATTGTAAGAAAACTGAGTGGGCATAACTGTTCCAAAGCAAATAGTTGTGGAACTTTTGCAGAGCCTCTCCTCACAATTTGGTGAACAATTGTTTGTCACTTCAGTCCATTTACATTGAGTAAGAAATTGACTGGAACACAAAATGTATATGTATATACCAGTATGTATTGTTATCATTATTTTCTAGTCAAATCACTTTTTGATTCAGTTTTAAATACAATCAAAATTGTTGAGAACGCTGATAACATTTGATGAATTCAGTCTCAGTACTCTGACAAAGTTTACAATACTCACACTCTTGTCAAGATCAGACGCAACTACCAAAAAGACATTATCTCCTTCACCAGCAGATTCCTGAATAGTTGCGACATTGGGTAGGTTCAAGGTGGGCAAAAATGTATCCCGAGGAACATTGACAATAACCAAACCAGTTGCAAACTTATTTGGATCATCGTTGTCATCAACACGAACTGTGATCTGTAATATATAAGATATGTTTGTTATTGTGTATCATTCACTTGTATACAGAGATCAGTAGAACTGAGTTGTAGTAATCAATACTTTCTAACATCTCAAAATTAGATACCAAATAACAAAAAATAAAAAAAAGACTATGGACTTAAATATATATAGATAATTTGATTAATCTTAGAAAAAGTAACAGCCATGTATTATATTTTCTCAAAATGAAATTTAAGAAAAATCAATTGCCATTAAAACAAAAATGACTCATTACCTCATATCTTGTCTCAGTATCGTTCATCAAGCTTCTCCTGAGTGTGATTAAGCAAGTTTTCCTGTCAATTTGGAAATACACTTGAGCCTTGGCATTGTCAATGATGGAACATGTTGGGTTATCCTGTAACATATATACCCATAATCATTACTTCCTTTAAATAGCTTTCATATATATGCATGTAAAGGTAATTCAAACAAAAACAAAATATTTTTCTAAGAATTGCATTCACTTTGTGTTTGATTGACACTATTTCATTGATCCTTCCGTAAGATTATGAAAGCATAAGTTGTACCCTTGAGGACTATTATTGTAATGCTGAGCAAAATATTTACTTTTATTACACATCTAACAAGTATCCTGCTTTTCATTGGATGAGAGCGGTCACATGGTGACCCCTTTTTTTCTATAGTAGGTCAGTAGATTTCCACAGAGGGCAGGCAAAACAACATGTCAAACATGTTTGAAAGTGATACTTAAAAATTAACATTCAAAAGTAAAATTTTATGTTTTTCAAATCCAGATCAACATAAGACAATACATACTGTCATCACCTTTGAATTAATAATTGATAAAAAATTAAAATAGCCCGCTTCGAAACTGTTTATGTATACATGCTTCCTAGCTAAGAACAGTGTTATTATAAAATCTCACTTGTAAAAAAACCTACACTAAGTGAGATCTAATGTTGTATTTATTAAAAATAATTTGTTGATGAAATAAATAATTGATCATCATATGGGTATAACCAGATCTTAAGTCAAATATCAAAAACTACAACTACCTGTATGAGATAAAAGATTTTCTCACTCTATCTCTTTGTAAGGTATAACATACATATGTATATAACAATCTATTACCGGACATAAACAAATCAATGTGCTAAGTATGAAAGAACACTCCACGTTCATGGTAACAATGCTATGTTACCATCAAAACATTTACACCTCAGAACTGAATAATCTATTTAAATGTGAAACTTATTAACAATTCTGATAAGACACTTACACTATCTGGGTCAGTAACATTGACAAGGTATCCCCATTTGTTCGGGTCCTCATCTTCAGAAGCATTAATTTCTACCCTTCCTGGATTTACAGATGGACCGAACAAGTTTCGTCTGACGGAGATGAGAATGGTGGCAGTGTTCCGCAGTTCTGGACGCAGCGTGTCGTAGGCAGCAACTCTCAGCTTAAAGCATAAGTCCATTGTTATCACATGTGTTTCAAATAACAGCCATGCCTTGGGCACATGTTATGACTTCAAAATTTGTTTAACCCTTTGCTTCATATAGACGCCTTTGGACACCTCTAACATAGACGCCTTTAGACACCTCTTATATAGAAGCCTTTAGACACCTAATATAGAAGGCTTTTGAATTATTGGGTGAATTACGTTTATATTAACTAACAGAGTGGAAAACAGTGCAGGAAGTGTTCAGATTGCTCGTTACGAACAATCTGAACTCTTCCTGCACTGTTTTCAAAGACCTTCTGTGATTGGTGCGGAAAAACGCGTATATATGGAGTAAAGGGTTAAACATTTTAATGCAATAACCTTTTTGAAGAATGCACGAATATAGGGTTCTATATTTTAAGCAAATGAAACTCCTATTTTGGTGAAAATATTATCTAGTTACACTGGTTGAGTTAGAACAAATTGTTTGTTGTAGATGGTAAATTTAATAAGATACTTCTGCTAGAATGATTTTGTTCTTTATATAAGTTAATGTGAAATGAGGAGTTTCGCGTTACATAGAAAATTGTTGTAAATTGAATAACTTAAGAGATGAGGTAATTCAAAAAATTTTGGATATATTTCCATTTTTGTTCACACAAAACATGCAGAAAAAGCTTGCTTTTTAATGAACACTGGTAGTAATACAGTAAAACCAAAATGAATATAATGGTATAGAACTACAACTTATATTGAAGGAATTTATAAGATGTGCTTGCTAAGGAACGAGTTATATATATGTACAAGTAAAACACTGCTGTGTAATAGGTTGATGTAATTGATACGTTTCATTTTGTATTTGTCTTACCTTGTAATATTGGTAACAGTCCCTTTTATCTGGATTACATACTTATAAATTTGATATATAAATTGTTACATATCTAATGACTCTAAGATAGTGTTATACCTCTATTACCTTAATTAGTTGAAATAATGACTTTATGCATGTACTTTTCTATACTTGTTTTCCTGAATCGAAGTAAAACCATGGGTTTGAACTGCATACCTCAGTAGTGAGAGGTGAGTGATTTGAGAAAGTATGTTAAACTGCTAGGTCACAAAAGACCCCTCTTTACACCAAAGTTGTAAGAATACCTTAATATTAACACAACATACCTCATAATTTGTTGTCTTCATGACATCCATTCTGAGGTCCCTCTTAAGTTGTACAAGACCGGTTGTGTCATTCACCTTGAAATATGTTGGGGCTGGATAAACTCCAACCACCTCATAGTAGATACGACCCTGCAATGTTGAATAGTCCTTTTACTTACAACCATACATAGTGCACTAATTACAAAGGAGATTGTTACCTGAGAGAGGGTCAGACAACCCGAGAATATGAGGTGTCTTTCAATATACAGTCAAACCTGTGTAAGTGGTCACCTCCATTTAGCAGCCATTTGTTTTAAGCAGCCACATTGGCAATTTCCCATTTTTGTGCTTTCAGAGCAACTCAACCTGTATTAAGCAACAATCTGTCTTAAAAGACTATTTCTGGTCCTTCCCTTGACTGGCTGCTTAGTTTGGGTTTGATTGTACAGTATTCAAGGTAAGGCTAAGAAAATGCTACAAGGTGAGGCTCTGTCATGCCATTGTTGTATTTTTGTGCCAAACCTAATAAATGTTGTAGGAAAATGCACTAAGCCATCATTCAATGTATCCTCTTGGCTAAACATAGAATAGTGTAGTGTCCAGCAGCAATATCGCTCATCTGAAGGTAAAATCCAGGTAGTCAGAATGAAAGTTTATTTTGTTATCTGCCTAATAAACATATAATTTATTCTGTCACTCCTGTATAATGTCAATAATGCCTGGTGATGAGAGATACTCCAATCACCTCTTATAGTAGATGCAGTTCTGCAATGAAGAACAGTCCTCATAAATCATAACAGAACTTTTCACATAGCACAAACATCATATTACAAACAATTGTGCAACAGCAAAGTTATTTATCTATATGTTAAACTACACAAAGAGAAATTAAATTTACCTTAACATCTGCCTTGAAAGCATTCAGTTGGACAAGTTCTGTCTCCAAGTTTTCATCTTCATTAATGGTCTCCGTGAAAACACGATCTGGTACCCAGACAGGAGGTGCACCTCTTACCACATTAATATTCAATGTTGCAACAGCTGTCTCAGCACTGGGATATCCATTGTCAGTAACTGACACGACACACTAAAAAATAAAATTTATGCATTGATACAACACACTGGAAAATAGAATTTATGCATTGATACAACACACTGGAAAAAAAAGAATTTATGCATCAAAATGACACACTGGAAAATAGAAATTATGCACTGATACAACACACTGGAAAAAAGAATGTCTGCATTGTCAGCACATGTAACAGTTGAATGTAACTGACAGTAGAAAAGTGTAACTTACACAAGGCACGAGTTAATATGCAACAGAACTCGTGTATTGTCAGTAACTTACACAATGCAGTAGTAAATATACAACAGAACTCCTGTATTGTCAGTAACTCACACGACGCACTAGTAAATATACAACAGAACTCGTGTATTGTCAGTAACTAACACAACCCACTAGTCAATATACAACAGAACTCCTGTTTTGCCAGTAGCTTACACAACGTAGTACTAAATATACAACAGAACTCGTATATTGTCAGTAACTTACAAAACGCATTAATAAATTTACAACAGAACTCGTGTATTGTCAGTAACTCACACAACGCACTAGTAAATATACAACAGAACTCGTGTATTGTCAGTAACTTACACAATGCACTAATAAATTTACAACAGAACTCGTGTATTGTCAGTAGCTCACACAACGCACTAGTAAATATACAACAGAACTCGTGTATTGTCAGTAACTTACACAACGCAGTAGTAAATATACAACAGAACTCATATATTGTCAGTAACTTACAAAACGCACTAGTAAATATACAACAGAACTCGAACTCGTGTAATGTCAGTAACTTACACAACGCACTAGTTAATATACAACAGAACTTGTGTATTGTCAGTAATTTACACAACGCAGTACTAAATATAAAACAGAACTCGAAATTGTGTATTGTCAGTAACTTACACAATGCACTAGTAAATATACAACAGAACTCCTGTATTGTCAGTAACTTACACAATGCAATAGAAAATAAAATTAATGCATAAAGTAACTGATGTGCTATACTAGAAAATACAATTGTGAATTATCAGTACTGGTATAAACTGAAATTAGAATTTCTGAAAGTCAAAAAAGGACAAAATATACAGTAAGACTCATCTTTATAATTGTCAGTAACTTACAAAAAACAGAAAATAGAATTCATTTACTGTAAATAAATGCAACAAAACACTGAAGAGAGGGCCAAGATATCCCTATATTGCTCACCTAAGTGACCTTCAGTCACCCAGCTTAAGTAGATTATATAATACATGTACACTCAAAATTCCAGAAAAATGAGATGGGCTAGTAGTTATAATTTTGATTTGAAGATGTAACAGATGCATAGAAGAGTTGTGCGATAACAATAGTATCCTTGTGCAGATATCTGTATATCAGATATCGAATGAAAGTTTTCACTGTATATCCAAATAAAGAAAAACAGCCTCCCCTCCTGGCAACTATTTTTTTTTTTGACAAACAGCAATGGCTGGAACAAACTTGGTAGAGGTTCACCCATGGTAAATGTCAGTGAGATTTGTTTTAAAATCGATCCAATCGATTCTTTAAGTTTTTAATATAGCTTATATAGTAATCTAACCCCACCACCTGGCCGCCATGTTTTTTGACAAATCACAAAGTTGGTGAATGGTCCTCCAAGGAACATTTCTGTGAAATTATTTTAAAATCGAGCTAGTAGTTTCTGACAAGAAGATTATTTAAGTTTTTACTAAATTAACTGGCCCGGCCCCCTAACAACCATGTTTTTTGACGCTGGCTTGAACAAACTTGCCAGAGAAGCACCCAAGGAACATTTCTGTGAAGTTATATCAAAATTGGCCCAGTGGCTTCAGAAGAGAAGTTGTTAGAAGCTAAAAGTTAAAGATGGACGACAGATGATGGATGACGGACACAAGGCGATCACAAAAGCTCACCTGTGAGCCTTTGGCTCAGGTGAACTAAAAATAGTATTAATTCATTTCAAATGTAAAATCCCATAAGAAAACTTACCACAAAGTTGCCAGCTGTCACTGTGAGGTCTTTCTTTAACACCAAGTAACCGACATTGTTTATACTGGACCTCAGGCGGAAGTTGTCCATACACGTTTGTTGACCAGTTAGAGTGTAGTTCAGAGCATCCTATAAAAAAGAAGAATAATAAGTAAAATATTTGTAAAATGATAAACACATATGTAATGTAATTTAATTAGTATATGTATATGACTTTTTAAATTCAGTTGGTGGTTAATGTCACTATTTCTGCATTCTGTCTCTACAACAGTCAAATCATGCTTACAGTTCACTGAAGATGAAAAAATGCAACAAATTAACACTTAAATAAACTCATTTCTTTGATAACTAGAACTGTGTCTTAATACAAATGCCATCGCTACTGATCTAAAGCAAGTTTTCACCAAAAGTTAAGTATAAAAGGGCCACAACTCCTGTAAATTTGACAAATAACTTGTATTTTATAATTGTACAGCTACACAATGAATGTTAATTAAATACATAGACCCCTTCAAAAGACACATTGAATAGATGAATGTATGAATGAGCAAAGGACATAGGTAACACTTAATGCCCAACATCTCCATTCATCTAATGGCAGAGCCATTTAAACATTTTAAATTACTTATTTGTTTATATAATTTATGATGGGAAACATAAAAGTTGTACGTTAACCATGTTAGATGAGCAATGAGCTGCCCAAACATGAAGAACAAACATAAGAAGTATTGTTTGAATACATGACCTGGATAGATACTTTGATCTGAGGTTCTTTCTTACTTTTATCATAGCTGAGCACTGCCAAGTATTTTTCCAAGGTTTCTATCAAAACAGGAATACGGAAGCTTTGAATCTCTTCATGTGTTGACCATATGATCATAACAGGGATACAGAAGCTTGGAATCTTTTCATGCCAACCATATAATCATAACAGGGATACAGAAGCTTGGAATCTCTTCAAGCCAACCATATAATCATAACAGGGATACAGAAGCTTGGAATGTCTTCATGCCAACCATATAATCATAACATCGATACAGAAGCTTGGAATGTCTTCATGCCAACCATATAATCATAACAGGGATACAGAGACTTGGAATGTCTTCATTCCAACCATATAATCATAACAGGGATACAGAAGCTTGGAATCTCTTCATGCCAACCATATAATCATAACAGGGATACAGAAGCTTGGAATGTCTTCATGCCAACCATATAATCATAACAGGGATACAGAAGCTTGGAATCTCTTCATGCCAACCATATAATCATAACAGGGATACGGAAGCTTGGAATCTCTTCAAGCCAACCATATAATCATAATAGGGATACAGAAGCTTGGAATGTCTTCATGCCAACCATATAATCATAACAGGGATACAGAAGCTTGAAATCTCTTCAAGCCAACCATATAATCATAACAGGGATACAGAAGCTTGGAATCTCTTCATGCCAACCATATAATCATAACAGGGATACAGAAGCTTGGAATCTATTCATGCCAACCATATAATCATAACAGGGATACAGAAGCTTGGAATGTCTTCATGCCAACCATATAATCATAACAGGGATACAGAAGATGCAAAACACAGTTTCTATTACATCTAACTGATTATATTATCTTGTACAGTATATAAATAAAGATTTTATTCAAATATATATTCACAAATATACATACACCATCATCATCTGTTGCAACAAACTGAAACACTTCAGCTCCCGTCTCCTCATTGTCGTATAACGTAATGTTATAAAAGTTTTGACTAAATCTTGGTCTGTTCACATTCCTGAATACAGTCACAGTTATGTTTTGGAGAGCAAATCTTGATGGAGTGGCAGGGTCATAGGTCTTCACTTGTAACTAATGGAAACAGAAAAATGCAAGTTAGTCTACAACCCACTTCATGAGCTAAATAGAATGTATTACTTAGTCATTAAATATTATAAAAATTAAAATAATTGGGGCTTTGATTGTGGCACCAAATAATGATTTTTTCCTCACTTTTTCCACCAATCATTCTTTGTTCATTTCACTCTTAGTAATATTCAACAAAAAAACAGAAAGTCAATGAAAGTAGTGTCACACTTTCTCGAAATAATTTGGGCAGCTTACAACCCAAACATTGGGAAAAGTAGCCCCGTGGACATTTAAAGTTTTAAAATGCACTGATCCATGTTTCAACTGGTAGGTATCATTAATGTGAAATAAATAAATACCAACAAAATTAAAACCAGAAAATAAAGTCCAAAGGCAATAACACCTGCATGGAATTTAGTCAGTGTCACTTGATGTTGATCATTTATGCAAAGTTCCAAGTCAATCGTCTAAAACTGTGGACGTAGTTTGTTCCACAAGTTGACCAACAGTGACTCCTATGTAACGTTTCTCAAACTTTGTTTGCAGGAGGTACAATTATAATAAACAAATAAACATGCTTATGTACAGATAAGATTATGAAATTTTGTTTATAGTGAACACTTACAATATATTGAAGGTTATCGTCGCTTCTCAAAGATCTTGCTACACGTATATCTCCATCCTTTGAGTTAATTGTAAAATAGTATGGTCCAGGGGAATAATTGACAAGCTCATACACAAGGTCCGGTGTTCTCTATAATAATAAAATACTAGAAGATGAGGTCAACATACAAATCTACAGACCTGTTGCAAGGGATATTTACAGAGGTCAAAGGCTCATTAGACCTGTTGCAAGTGATATTTATTAAGACTTGTATTGCTAAACTGATATTGACTTGTTGACCTTGTACAACAATAACTTTGTGACCTGGTGATATTATTATAAACATTCAACTGCTGTGAGTTTGTTTGTAATATGAATATATGCTTCATGTAGGAAAGTTTTTTTTCCATGAAACTGTTCAAAAACTTCATGTAGGAAAGCTTTTTTCAATGAAACTATCTGAATATATGCTTCATGTCGGAAAGCTTTTTTCAATGACACTGTCTTAATATATGATTCATGTAGGAAAGCTTTTTTTCCATGAAACTGTTCAAAAGCTTCATGTAGGAAAGCTTTTTTCAATGAAACTGTCTGAATATATGCTTCATGTAGGAAAGCTTTTTCTATGAAACTGCATGAATATATGCTTCATGTAGGAAAGCTTTTTTTCCATGAAACTGTTCAAAAGCTTCATGTAGGAAAGCTTTTTTCAATGAAACTGTCTGAATATATGCTTCATGTAGGAAAGCTTTTTTCAATGAAACTGTCTGAATATATGCTTCATGTAGGAAAGCTTTTTCCATGAAACTGTTCAAAATCTTCATGTAGGAAAGCTTTTTTCCATGAAACTGCATGAATATATGCTTCATGTAGGAAAGCTTTTTTCCATGAAACTGCATGAATATATGCTTCATGTAGGAAAGTTTTATTTTCATCAAACTGTCTAAATATATGATTCATGTAGGAAAGCTTTTTTCATCAAACTGTATGAAAACTGGACAAGAAACAGCAGGAAAAGTATGTTTTCTTTAAATAAATAACAGAATGTAATTTTTCATAATTATCTTTCCAATGTTATACAGACTACTCATGTTTTTTCAGTAAATAAAATATTTGTGTTATTGTTATACAGGAAAGGAGCAATACCAGGTGTCTTTAGTTTGTTGTTCTACTTTGGCTTATTGCTAAATAAAGAGTCATATTGAAATGCTAAAACTTTAATTAAAAAACAAGTGAGCTGCTACATAAAATGCAATTTAATGTACAATTGACCCCCACCCTTATATTACAACTATGGGCAAACAGAACCAAAAACTTCAAAAAGTTTTCTTTCTCAGTATTCCACCCATAGACAAGCTAAAGTTTCCATACAAGATGCATTTTATGACTATGTCAACAAGGAGGGCATGTTGTACAACACAATTTAGTTACTTATCTATCAGTTACCCCCCCCCCCCCCACCAAAGACTTTTCTTAATAATGAAATGATGCACATATATCCCTATGTGATGGTGTTTATAAATTGGATGCACTTAGCTATATGTTAGAGGTCAATTTTATGGTAATTATTATCTTTTTTGTTGCAATTTTCACATCTTTATTTTTCAAAATATAGTGCTTATAATAGGTGATTCAATGAAAATTATGCAAAAATTGTATCAGTATGAAACATTTTACAGACAATGAGGGGTATTGTTTCATAAAGAACTTCTTTCCTTGTATATGCTTTATGTGGTTATAAAAGCATTTCCCACAAAACTGTCTGTATATCATACTTCATCAACAAAACAGCTTTCACAAAAATACTGTAATACAATTACTTACTGAGACTATTGGGTGTATGCCTTTCACCTTGATTACTTCAGTATTTATGATTGCATCCTCTCTAACATTGCCTTCAAATGGTGGATCGAATGTTGGCAAGCCAACCCGCACCACATTGACACTAACTGCTACACTTGTAACACGTGCTGGACCTCCATCATCCTTGGCTAACACGTTAAACTAGAATAAATCATACTCATGATCATTAAAGACATAAGCTGAATCAGAGCTCCTGTCTGCAAATACTCATAGATGAAAGGATTCAACGTCATTTGTCTCACTTGTGAAAATGTGATTCAAAGTCATTTGTCTCACTTGTGAAAATGGGATTCAATGTCATTTGTTTCACTTGTGAAAATGCAATTCAAAGTCATTTGTCTGCACTTGTGAAAATGTGGTTCAAAGACATTTGTCTCACCTGTGAAAATGTGATTCAAAGTCATTTGTCTCACTTGTGAAAATGTGATTCAAAGACATTTGTCTCACCTTTAAAAATGACGTTTAAAGTCATTTAATGCTGTTTTCGATTTGTTGTTCTAGCATAACATAATCATTCCAGATTTAAACTGATTGTATTGTATTTCTTTTAAATCACATCAACATAGGTATATTTAATGTAAAAATATTTCTTTATGCTTCAAAAAACTTACAGTGTACAAATCCTTCCCACTGCCTTCTAGGGATTTTCTGAGGTAAATGACACCTGTGCGTGGCTCAATGTAGAAGTACTCAATAGCTGCGACATCTGTAGTCCAATCAATCATGTATTCGATGTTATCCTGAAATAGTTTATTGTAAGTGTTTACTTATTTTTGTCGTGTTTTCCTTTCTTAGATACTTGGCAAGGTTATGGTAATTAACATGTTTGTTATGCTTTACTTCCTAAGATACTTGCCATGGTTATGGTAATTAACATGTTTGTCATGTTTTCCTTTCTAAGATACTTGCCAAGGTTATGGTGATTAACATGTTTGTCATGTTTTCCTTTCTAAGATACTTGCCAAGGTTATGGTGATTAACATGTTTGTCATGTTTTCCTTCCTAAGATACTTGGCAAGGATATGGTGATTAACATGTTTGTCATGTTTTCCTTCCTAAGATACTTGGCAAGGATATGGTGATTAACATGTTTGTCATGTTTTCCTTCCTAAGATACTTGCCAAGGATATGGTGATTAACATTCTTAGTGATGAGTGGTTTGTGTTCTTAATTCAGCACCATAGACTATTTAGCCACATAGAACCACTATTCTAATATAAAAACTAGACCTATCACTGAATATGAGTTATACCTCCCTCCCACACACACTAAGTAATTAAGTCAGCATCACAAAATTTGTGTCATGCATAACTACTCTTGATCATCAATGGTTATGCCAATTGACTGAAAACTACTGAAGAAGTTCACTACACAAGAATGGAAGTACGGTAAATACTAAATACAGCAATGTTACTAAGTGCAAAGGTGATAATTCTGCATCTACACTTTATGTTGATCAAGCATACAAAAACTGTTAAAAAAGTTTGCTCCAAAAGAATCCCAACATGGTAAATATAGCAATTTCAAAGTGCAAGGTCAACACTTTAACTCTGCATGAAATTAATCAAAAGTTTAATGGAAAGTGAACGCACTTAATGTGGAAAACTCATATACCTTAATGGAAAGCTTGAAATTGAATGGAAACTATCTTTATAAGTATACTTACATTATCTTGTTTGTCTTCTGCTGTTATGTTAACAACAGAGACTCCCAGTTCATAAAATTCATCAATTGTCACTCTGTACTGTGTCTCTAAGAATTGTGGGTAACCTTGGTTACGCAGAACATTGATCTGAATCACAACTCGTGCTTTATTTTCTTGTACATCACTGTCGTAGGCCACAACGTTAAGCTAGAATAAGAGTTATAAACTAATGAGTGACATCAATTAATAAATACAATTGATAACAGTTTAAATAAAAAAATCTGCATGATCTATCAAGATGTCTATAGATTTAAGGTCAAAGGTACACAAATCATACAAATCAGATTCAATAATAACAGATTAGTAATAAAATAAATTATTAAAGATATGCTTATTTTCCTTAGCAACCAAGTCATGAGAAGTAATGGTGCAAGGTTTAAGTTGCACTAATCATTATATAATTATGAATGAGTTTCTGTGGGTGATGTTAACTATTTGTAACAGCCAGATCATCCAAAACAATGGTACATGATGTTTAATTCAATACTGATGACACAGTAGTACATGCTGTTTAGTAGACTACTAATGACACAACAGTAGTACATGATGTTTAATTCAATTCTGATGACACAACAGTAGTACATGATGTTTAGTTGACTACTAATGACACAACAGTAGTACATGATGTTTAATTCAATTCTGATGACACAGTAGTACATGATGTTTAGTTGACTACTAATGACACAACAGTAGTACATGATATTTAGTTGGCTACTAATGACACAACAGTAGTACATGATGTTTAGTTGACTACTAATGACACAACAGTAGTACATGATGTTTAATTGACTACTAATGACACAACAGTAGTACATGATGTTTAATTGACTACTAATGACACAACAGTGGTACATGATGTTTAATTGACTACTAATGACACAACAGTGGTACATGATGTTCAATTCAATACTAATGACACAACAATGGTACATGATGTTTAATTGACTACTATTGACACAACAATGCACATGATGTTTAATTTAATACTATTGACATAACAATGGTTCTAATGTTCAATTCAATTCTAATGACACAATAATGGTACATGATGTTTAATTGACTACTATTGACCCAACAGTGGTACATGATGTTTAGTTGACTACTAATGACACAACAATGGTACATGATTTTTAATTCAATACTAATGATACAACAGTAGTACATGACTACTAATGACACAACAATGGTACATGATGTTTAACTGACTACTAATGACACAACAATGGTACATGATGTTAAATTGACTACTAATGACACAACAATAACACACAATGTTTAATACAACACTAATGATACAACAATGGTACATGATGTTTAATTGACTATTAATGACACAACAATGGGCCAAGTCTTAATGCTATAGGTAAAAAAACTAACATTCTTTAGACTAATTCAATTATATAGTGCAACCTCAAGGTCAACTGAAATTTTACTATATATCTACTCACAGAAAATAGTAACATAATAACAGTGCAATATAAGTGCAATGTTTCATTAACTGAAATGAAACACTTACAAGGGTTTTTTATCAGTAGATGGACCACAAATTCACTTTGTACTTACTGTGTATGATGTCATGTAAGTTACATCTATTTCTAGGTTTCGGATGATGTAAACTTCACCTGTAGTACGGTTGACATCAAAGAAATTAACAGCTGGGTAGGAGCCGTCTGTTTCGTATACTATTGATCCCTGTTAAAAAAACATGCATTTTTTTTTTTAAAGAAAAATACAAAATGTGTTTGAGATCAACATTTTTGACAATGACAATAAGCAACAGTCATGTGGACAGTGCACTCAAAATAATAATAAAAAGAAAGTGTAAAGCAGTCAATTTGTAAAAATATTTGGCCAATTATTCTTCTTCAAGTTATCACATGAACATCAAATGAAAACATAATTTTATATTAAAAAGTGGCATAATTCATGTAAAAGTACATGTGTGGCGCTAAAATGGGGCATAAATCATGTTAAAGTACATGTGTGCTGCTAAAAGGGGCATAATTCATGTAAAAGTACATGTGTGCTGCTAAAAGGGGCATTTTTCATGTAAAAGTACATGACATTGTGTACTACTAAAAGGGGCATATTTCATGTAAAAGTACATGTGTGCTGCTAAAAGGGGCAAATTTCATGTAAAAGTACATGTGTACTACTAAAAAGTGGAATAATTCATGTAAAAGTACATGTGTGGCACTTAATGGGGCATTATTCATGTCACTCATTTTGGGATTTAACATTTTTTTTATAAAATGAAAATTAAAGACTCAAATGACATAATTATAGTCTCTCAAAAACAACACCTAGTTCTGCTGTACCTAGGAGACTTTGAGGATATGAGCTGAAATAATGAAATAAACTAATACAAGCAAACTTAACTGAAGGATTCTCTGTTTTCAAGATACTTTGTAAACATAGCATTTAATGACCAACACTTGCAAACTGTCTCCATTTTGATTAAAAATGTGCAACCTGCCTGTTAAAAGTTTAATCTAAAATCAGGCGCAACTGATCAGCCTCAGAAATTTGTTAGGGCAAAAAATGTCTTTTTAACCGTCGTCTAAAAACTTCAAACTTTGTTGAACACTCTTTACATGAGACTATATTTGTATCCAGGAAAATACCATGTACTAGAATTGAAGATTTTAACATTAAAATGAACGTAATTGTATACTTCATCAACTAGTCATATTTATTAGAATTATCATAATAATCAATTTAACATACTCTTAAATCGCCGTCCTCTGCTAACAGATTTGCCAGAACATATCCAATCTCTTCATTCTCCCGAACAGTTCTTGAAATAACAGAATCCGCTGGAAAAAATTGTGGAGGGAATTTGTCTGTTTCTACGGTCACTACCACAGATGTTTCATCACTCTTGTCTGGGTTGCTCTGATCATTTGCCTCAAGGAAAATCTAGAAAATAGATAATTTAACAATATAACTGTGCACTGACAAAAAAATCAACTTAATGAAAATAGGACATAACAAACTTGTATAAAAGGTTATAATCTTACAGGAGATGACAGTTGTGATAGGAGATCTGCATAAAGAGTTAAAAACTTACAGGAGTGGATGTCTGTGATAGATGATTCCTTTTACATGTTATGAAAGTATAGAAAGAGAAATCTATGATAGGATGTCAATATGAAATATAGACATACAGGCGGTGAAATCTATGATTAGAGTTCCAATTGAAATGTTTTATACTTACAGTAAATGAAGTCTGTTGTGGTGGCAAGGTCTTTATAAGCATGATTTTTCCAGAATTTCTGTCTAGCTCAAAATATGTGTAGATATCTGGATTGTTTTGTCCAAATGAATAAACAACAACATCCTAAAATAAACAAACACTCATTTTCATGCTTTTCTTGTAAAAATGTAAATATAGAACTTTACTAATGAATCAATTCTCTCAATATATCGATGTACACAAACCTGTTGAGCAATTATAAGCACCTTTGGCCTTGACTAAAACTTGACTTAACCAAGGCATAAATGCTTTTTTATTCCAGAATCTACAATATGTACACATCTTTTTCAACTCCATATTAAACTCTTTGTTGGTTAATGAAATACATGTAACAGTTTTGTTTTTTTATCATTATTCAACTACATGTTTTCTGATAATGGCAAGTTCTAGCTGAAGGTAGAATTAAACGAATCATCGGATAAAACAATGTGTTATCCATAGCAAGAATTAAGTAGTCAAGTTACTATCATCAGTATTGACTACTACAAACCATCAGATAAAACAATGTGTTATCCATAGCAAGAGTTAAGAAGTCAAGTTATTATCATCAGTATTGACTACTACAAACCATCGGATAAAACAATGTGTTATCCATAGCAAGAGTTAAGTAGTCAAGTTATTATCATCAGTATTGACTACTACAAACCATCGGATAAAACAATGTGTTATCCATAGCAAGAGTTAAAAAGTAAAGTTATTATCATCAGTATTGACTACTTTTTGATGCACATACATCTAAAATTAAAAGAAGGCACAAAAATTAAAGTACTGAGCTTTCAATATAACAGTAGTTGTTGAATGGTGTTTAGCGTTGCTTTCAACAATTTTTCAGTCATATTGCGACAGTGTCTACTTGAGACAGTGTTCTAAGCCCTGTCACACTGGAGTATCATGCCGCAGACACATGGTATGATACCCCACCCAGTCACATTATACTGACACCGGGCCGACCAGACCTAAAACTCTCCTCTAAATGCTGACCATCAAGCGAGGAAGCTTCTAGTACCATTTTTAAAGTCTTTGGTATGACCCAGCTGGGGATTGAACCAACGACCTTCCACATGCGAGGCGGACGCCCTACCACTAAACCACGCCACGGTACTCAATCTATATAACAAAGACATAATACTTGATATATTTCACATTACAAATACACGTACTTGATCTGCATCTGTTGCTCTAACAGTTGTTACAATTGTTCCCGGTTCATCTCGCCACCTCAAAGTAGCACTGTATGGTTTTTCTTCAAACTGTGGTGAATTACCATTTCTAGTCATGACAATTGTTAGATTTTGTTTGGTGACCATGGTCGTGATTTGACTGTCCACTACGGAAATGGTCAACTAAAAGATATATAAAGTATATATATATATATAAAACAGTTATATAATTATCAGTTGTTTTATATTGCATTAAAAAATTACACATACATGTACAAGATTAAGCAGTTCAATCATAAACAGAAATTCCTGAGAATTAAATACATTACCTGATTACCATTTTAAGCAATACATTTGTCCTTGTGAGAGTCATGAATTTCTACCTTTATTTTTTATAATAAATGGTTTCAAAATGACAAAATTATTTGAGACATGTTTTAAAATATACAATGTAATTATAAAGAAATTGCAGTTACAATGTTTAACTCTAGGATGAAAGTATTAAAGATGCTGCTGCGTATCATCTCACTACAGAGTTGCAACTTTTTTGTCATGGAAATATGATAATTGCACTTAAAAAAAAGTTTTATGTAATTTGGTTTAAAATATTTACAAAGTGGTTCATAGGGGCTGTGATTACTTGTTGTAGACAAGTAGAGCACAAGTTATATCAGGGAAACCAAAGTGTGAAAGACGGACGGACCAAAATAAGTGTCTCCAGATTTTCACAAAGCGGGGGACAAAGTTGACATAACATATACTGCAATAAGACATCAGTGGTGTAAAAAAAAAGTGACTTATAGGATTTTAACAGATTGATGTATGTATGAGCATTTTGGGAACTTTTTTTAAAAAAAAAATAGTGGTGTTATTGTACTGTCTATTAAAGAAACAAACTGATCAACCTACTAGTAAGTATGCATTTTTATGTGGGGATATATTCCTGCTATGGAAAAAATACTTCTATGTGGAATTTCTTTTTACCAAGGAAATCCTAGACCTTATTTTATATAGAACAAAGAACAAAATTCAACTGTGTAGTGAGATCTTATTTATATAGAACAAAGAACAAAATTCAACTGTGTAGTGAGATCTTATTTATATAGAACAAAGAACAAAATCAACTGTGTAGTGAGATCTTATTTATATAGAACAAAGAACAAAATCAACTGTGTAGTGAGATCTTATTTATATAGAACAAAGAACAAAATCAACTGTGTAGTGAGATCTTATTTATATAGAACAAAGAACAAAATCAACTGTGTAGTGAGATCTTATTTATATAGAACAAAGAACAAAATCAACTGTGTAGTGAGATCTTATTTATATAGAACAAAGAACAAAATTCAACTGTGTAGTGAGATCTTATTTATACAGAACAAAGAACAAAATTCAACTGTGTAGTGAGATCTGAATTTAGTGTAAAAATGTTTGTAACATTATCTTATGGTACATAAAATGTGATCTATATACAAGATGAACAGTGTGACCCAGTGGCACCATTTATACAATCTGATGCTACATATAAAATTAAGACAAGAGATTTTTAAAGACATACATTATACTGGCTCTGAGTGATATTGTGTTTTAAGGGTATGGCAAACTTTTCAATATTTAGTCTGGTATCATAGTCAATATATCAAGACAAAGACAAGAATTCTGCAGAATGATATGTCTCGCCGTGACCCCTTTGACTGTTAATACAGACATGGGAGATAAAAAAAGGAAAACTTTACATTAAAGCTAAATATAAATGTTTGACGCCGCTGCTGTCGACGGGAAAGCAACACCTTAATCTCACTTTTGCTTCTTCGTTGGGGCAAGACAAAAACTAAGCAAAAAGAAAACACTGTACAGTTTGTCTTACCACATAGTCGAGTGAGCTGTCTGTTTTGAAAAGAGAGTTGGAGATGCTTATTTCACCACTTAGCCTTCCAATCTTGAAGAAGCCTGGTCCTCTACCGCTACCAACAATATGGTGTAAGATGTTGCTCTAGGAAATATAAAAAGAAATAACTTACAATAGAAAATATGAAAAAACAAAGATAAAAATGAAAACACAGACCACTGACAAATCATAAGGCAAATCTTTTAACCTATTATGCCATCATTTTGCCATAATAAAACGTCAGAACCAGATCTAAACAAAATCCACTCATCTGCTGTACAATACAAGCTGGAAACTGCATCTTCTTGTATAGGATGAGTTTTGTAACAACTTCTGAAAATCAAAATCTTATATAAAGCTAACCTCAAAATTAACACCTTTAAGTACGTTATATCTTTAGTTTAAACAGGATGTTTTCAATTGGTCAATACCCTATACTGGTTTACAATATTTAATGTAATCTATTAAGTTGGTATTCTCAAGGCATTATAATTGGCATTTCTACGTTTAACAATTGACCAACTATTGACATGTACAGAAATATTTACCCCAACAAGGAGATCAGCATCACTTGCTCGGACTGTATAGACAACATCATCAATTGGTCTCAACTCGTTAACAAAAATAGTCTCTGGCAGATTATTAATGACTGGATACACGTTTCGGATCACAATCACTTGCATTTGGACTTGAGCATGTTGGGTGAAAAATATTCGTGAATCTCTTGCTTGGATTGTGAACTGAAAATAAACATGACGAGCATTTAAATAAAAACACTATTACCATGGAGACCAAGTACCAATTAGCCTCTTGGGGCAAACAAAACTTCATTCTTGCTTTGATTGTTTACCTACAATGCAAAGATCTAAAATATTTACATCAAAACTAATAACCGCCAATTATAATGCAGTTTTCCCTTTGATGTGTTAGTTAAGGTGTAGGTGATTTTTTTTTATAAATGTTCTCATTGTTTATTGAATAAAACAAATATCATACCGGAAGATAACTGCAATTTTTTAACTTGTAGAAATTGCTCTCATTTTGAGCAGCTAGCTTACAAAATATTTAATATTCTCTTTATATACTAATGAAATATTTCAATCATTGTTTTTTATTTCGTTTACGATGAACATATATACCAACACTGTTACATAATCATCTAACAACATTATTTAATGGACACAACATAAACCGATAGTCAATTTAACACATACTCTGACAACTTACTCACTATGAGTTACTACTTCACCTTAACTGAAAAACAATACAATCATCTTGCTGTACTTAAGAATATTTACCTGTTTTTCAAGTTATATAAACGTTTTCAAAAATCAAACAATCATGACTGTCCATATTTTGCTAAATTCATAAAATTACAATAGATAAATTTACAATAGATAAAATCAGTGTTTGGATACAGCGGATAGAGTGTTGGTAATATTCCCATCAATCCCAGACTAGACCACTCACAAAAACAACACTCAGTGTTTGTTCTTTCCAGGAAACAATCTCCAGATTGATTTATACATGCTCAGAGTTTACTTACCAGTCTAACCTAAACGAATTAGTACGAACTGAACTAAAGCTAAATAAAAATGAAATTGGAAAAGAAAAGTGGTGCACTAACGATGTAAGAATCGTTGATCTTGTTATCGGCTAATGTCTTCTTGATAAACAGAACACCACTCTGTGGATGAACATAAAAATATTCCCGAGCCAACGGTGGGTCCAATATACTGTATGTAACATCATCCTGAAGTAGACAGAAAAATACAATTATAAGATCACTTGTCCACATTGGGGGCACATCAACATCACAGTGGGAAACAGCATTGCAGTGTTTAAGCTGTTGCAGATATAATTATGTGAAATCATAAAATGCAAAGTAAAGAAGCATAATATATCAATCAATTATACTTTCTAGAAGAATGCGCGCTTCTAGACCTAAGCAAGATTAACATTATGTCACTGCGCAATTTCTTATAAATAATTTCCTATTATATGATTAACTGATTAACAGATGATTGACATACGCTTCTTTTATGTTTTACAGAACATACTTCTACAATGTATTTGCAAAATTGTTTTTAAGATACAATGAACACTAGGTGGGGGAGGGGTCTATATCATATGGCCATAGTAAAGTTACCCCTCCCCTAAACAATCATTCTTTTAAGATTTTAATAAAGTGGATGAACATCTTATAATTTCTCATTTGCAATAAAGGGATATAGGGTAGTAACAGCTGCTATAGAGCATATGTAGATGATAGAATGGTTGGAGGTTTACACATTTGATTTTTGTGCGTAATGTTTTGTAAGAAATCAGGGAGGTAGGTTAATTTACTTAGGGTGGGGTCTTACTATAGCATTAAAATGACATCGGGGTGCTTTTACTATATAGTAATTTCACAGAGGGATCATTTCACAGAGTGGTCAAAATAATAATTGCTTACCCCATCTATGTCTGTAGCAGCCACTGTAAAAATGTCTGAGAATTTTGGCTTGTATTCATTAACTGTAGTTATATACTGTATATTGTTGCTAAATATGGGACCAGATGGATTTCTGCGTACATGAATATGGACAACAGCTTTTGCTCTGTTTTTCGGGAAAAATGGGTCATAGGCCTCTACTTCGAGCTGAAAAAAAAATGATAGAGTCATGTGATGTGTCAATGTAGATATAAAATGACAAATATATGTGTTACTAAAGTCAAATACAGATACATATGTACCATCAAACTGATAAACTGACAAATATACAATAGAACTTCGATGGCTCAAACAAGACGGGACTGGACAAAATAGTTTGAGTTAAGGATTGTTCCAGAAAAGTATTGTTCAACATCTTATCATACATGTACATGTATATACATCAAAATAGGATTTTGTCTGGTTCGAGCTATATGTGGTGTTCTAACCATCCGTGTTCGAGCCAACAAAGTTCTACTGTATGCGTCATTAAAAATGTATACCAACAAATACATGCGTGATTATCAATTTCTGAATTATGAAGATTCCTGCTGCAGTAGATACCTGTTTATCAATTTCTGAATTATGAAGATTCTTGCTGCATTGGATACCTGTTTATCAATTTCTGAATTATGAAGATTCTTGCTGAATTATGAAGATTCTTGCTGCAGTAGATATCTGTTTATCAATTTCTGAATTATGAAGATTCTTGCTGAATTATGAAGATTTTGCTGCAGTAGATATCTGTTTATCAATTTCTGAATTATGAAGATTCTTGCTGAATTATGAAGATTCTTGCTGCAGTAGATACCTGTTTATCAATTTCCGAATTATGAAGATTCTTGCTGAATTATGAAGATTTTGCTGCAGTAGATATCTGTTTATCAATTTCTGAATTATGAAGATTCTTGCTGAATTATGAAGATTCTTGCTGCAGTAGATACCTGTTTATCAATTTCCGAATTATGAAGATTCTTGCTGAATTATGAAGATTTTGCTGCAGTAGATATCTGTTTATCAATTTCTGAATTATGAAGATTCTTGCTGAATTATGAAGATTCTTGCTGCAGTAGATATCTGTTTATCAATTTTTGAATTATGAAAATTCTTGCTGCAGTAGATACCTGTTTATCAATTTCTGAATTATGCAGATGCTTGCCACTGTAGGTTTATGTATATAAATTTCTTACCTGAAAGTAGATAGTCCTTGTATTTTTGAGGTCTTTATTAACATAGACCTGGCCTGTAGAATTCACAATTTTGAAGTAGTGCATGGCAATATCACTACCTACAGCTACGTAATTAACACCTGTTGAAGTCTGAAAATAGAATATCAATGTACATAAATATGAATAAATTAAAAAGAGAAACATGTAACAAAATGATATGAAGTGGTTTATATGATAAACACATTCTGTGAGATAACTTCCAATCCCTTTTCTAATGTCTTAAGAAAAAGTTTAGCCAAAAGCAAGATGTAGCTTGAATATAGATATTTCATTGTTATAGGAATATTATATACCCTAAGATGTCAATGTAATTTACCATAAGATGACAATGTAATTTACCATAAGATGTCAATGAATTTTGTTTATTGTTTCAAAATCTCAAAATAGGCAGGGCCCTGGCGGCCATTTTGATGACTGATTAACAACAGTAACAGTAAAAACCATACTAATTAAGGTACATTATGACCAGGTTTTAATAATATCAATTTTTTTAATAGAAGACATTTAAAGAAATTGTTGACCTCCAGCTGGACAGGCAGATGATGGAACATTAAGTGGCCAGAACTGGGTATATTGAGCTAATACCCATCTCAAATCACTATAATGCGTCTGGAACAGAAATGACAAAAGCATCTGGTTTGAATGTGTCATTGTAAACAACTTACCTGTCTCAAATCATCATCTTTAGCTAGCACAGAGATGACAAAATCATCAGGTTGGAACATGTCATTGATGGTAACGTTGTAAATAACTTCATCAAAGACTGGGTCTGCTCTATCACGATCTATGAAGATTTCCACATTCAAAACATCTTTCTTTGGTGGAATACCTTGATCATTGGCCACTAATTGGAACTGAAAAACAACACTCACAAATAATTTTTAATGACTTTGCAAAATGACAATCATGAGATAAAAGAAAGTGCTACAGACAAGTTGAACACCCTTTAATCACTATCAAATATCCATTTGGCATTGTATTTTTCTTTTCAAAAGGGGACAAAATTAGTTTGTATTACATTTTTATATATGTGAAACAAAAAAGTATGGTATTTATCAATTGATTGATTGATTTATTTACCACTGTCTTTGTATATTTTAGATACTGTATTAAAAGCCATTTAATGGAAAGAAGTGAAGTACTATAAGCAACATACACTCACATACTATCATTGAAAATGATGAGAATATTTTAAAAAGTATTGGTAGTTTTTTACATTTTTTTTATACAAGATAAATTGCTTCTATCCAGAACCTAGTTTTAATATTAAATAGTGAAGGCTACTTACTGTGAATCGGTCACCATATGTCTGATCTTGTAGATTTCCTTTGACAATAATTTTGCCAGTGTTCATCTCAAACAAGAAGAATTCTGATGTACCTGGTGACATTTCAGTCATATTGTACACAACTTCGTCCTGCAGAAAACAGTCATATAGAATTTGTATACATCTTGTTTGGAAGTGGGGAGCTCGTATATATGCATTTCATTATGGATTGGATGAAAGTTGACTAATCACATATTTCAAATAGTTAAAAAAATAGCTTGTAAAACTTTATAGATATAACTTGTTCATAACTGAACAGCTAAAACAGGGTAAAGCTATAAAAATGAACAGAAGTATATTAATATGTTGATGGTTAACACTTGACGACTACTTACTCCATCTAGATCTCTGGCAAGTGCATCATACACAAGGTAGCCAGCAAGTTCCTTCTCAAGTACTGTTCTTGTTACATCACTGATATCTAGGCCGTTGTCATCGACAAATTGAGGATTTTGTGGATTGCGGGTTACACCTATAAACAATGTAGTCCTTGCTTTGTTCTCTGGTCTGGCTCTGTCATAGGCACCAATAAACAACTGAAACAACAAACAACTATACTGGTTAGCATACTTTTAATTGATAAACGATATAATACACATCAAACTGGCAGTCATTTCTTATAGCTTCCACTGATACAATCTTAAAACATTGATACATGTACATACTTACAGCAAATATTGATACATACTAATGTCAGATGCTGAAACAATCTTAAAACAAACATTGATACATGCTTACAGCAAATCTGATACAATCATAAAACAAACATTGATACATGCTTACAGCAAAAACTGATACAATCTTAAAACAAACATTGATACATGCTTATAGCAAATACTGATACAATCATAAAACAAACATTGATACATGCTTACAGCAAATACTGATACAATCATAAAACGAACATTGACACATGCTTACAGCAAATACTGATACAATCATAAAACAAACATTGATACATGCTTATAGCAAATACTGTTACATATTTACAGCAAATACTGATACATGCTTAAAGCAAATACTGATACATGCTTACATCAATACTGATAGATGCTAACACATCAAATAATGAAACAATCTTAAAACAAGCATTGATACATGCTTACAGCAAATACTGATACATATTTACAGCTGATTACACTGATACATACAGCATATAATGATACATGCTTACATAAAAAACTGATATATACTATTATCAAATAATGATTCAATCTTAAAACAAACATTGATATATGCTTACAACAAATATTGATACATATTTACAGCAAATACTGATACAATCTTAAAACAAACATTGATTTATGTACAACAAATACCGATACATACTTGCATCAAATACTAATACATACATCAAATACTTATTCACACTAACACCAATTACTGATACATTCTTATACATCAAATACTGACACATATTTACATCAAATACTGATACATGCTAATTCATCAAAAACTAATACATACTTACATCCAATATTGATACAGGCTCACATTAAATACTGATACATACTAATAAATTGAAAACTGATACAAGCTTACATCCAATATTGATACATGCTAATATATCAACTACTGATATAAGCTTACATCAAATACTGATACATGCTAATATATCAACTACTGATATAAGCTTACATCAAATTCTGATACAAGCTTACATAAAATATTGATACATGCTTACATCAAATACTGATACATACTTACAGCAAATACTGATACATATTTTCATTAAATACGGGTATAATTACTGAGAATATTTATAGTGTTATAATTAATCTTATATCATAAGGAATAATTATGTAAATTAATTAATCTCAAGCTATTAAAGACAAAACAATACAAACCTGGTAAACTACTCCAAGAAATTCATCCGAAATTAGACTTTTCTTCAGAGTTACTTCCCCATTGTTTTCATTTATTTCAAAGAAGTTGAGTGCAGCAGAATCTCCGGTAACTTCATAAACAACCCTGTCCTAAATAGCAATACTATAAAATTAGCAACTGAATTTCAAACAGTGTACAAAAAATTTAGCTGAATTCCTACTTGGTCGCCCAAGTCTGATAAGATTCAGTGGGAGCACACGGCTTTGTTACAGTCCGTAATTCATTTTAGTACACCAAACAAACACAAACGAAACAAATATCAAACACGTTTTAAACGTAATACAAAGGGACTTAAAATGTGAACGAAGCGATAAACGTAACAATAAACAAAACGTTCCATGGACGCAACAGGACGATTGATCCATGAATGATACAAAATCATAATACAAACAAAGATTAAATGCATTTTTAGTAAACACTAGGAGGTATCCTTTAATATTATCGTGTATTGACATTGAAATAAATAATTAAACAAAATGATTGCTCTCTTTGTTATTTGAAGTCTACAAACTGTCATACCTGTAATTTAATCTAATTTCATTGGTATAAGTTTTAATCCAAAATTATCTGTGAAAAATATTGCCTTTGAAACGCATAACAAATGCATTTGAAATGCATTTTTGGTGTACTTGGAACAGATTACGGTCTGTAACACTTTGGAGCATAATTTATCTTAATGAAACAGAGTAATTAAAACCATCAAGCAAAAAAGTATATTTACCTGACCAAATTAATTATATCACACCATTTAACACAAACTTCTTAAACCTATCATTTCATTATTCTGCTATAGAAATCTGGAACAATATACCTTCAATAAATCAGAAAACTGAATAGCATTGCAACTTTTAAATATGTGTACGAAGAATTTCTTATTACTGAAACATATTTCTCATGAAAATGAAATATTGTACTTTGTCATTGTAAACATTGTATAGATTTGAGCAGGTATATCTGCTTCAAATATTTCATATGTGACAAATCGGTAATCTTGATATCATCTATCTTAAATGTGTTATCCAGAGGACCACACTGAAGATTTATATTGTGTATAAAACTTCAAGAGTTTACCCTCTCTAAATAAACACATTACTCTTATTATTATCATTTACAAACACTATATGAGAAAGCAACAAGGTGAATGATATCATGGTGAAAAATGCAAAAATGCAGAGAGTTTCCTCCTCCACTTACCGCCACATCAGTATCTCGGGCCAAAACATTGCTGTAGACAACATCGTTGACTTCTAGATCGAATGCAATGTTTGTCCTGTAATTGCCACTGGTATCCACATTAATGAAGAATGGAGCATTGTCTGATGGATTTCTCAGAATGGTTATTTGCACAGTTGCCATGGCAAATTTATTTCTAGTATCACTTGCTTGAATGGTCAGCTTCAAAAACAATCAAGAGTTGTAAATTAGCATGGACACAGATTTAACACAGTAACAAAGTTGTAAATGGGCTTTGACACAGATTTAACACAGTAACAAAGTTGTAAATTAGCCTGAACACAAATTTAACACAGTAACAAAGTTGTAAATTAGCCTGAACACAAATTTAACACAGTAACAAAGTTGTAAATTAGCCTGAACACAAATTTAACATAGTAACAAAGTTGTAAATTAGCATGGACACATATTTAACACAGTAACAAAGTTGTAAATTAGCCTGAACACAGATTTAACACAGTAACAAAGTTGTAAATTAGCCTGAACACAGATTTAACACAGTAACAAAGTCGTAAATTAGCCTGAACACAGATTTAACACAGTAACAAAGTCGTAAATTTGCCTGAACACAGATTTAACACAGTAACAAAGTTGTAAATTAGCCTGAACACAGATTTAACACAGTAACAAAGTTGTAAATTAGCCTGAACACAAATTTAACACAGTAACAAAGTTGTAAATTAGCTTTGACACAGATTTAACACAGTAACAAAGTTGTAAATTAGCCTGAACACAGATTTAACACAGTAACAAAGTTGTAAATTAGCCTGAACACAGATTTAACACAGTAACAAAGTTGTAAATTAGCCTGAACACAGATTTAACACAGTAACAAAGTTGTAAATTAGCCTGAACACAGATTTAACACAGTAACAAAGTTGTAAATTAGCCTGAACACAGATTTAACACAGTAACAAAGTCGTAAATTTGCCTGAATACAGATTTAACACAGTAACAAAGTCGTAAATTTGCCTGAATACAGATTTAACACAGTAACAAAGTTGTAAATTAGTCTAAACAAAGATTTATACTTACATCATACGTGTTGTTTGGTGCATTCCTTAGATTGGATTTGGTTCTGATGATGTTCTTATCCAACCAGAAGTGATCTGTGGCATCATCAGTGGTTTGAACAATTGTGTATGTTATTTTATCCTGTACAATTACAATAAACTTTTATATTTTATTCGAACACATGGCTCAAACAATAAAAAATAGTTAATTACCTACAAAAACCATAGTTTCCACATAAATCCAGAGCTGCTCTTAAATAGATATGCAATATGTTTGAATCCATGTATTGTACTTGCTGCAAGTAACTAAGCATTGTTTTCAGCCATCTTTCATTCATATATAAAGTATGTTAAGTGAGCAAATGAGGAGTGGGCAAACGTAATTTTTTATATAATTTACATTAAAATGAAAAATAACAAATCTAAGAAACGAAATGTGGAAGTGGAAACAAAATGATATCACCCTGATTCCTGTGTCACTTGCCTCGTGTAGGAAGTTAATTTTTTTATCACATTTAATAATTTTCAAACTAATACAAATATTACATAATATTATCTAGCTCATAAGCATTTCTATTAACAACTAAGCTTTTCACAACTCAGTCAAGCCTATTACTGTTCTAGATCATGCTGTACAAATAAGCCAATCAATTCACCTTATTTTTGGAGCTGAATGTTTCAAAATATAACAAAATAAGCAAATCAATTCACTTTACTATTGGACTAATCAATTCACTTTTTTAATGGACTAATCAATTCACTTAATTATTGTACTACCAGTCTAGCATGAAGTAGCTGAACATTTCAAAATATACAAAATAAGCCAATCAATTCTCTTTATTATTGGACTAATCGATTCACTTTATTATTTGACTACCAGTCTAGCATGAAGGAGCTGAATTTTTAAAAATACCGTATACAAAATAAGCCAATCAATTCACTTTACTATTGGACTAATCAATTCACTTTATTATATGACTAATCAATTCACTTTATTACTTGACTACCTGTCTAGCATGAAGTAACTGAATTTTAAAAAATATACAAATTAAGCCAATCAATTCACTTTATTATTGGACTTATTATTCATATTACCTTTTGTTCACAAAGGTCAGATTCATGGTCTCAAAATAAGATTTATTTTGATGTAGAAAATGATTGTCAAGATAGGAAATAATTAGGAAATGACAAACATAGTCCTAACATATATTTCTTTGCAACAGAATAGAATGTAATTTACAGGAGACTGAGCATTGTTCGATTCTCGAGACACAAAAGAAATTATGCTTAAATTGAATAAGTCCAGTAACATGGTGAACTATGCAGCTGCATATATATTATAGGTACAAGTGTTTCAAAAACAAGGTTCTGAACCATTCTAAAGCTATGAAGAACACAAATAAATTTACAAATTTAATCTAGTATTTTTGCCTTTCAATTCTCATTTGCTTGTTTCTGTTGGCATTTGCTTAAATTCCTCTTTAAATTTGTTATTATAATGTATAACAGCAAACATCCAATTCAAAAACAGTTCAAATGTATTCACTTTATGTCTATAATTGTCAAATCTACCTGAATTAACTCTACTTACATTAGAAATTTTCCAAACATTTGAATGTTCCGATTATCCAATTATTTTAAGTGCATTTAGAACTTTTAAATGGTAAAACAGGTCACTGTGTGTATAGTCAAATAAAATGGCATGTACCAAAATAGTAGAATATTTTTCAATTACATCATTTTTCTTATCTCATTTTAGATTTTTTTTAATTTTCCTTCCTCACAAGAAAAATTTAGGTTCAGATGAATAATTTATTAGTATTTACTTTAAATCACAACCAGTGTGCAAACAGAACATGATTGGATATAAAAAGAAACAAATCCAATAACTTGGTAAGATGCTATTTAATCAATAGTTTTAACCATAATCACTACTTGTAGTCCATATTTGTTCAACTGCAGTGACTCGCAACAGAGAATGAAAGTTAAGTTTTGCCATTTTTTATTCCAAAAATAGATTTAAAAAAAGAAGAAAATACTTTCCCTCTTCATTTGTGTTCCTCACATTCTTAAATATAATACAGAATAATCTACATGTCATTACCTCAAACTTCTAAAATGAAATAAAATGAATTTTTATTATAACCACCTAAAAATGGTCATTCAGCAATGAGTAATAGTTTGCTGTAAATCATGATATATTACTTCACATAAAATAACAGAGCAAAACAAATTAGCAATGCAATGTAAATATTCAAAACTCAAAGGCAGCGTTTCATAAAGTATTGTTATAAATGGTAATTCAGCAATGAGTAATGGTTTGCTGTAAATCATGATATATTACTTCACATAAAATAACAGAGCAAAACAAATTAGCAATGCAATGTAAATATTCAAAACTCAAAGGCAGCATTTCATAAAGAATTGTTATAAATGCTAAAAAATAAAAACTTTGGTTAAAATGAATTTTATATTTATTTAATTATATAATTATTATCTACAACAGAATTAGATTGATCTTGTATTTCAAAGATGCCAAAATGGGACAAAAAATAAAATTTTAATAATTGGAGTAGTGAAAACCAAATGGAATTGAAGTTCTAAAAATAAATATCATGCACAGGCTGCTTGACAACCTTCAACTTATCATTCAGACTCTTTCTTAGAAGAATCAAATCTAACAACAATGATCAAATTACATATGGCAGATCAAATTGAGATCCAACTTAAGTTCCCAGACTCATTTTGTATGTCCCAAAATGCACTGCTATTTTAAGGGAGAACATTAATTCAGGGTATCCTCTGCATGTAGGCCAAGTAGGGAATCCCTATTCAAAACATTATTTCTGCATGTTTCAGCAAATAATATTTGTATGGCAATGAGGCATCAGTGAATATATCTAAGCATGATATATTAGTAAAAAGGATTTTTTATCAATTCTAAAATACTTGGGAAAAAAACATGACATACTGCCTTTAAAAAGAAGTATTATAATATTAGTCTGGCCCTTACCTGTGCTTAGTTGCAACAAAGCACTTGCTTCAGTATAAATCCTAGAACCAACCATATTGAAAAACAACGTAAATTGTATTTTTGGTGGTTAAAAAAAGAAGACTATTTTTACTTTTCAGAACAGTCAATTTTATCATGGTGGTAACTGGTATTCAGAAGTAAGATATAAGTTTTGTTTATGGTAACGGCAGACAGAACTATTACATAAGAGTTCAAAAAAATACAATATCCCAAGTTTGCTTTTTTCTTTAAGAATCCTTTTGAGATTTAATCGATTGATTGATTGATTGAATGTTTAGCATCATTTTTATGCCATTGAGGGCAAATAAACAATCAGTTAACCTAACCTATGTTTCCTGGGATCCTGAAAGGTTAACCAGTACTCAAGCACACCCCCATCTCTGCTAGTAACTGATAACTTCCCCACTTGAATCAGCGGTGAGAGACGAATGATAATGAGACACAATGTCATATATCAATCATCATGGAGACTGTTGCCGGGCAGGATTAGAACTCACGACCCCTGGATTAATAGTCAGACGTGTAACCGACTGAGCTAATCGGGCAAGGCTCTCCTTTTGAGAAAAATTGCAATATAGAAATGAGACAAATTATACCATCATTGAGGGAATCTTACTATATCATTTCACAACCATTTAACCCACATTTCACAACCATTAGTATTTACCACACATTTCACAACCATTAGTATTCCCCGCACATTTTACAACCATTGGTATTTCCCACACATTTTACAACCATTGGGATTTACCCCACATTTCACAGCCATTGGTATTTCCCACACATTTTACAACCATTGGTATTTACCCCTCATTTCACAACCATTTGTATTAACCCAACATTTCACAACCATTGGTATTTACCACAAATTTCACAACCATTACTATTTACCACACATTTCTTAACCATTAGTATTAACCCCACATTTCACAACCATTAGTATTAACCCTACATTTCACAACCATTAGTATTAACCCTATATTTCACAGCCATTGGTATTAACCCCACATTTCACAACCATTGGTATTAACCCCACATTTCACAACCATTAGTATTTACCCCACATTTCACAACCATTGGTATTTACCCCACAGTTCACAACCATTAGTATTTACCCCCACATTTCACAACCATTGGTATTTACCCCACATTTCACAACCATTAGTATTTACCATACATTTCTTAACTATTAGTATTAACCCCACATTTCACAACCATTAGTATTTACCCCACATTTCACAACCATTGGTATTTACCCCACATTCACAACCATTAGTATTTACCCCACATTTCACAACCATTAGTATTAACCCCACATTTCACAACCATTAGTATTTACACCACATCTCACAACCATTGGTATTTACCACACATTTCACAACTATTGGTATTTACCCGACATTTCACAACCATTGGTATTTACAACACATTTCACAACCATTGGTATTAACCCCACATTTCACAACCATTGATATTTACCTGACATTTCACAACCATTAGTATAAACCCCACATTTCACAACCATTGGTACATACCCGACATTTCACAACCATTGGTATTTACCACACATTCCACAACCATTGGTACATACCCGACATTTCACAACCATTGGTATTTACCCCACATTTCACAACCACTGCTTTCCTGACATTATCATCAAAGTATCTTTAAGACATTTAATTTACTTACCCCATCAGAATCCACGGCAAGAACTGTTCCTACAGCGAAGCTTACATCAACTGTTTCATTAACATTATAACTGTAGAAATCATTAGGTGTAAATTGCGGTGAGCCTGGGTTGACATTAACCCTAACTGTAAGAGTCTGATAATCTTTCTTGTCAGGGTACATGGAGTCAAACACCTGAACTTTAAGCTGAAACAAAAATTAACAATACACAAATAAAGAAATAAATGGAATAAACAAGTTTATGTATGGGTATGTAGGTATCATTTAGACATCAACAGAGATGCAAGTGCCCCGTTTTCTGTCCTTGTTAGCAGTGTATAAAAATGTTTATAATTTGGAAAACAAGTCTAGTAAAACAAAGTTTATATCAAAAACAGATTTAGAACTTGCAAAATAAAAACCAATATATTACCCTTAATAACAACTTAGCGAATAAATGCATCTTGGTGAATATGGATAAATGCTGTTTTCAATTCAATATAGGCTATACATCACATCCAGGTATATTGGTAAAGGAAGGACTAAACAATATGCACATGATTTTAAATAGAATCACTTTCCTTTAAGAGGTTACTGGGAAATTTTTCCCCTTCAACCGGCCAAGCTGGATGGAACGAAACTTATTACCCCAACAATATAAGGAAAGTGACCTTGTGGCAGCACCTTAGACCAGTCTGTCAGTCACCAAGGATCTCAGAGTGGTAAGTTGTACATCAGTCAATTACTAACAGTACTTGTACTTACAATGTATTCGCTTCGGAAACTTAGGCCGCTACTACTGATGTCTTGTTTAAGTCGTATTTCCCCTGAAAGTGCATCTATTCTAAACATAAATGCAGATGGAGGCATTCCTGTAAGTTCAAAGGTCAAGTTCCCCTGAAAATGGAATAAAAACAGTATTTTACTAAATTATTGTAAAGAGACATTCAAAATACAAGTTGAAATACACCACAGTCACTATGTAAACCAAAGGGGTTTGCTCATGTTATACAATTATAAAAAATAAAGTATGTTTTACAGAACTCACATGTTAACAGCAGTGTTAACCAAAAGGTCACATGTTAACAGCAGTGTTAACTTAAAGTCACATGAAAGCAGCAGTGTTAACAAAAAGTCACATGTTAACAGCAGTGTTAGCCAAAAGTGACATGTTAATAGCAGTATTAACCAAAAGTTACATAATAGCAGCAGTGTTAGCCAAAAGTCACATGTTAATAGCAGAGTTAACCAAAAGTCACATGATAGCAGCAGTGTTAACCAAAAGTCACATGATAACAGCAGTGATAGTCAAAAGTCACATGTAAATAGCAGTGTTAGCTTAAAGTCATATGTTAGCAACAGTGTTAGTCAAAAGTCACATGTTAATAGCAGTGTTAGCTTAAAGTCATATGTTAGCAGCAGTGTTAGCCAAAAGTCACATGTTGATAGCAATGTTAGCTTGAAGTCATATGTAAGCAGCAGTGCTCAGCAGTGCTAGCTAAAAGTCACATGTTAATAGCAGTGTTAGCTTAAAGTCATATGTTAGCAGCAGTGTTAGCCAAAAGTCACATGTTAATAGCAGTGTTAGCTTGAAGTCATATGTTAGCAGCAGTGCTCAGCAGTGCTAGCCAAAAGTCACATGTTGATAGCAGTGTTAGCTTAAAGTCATATGTTAGCAGCAGTGCTAGCCAAAAGTCACATGTTAATAGCAGTGTTAGCTTAAAGTCACATGTTAAAAGCAGTGTTATCTTAAAGTCATATGTTAGCAGCAGTGCTAGCCAAAAGTCACATGTTAATAGCAGTGTTAGCTTAAAGTCACATGTAAATAGCAGTGTTAGCTTAAAGTCATATGTTAGCAGCAGTGGTAGCCAAAAGTCACATGTTAATAGCAGTGGTAGCCAAAAGTCACATGTTAACAGCAGTGTTAACCAAAAATCACATGTTAACAGCAGTGCGAGCCAAAGGTCACTTGTTAACAGCACTTTTAGACAAAAGTCACATGTTAACAGCAGTGTTAGTCAAAAGTCACATGTTAGCAGCAGTGTTAACCAAAAGTCACATTTTCCAGCAGTGCTAGCCAAAGGTCACTTGTTAACAGCACTTTTAGACAAAAGTCACATGTTAACAGCAGTGTTAGTCAAAAGTCACATGTTAGCAGCAGTGTTAACCAAAAGTCACATTTTCCGGCAGTGTTAGTCAAAAGTAACTTGTTAACAGCAGTATTAGCCAAAAGTCACTTGTTAATAGCAGTGTTAGCCAAAAGTCACATGTTAACAGCAGTGTTAACCAAAAGTCACATGTTAACAGCAGTGTTAGCCAAAAGTCACATGTTAACAGCAGTGTTAACCAAATGTCACTTGTTAACAGCACTATTAGACAAAAGTCACATGTTAACAGCAGAGTTAGTCAAAAGTTGCATGTTAACATCACTATTAGCCGAAAGTCACATGTTAACAGCAGAGTTAGTCAAAAGTCACATGTTAGCAGCAGAGTTAGTCAAAAGTCACATGTTAACAGCAGAGTTAGTCAAAAGTCACATGTTAGCAGCAGTGTTAACAAAAAGTCACATTTTCCGGCAGTGTTAGTCAAAAGTAACTTGTTAACAGCAGTATTAGCCAAAAGTCACTTGTTAACAGCAGTGTTAGCCAAAAGTCACTTGTTAATAGCAGTGTTAACCAAAGGTCACTTGTTAACAGCAGTGTTAGCCAAAAGTCACATGTTAACAGCAGTGTTAGCCAAAATATTAATACTTTTATATCAATAAAGTAAAGTGAAATATATTACTTGTGTGTAAACCAATTATCATATTAAACAAACAAGAGGCCAAAGAGGACCTGAATCGCTCTACTGGCAACAGATGCTATATGTAAAATATCTAAGGGGTAGGCCTTAAAACTTTCAGAGAAAATGTTTTTTAAAGTTTCGCTGAAAATGTGCTTATAAGCCCTGTGGCAGGGGGCATTTGTTATCCAATCATGCTGGTTCAAGAACCCGTCTGAGATCTTGTGGTTATATAACTGCTGTTGAAGTTTGGTGAAGATTCAATGAAAAATGAAGGTGCTATCCTGTCTACAACATTTTCCCTTTGTATCTCTTTGTAAAACAGTGACCCCTTTTGTGGTCGAATGACGCTGGTTCAGGAACTCATCCCAGACCTTATGGTTAAATAACTGGTGTGCAAGTTTTGTGGAGATTCAATGAACAAGAGGCCCAAGAGGGCATGAGGACACTCTACTGACTCATAGTGGCCATAAAACTTTTTGAAAATTCACAATATTTACCTATTTTAGGGGATTGTCTTAACTTATGGATAAATACCCCCACCACACCCAAACTGAACAAAAATTTAATTGCTATGAAAAGGAAATACTTTAAATTTCCATACTATTCATCTGTAAAAAAAAATTTAGTCTCCTGTACAGAACCAATATACAACCCAGCTCAATAATTTGTCAGAACTTCAATCACCCACTCTTAGCGATTTGTTATGAGCAAAAATGGGATAATTTATGCTAAATATGAACAAATCTGACATACCGTTTCTTAAGAAAATGATTTAAGTAATTCCCAATGTTTACCTTTTTGGGGCCCCTCCTGACCCCTTAAGACAGTGGAACCCAGTCATTTTTACAAATCTGAACCTCCATCACCAAACGATGCTTCTGTGCAGATATAGGCAAAATCATTTCCATTTAAAAAAAAAAAAATAAAAAATTATTATAATGACATGTGTCCCTTAACTGAACCCTCAGGACGGGGTCATTTTTAACCCTAGGGACACCATTTGGACAAATCTAACAAAACTATGGTTGGTCATTGTTACTACATAAACATTTTGAAAATCTGTTGGGCCGTTCATGAGAAGAAGATTGTTAGATTGTGGACTATTTTTAGTAATGGCGGCTATCTTGAATTTTAGATAAAAAAAAAATCTTTTGTTTAGTCTCCTATGCAATAGAAACATCCATGTGAAGTTTCAGTTTAATTGGCCTAGTGGTTTCAGAGAAAGTTCTGCTTACAGATGACAGACAACGGACAACACGCCATTGCATAAGCACTTCTGGCCTTTGGCCAGTAGAGCTAGAAATGAAGGTGCTATCGCGTCTACAAGAAAATGGTTAACAGATTGACAACGGATGTAGGACGAAGATCTAAGAACAATTTATCATGACATAAGCCTTTGGCCAGTAGAGCTAAAAATGAATATAAGAAGCATGTGTTTAAACTTACAGCTTGATCGTCGTCAAAGGCAGTTAAAGTGTGAACAAGAAAGTCAGCTGTGGATTTCTCTGAAAGTATTGGTATATTTTCACTGCTCGTGAAAAATGGACTGTCATCTTGATCAACTTCAACACGTGCATTTGCTGAAATAATGCCTTCCTTGACTTTTCTCTGGTCAGTGACAACGACAACAAACTGAAAATCACAGAAGGGTATTTCAACATAAATACTTCTTATTTGTAGTATAAAAACTATTATAAAAACTTTTCATATTATTTTGTATGATCTCATAAAATGTTCAGGCTCTAAGGCTAGAGTGATATTTTTATTGGCTGGCTTATGTTATCCATATATTTTAATTTTATTAAAAATAAAGTTGTCTTTTGTTCTTTTTTATTCTGCAGATGAAAAGCCAGATTTCCTTAACAAAACCAAAACTGTATATCACAATATCAACAGCATCCATTGTACAAACACTAAACATTCAGTACACCACACAACAAGGATATGTTTATTACTGTACAAACAACAAAAACTCAGTACACCAGACAACAAGGTTATGTTTATCATTGTACAAACACACTAGACAACAAGGATGTTTATTATTGTACAAACACTGAACATTCAGTTCACCAGACAACAAGGATATTTTTATTATTGTACAAACACCAAACATTCAGTACACTAGACAACAAGGACATGTTTATTATTGTACAAACACCAAACATTCAGTTCACCAGACAACAAGGATATGTTTATTATTGCACAAACACCAAACATTCAGTACACCAGACAACAAGGATTTTTTTATTGTTATACGAACACTAAACATTCAGTACACCAGACAAGGATATGTTTATTATTGTACAAACACCAAACATTCAGTTCACCAGACAACAAGGATATTTTAATTATTGTACAAAAATCAAACATTCAGTACACCAGATAGCAAGGATATGTTTACTATTGTACAAACACCAAACATTCAGTACACCAGACAACAAGGATTTGTTTATTTTTGTACAAACACGGAACATTCAGTACACCAGACAACAAGGTTATGTTTATTATTGTACAAACACTGAACATTCAGTACACCAGACAACAAGGTTATGTTTATGATTGTACAAACACTAAACATTCAGTACACAAGACAACAAGGGTATGTTTATTAGTGTACAAACACTAAACATTCAGTACACCAAACAAGGATATATTTAGTATAGTACAAACACCAAGCATTCAGTACACTAGACCACAAGGATATGTTTATTATTGTACAAACACCAAACATTCAGTACACCAAACATGGATATGTTTATTATTGTACAAACACCAAACATTCAGTATACCAGACACGAGGATATGTTTATTATTGTACAAACACCGAACATTCAGTATACCAAACAACAAGGATATGTTTATTATTGTACAAACACCAAACATTCAGTATACCAGGCATGAGGATATGTTTATTATTGTACAAACACCAAACATTCAGTATACCAAACAACAAGGATATGTTTATTATTGTACAGACACAAAACATTCAGTACACCAAACAAGGATATGTTTATTATTGTACAAACACCAAGCATTCAGTACACTAAACAAGGATATGTTTATTATTGTACAAATACTAAACATTCAGTACACCAGACAACAAAGATATGTTTATTACTGTACAAACACCAAGCATTCAGTACACCAAACAAGGATATGTTTATTATTGTACAAACACGAAACATTCAGTACATCAGACAACAAGGATATGTTTATTGTTGTACAAAACCAAACATTCAGTACACAATTGGGATCCTTTAAAAATAAATGTGAAACAGTTGGATGATATTTCATTGATTTGAACACAAGATACTGACCTCAAGATTGAGGGAAGGCAGGTTGTTTCTGAGCGACCTTTTCAAACGCAATACACCAGTAGAAGGTTCAATGTAGAAAAACTTCAAAACATTTGAATCTCCAGCAAGACTGTACATGAGAGTGTCCTGAAAAATGAATTCCCTTGATATTAACACTATAAAGAAATTTAATATTGTAGTTTTAAATCATAAAAATATGTTTTATTAAAAATATCTATAATATAAACACATTATTTATATGTGTTCCTTGGGACTTGGCCACTACTCTTATTTGTATATATTTCAAGCTGCATCATACGGTTAACAATCATGCATAATTGTTCCTTTTCTAACCGTAAAGATATTTCCAATACAATTCTATGTCAAAATGTAGATTTTCTGCACATGGACTTGTGACCATTTGGGAAGAGTCAAATGCATTAATATTATATTGTGCAAAACTTAAATATTCATAGAAAACATTTTTTCCATCATTTTTTATAGATTAAATAATATCAATCATAGTCCAGAGACCACTTTTATCTAATGTATTTGTCTAATGACTCACCCCATCCAAATCGGTGGCATTGGCAGATAGAATCACATCTCCAAGTGGGAAAGTTTCATGGACTTTCCTGTACATAGGATCAGTGAAAAAGCTGGGTTTTGAGGGGTTACGCTCTACATTGACTATCACATTTGACTTTCCAACATAATTTGGTTCCCCAGAATCATAGGCTGACACTTGGAACTGAAAATATAAAACATGCAATGTTCATACAGTATACCATTAAGAAACATTTGTATGTGTCATATTAAAGGGTAAACACAGCGTACCATTTTTTTTACACTTTTAACTTTCGGAGAAGAACTATGTCAGAATTGTATTCTTCCATTCTAATCCTTGTTTCATTTTGTATATTGTACTTGTTTATATTTTAAAAAAAACTGATAATAAAATATGTTTAAACCAAACTGTTTAATTGGATGATTGGTTGTATTGTTGCCACAGACTAATTAGGTAAATAACTTACATTGTACTGTTGCATGAGGCTAATTATATAAAAACTTACATTGTATTGTTGCCAGAGGCTAATTAGATTAATAATGTCCATTGTATTGTTGCCAGAGGCGAATTAGATTAATAACTTACATTGTACTGTTACCAGAGGCTAATTAGATTAATAATGTCCATTGTATTGTTGTCAGATGCTAATTAGATTATTAACTTACATTGTACTGTTGCCAAAGGCTTATTAGATAAATAACTTACATTGTATTGTTGCCAGTGGATTATTAGATTAATAACTTACACATTGTTTTGCTGCCAGAGACTAATTAGATTAAAAACTACCATTGTATTGTTGCCCAAGGCTGATTGAAATAGTAACTGCCATTGTATTGTTGCCCAAGGCTGATTGAAATAGTAACTGCCATTGTATTGTTGCCCAAGGCTGATTGAAAAAATAACTACCATTGTACTGTTGCCCAAGGCTGATTGAAATAGTAACTTACTTGGTATTGTTCAATACGGCTGTCAAAAACAGTTTCTTGTAGGAAGATTTCACCAGTTGTTTCATTGATTCTAAACACTTGTGGATATGGTATGACAAGAGAATATACTGTAGGACCCTGTAATAAAAAAAGAAAACTGAACACTTAGCAGCTGTGAGATAGTCTGTAATCAATAGCTATTCAAAGAATAAGCATATTCTTGGTTTCCATTAAATTTATCCTTGATAAAGAACAGAACATGTTAAAATGGATATCTACCCGGAATGCCTAAAATAAAGAAATTACAATAATTACTAAACCAGTGTTCAACCCAAAATGAAACTTAGTGAGGCCATGGGATCTATAGTGTTGGTAATATACCAACATGCCTTCCTAGAAAAAAAGAGGTACAGTATGACCTAGACATAAAATACTGAAATATATTGCTTAAGTTGCTATGCAACACCACTTTACTTGAATTATAAACAGGTTGTGATTATGTTGTTATAATAAATTGTTAGGTTATTAAAAAGTTGATTTAAAAAAGGTAACCTTTCTACTGTTGTCAACATTGAAAGGTGACACCCATTTCACCCTCATCTCCTAATTATGAAGTAGGGTACTCAAATTACTTCTACAACAAACAAGCCAGAGTGAATTAAAAACATTCCTCTTCTCCTCATACTTGTTTTATAATTGCCAGACTCTTGGGCAGATCATGTTCAATGTACAGTTGTAAAACTCTAGTTTCTTTCCAGGAACATCATTCAACCAACTACATTTATCAGCACAGACTGAAAACACTTTTTACATATATTTTCATATTTTATCAAGCAACCTTGTTGAGGATACAGAATTATGTATCTATTTTCAGATTTTTAACAAAGAACATATGACTTGCATACTTGTGTCTATACTAATGGCCAATCAAATACACTTATATTTGTTTGACTCCTAAAATATACAAATGCCAGAGTGCAAATCTTTGTGCATGCCAAGGCAGTCCTCATTTGCAGTAAATATGCGTTACAGCGCAAACACTGCTCAAGAAATAATTATTCAATAAATGCACGTCTCCACAATTGTATAAAATAAACAAGATGTTATGTTTATGTGAATTCATTTTAGCTCAACTGCAAAGTTAAATCTGAACTTACATATTAACTGCTTGAGAGACCATTTCCTGGGGAGAACCAGTACTGAGTGTTGGTTTTAGAGACTATTGGGTCAAGCCTAAGATAGAAGCCATGATCTCTGGTATGAGCTATCTACTACATGACCAACTAAAATTGTATAAAATGTGAAAGAACAAAATTTACCACTGGAGAAGAATCTATGGATTCCACTGTTCCCACTAATGTGTTGATAGCCTTATCATCCCTAATGCTGAAGATAAATGTGTTCTCCAGGAATCTAGGAGGAAAATGGTTTCTAACCACAGTGATTGTTAGGTTGCGTTCAATACATTTTTGTTGAACACCATCATCACATGCCCTTACTGTCATCTGTAAATGTATACAAAGTTTTTGTTATAATATCATGTACATACTTATATTACAGACATGTTTATCACTAAGAAGAGTCATTAAATACATCTATCCTTTGCAGCAAAAGTAAAAATCTTTGCTTACTTGAAGACTGCTGTAAACTTTTGTAAAATGTTGTAATGAACATACGATACATTGCAAGAAAAATATCATCATTTTGAGAGCATTCATGCATACAATGGAAATTATGCATTTCTACAGTAGAAAATCATATCTTTTTGGACATAATTTTCTATTAAAACAAAATATTATTATACTCTTTATACATACTATGAGGTACATCCTTCCCCTCCCTCCCCTCCCTCCCTAATCAACCAAATACCCGGAGGTAAAAAACATACACTTACCAAAAATCCATTGATATCAGAATTGAGCAGTGATCTTTTCAACTGTATCACACCAGATTCACTGTCAATTATGAAGTAGCCTGATGGCCCTGGTATGACCCCTCTTTGATCTTCAACTTTTGCAATTGAGTACGATATATTTTCCTGCAAATCAAAATTACACCATAAAGCACATGCCTAAACACCATGAACACATTTCAATGTAGTCGTATCATCTATGCTCAGTCAGCTCAGTCCGTAACGCATCTGAATATCAATCCAGAGATTGTAAGTTTGAATCCCAGCTAAGCCACAATTGGTTGTGTACTTTTTCTAAAGCCATAAATCTTCCACATTTAAATATGTGGGGAAGTAACAGGATATAAACCATATTATATAAATCATTGTTGACACCAAATTTATTGGTTTGGCATTTAGCAATATCTCTATTCTCCTGCTTTCCTACAATTGATTTGACCTTGAGACACGCTAGATAGCAGAATATGGACAGTTACATATGAGTATATGTTCATAATTGCATACAGCATAAACTTGGGTACATGCTTTTTTCAACATTGCCATATGTCCCTCTGTTGGGCACATTATTGTAATAAGAAGTAATGAATAGTAATAATTACATCATCTGCTTCTGTTGCTGAAATCTTGGTGACATCATTGTAAAGCGGCATATCCTCTCTTATATTCACATTCGTCACGTCAAATGACCACACTGGTGGATTTATGTTGCGCAATACAGTTATATCGACAGTGGCATAAGCCTTATTACGAGACCTCAACATATCATAGGCAACTAGTAGGAGCTGTTGAAAAAGAAGAACGATTGTATCAATTTATTGCAATCAGATGATATAGAAAAATAAATAAAACAGAAATCAGCTGATGAAAAGTTAAGCAACAATACTAACAGACAAATGAGCAGTGTGAAGATTTCAGTCATATCATAATGATGTGGACTGGAGACAATATTCTAGATGTCCCCTAACCAAGTTATCATGCTGCACACATGACATATTAACTGACAGGGGTCTCACCAACCACCTCCGCTTATCATGCTGAACACACGGCATATTAACTGACAGAGGTCTCACCAACCACATCCCCTTATCATGCTGCACACACGCCATATTAACTGACAGGGGGGTCACAACCACCTCCCCTTATCATGCTGCACACACGGCATATTAATTGACAGGGGTCTCACCAACCACCTCCCCTTATCATGCTGCACACATGGCACATTAACTGACAGGGGTCTCACCAATCACCTCCCCTTATCATTCTGCACACACTTCCCCTTATCATTCTGCACACATGGCACATTAACTGACAGGGGTCTCACCAACCACCTCCCCTTATCATGCTGCACACATGGCACATTAACTGACAGGGGTCTCACCAACCACTTCCCCTTATCATGCTGCACACATGGCACATTAACTGACAGGGGTCTCACCAACCACTTCCCCTTATCATGCTGCACACATGGCATATTAACTGATAGGGGTCTCAACAACCACCTCCCCTTATCATGCTGCACACATGGCATATTATCTGACAGGGTTCTCACCAACCACCTCCCCTTATCATGCTGCACACATGACATATTAACTGACAGGGGTCTCACCAACCACTTCCCTTTATCATGCTGCACACATGGCATATTAACTGACAGGGGTCTCACCAACCACCTCCCCTTATCATGCTGCACACATGGCATATTAACTGACAGGGGTCTCCCCAATCACCTCCCCTTATCATGCTGCACACATGGCATATTAACTGACAGGGGTCTCACCAACCACTTCCTCTTATCATTCGTTACACATGGATATTAACTGACAGGGGTCTCACCAACCACTCCCCCTTATCGTTCTGCACACATGACATATTAACTGACAGGGGTCTCACCAACCACCTCCCCTTATCATGCTGCACACATGGCACATTAACTGACAGGGGTCTCACCAACCACTTCCCCTTATCATGCTGCACACATGGCACATTAACTGACAGGGGTCTCACCAACCACTTCCCCTTATCATGCTGCACACATGGCACATTAACTGACAGGGGTCTCAACAACCACCTCCCCTTATCATGCTGCACACATGGCATATTATCTGACAGGGGTCTCACCAACCACCTCCCCTTATCATGCTGCACACATGACATATTAACTGACAGGGGTCTCACCAACCACTTCCCCTTATCATGCTGCACACATGGCATATTAACTGACAGGGGTCTCACCAACCACCTCCCCTTATCATGCTGCACACATGGCATATTAACTGACAGGGGTCTCACCAACCACGTCCCCTTATCATGCTGCACACATGGCATATTAACTGACAGGGGTCTCCCCAATCACCTCCCCTTATCATGCTGCACACATGGCATATTAACTGACAGGGGTCTCACCAACCACTTCCTCTTATCATTCGTTACACATGGATATTAACTGACAGGGGTCTCACCAACCACTTCCCCTTATCGTTCTGCACACATGGCATATTAACTGACAGGGGTTTCACCAATCACTTCCACTGAGTGCCATTCTTACAGCGGAAAAATTAGAGCTCTGTAAATTGTTGTTTGTGCATATTTTCCTTTGAAAAGTGACAGACGTTTATGATAAATACAATATTACATAGCCACTAACGACAATCGACGACTCACAGCCATGGTAGGGCTACAGACAGGAAGTGGCTCAAACACACTGAATTCAATTCCTATTTATTTATGACCTCTCTTTATGTATATACATAACATTATAAGACATATTCATTGGAATATATCAAGGCAACGGTTTTTCATTCTCTTTATGTATTTACATAACATGATTATAAGACATATTCATTGGAATATATCAAGGTAACTGTTTTTCATTTTTTTCATGTATTTACATAACATGATTACAAGACATATTCATTGGAATATATCAAGGCAACGGTTTTTCATTCTCGTTTTCTATATGTATGTTAGTATATATGAAGTATATTGTTGTTGCTGATGTTGAAAATGCTTAATATGTAATATATACTTTAAAGAAGGTAGATAAGTATTGTATATTATATATATTATATTAACGAATTATCTTCTAGAAATGAAGAAATTATAATCATTATTATCATGATTATTCTTATTATAATAAGTAATTTCTGTTATTTTTTAATAAAACTGATGTTTTTAACAAGTAAAAAAAAAGATTCAAGGGTTGTCTAGACCATTTCATCTCCTTCCCACACACTGGAAACTTTGAGTGCTTTTAATATACTTCTTGACTGATTCATCTGTGATTTGGCATACCAAGAGTAAAATAAAAACTACCCATTTTCATTAATGTCTTATTTTACATAGAATTAATCATACCTGGTAATTGTTTATATTTCTGTTGCCACTTCTTAATTCTTTTTTCAGATACACATTCACCGAGGTAGCATCAACTCTCCGAATGCCAAAGAAGTGAGACCCAAGGCTGGTGCCCAGTACTTCAAATGTAACCTCACTATCCTGTATGGAATGAGAAGACTTTAACAATGAACAACTTTTCAATATATAGATGATATCATAATAAAACTGTTTCAAAATATTAATTTTAAATTCAGGAGCCATAGGAAAAAACAGGCATATTTTGTGTTATATCGAATCAAGTTATATTAGGAGCACAGCGTATATACATATTCGATAAGTTTACATTTGTTCACTTAAATAGAAAACATATTTGTGCTAGCACTTTATTATCATAGCAAACCATCAAAAATGAACAAATCAAATCAGATCCCATAGAAAACCAATCAATGAAAATTAGCTATTACTGAGTTGAATATGCAGCATCAGCAGTCAAGAACACTCATGTCACAATATCAGCAATGACTAATAACCTTTACTATTTTAAATAATTTTTCAACACATTATAGGCTTTTAGAATTACATTCCTAAAGATCAATCATTTTAAAGAAGAATTGCCAGATGTACCTGTAAATCTGTATCAGAAGCCATGATCCTGTTATTTGTGGATGTTATGGTTGTATTGACCGCTATTTTCTCATTGGTTACCAGCCTTTGTATATTGTTGAATCTTATGGGGTTATCCCGGGTTACTTGGATATTTACATTGGCTGTTCCGAACTTTGCTGTTGGGATGAAGTTGTCAGTTGCTTGTACTGTAAACTGGAAATTTGCATTCAGAATGTGATCAGTTATTATATATGTATAAAAATCCATTGAACGACAAATTATTTGCTGATCAAACTACAATGTTAACAAATTTTGTTTGATAAATTTCAAATGAAATTGTAAGATTTTTTTCTTTTAAAAAAGTGTCCACACCTAGTATTAATATTGTAAGTGATTTTAGGCTTTTACAAAATGTATTACAGGACAATAAATAAGTATACATTTAACAAGATAAAATTGATAATTTTGTTAAAAATAATAAAATAACTGTTTTGAGCTATCTTTTTTTTAATATTGACATTGTTTACTCTTGATTAACAAATGGTGTAGCAGCACATTAAGAGATGACACTTTTTATATACTTCTTCATCTAAATAACATGCTGAACACTATATTGTACTGTTTAACAACCATGACATTACTATAAATACACTATTTAACAACTTCCATGACATCACTACAAATAGACTAATTAACAACAACCATGACATCACTACAAAAACACTATTTAACAACTACCATGACATTACTACAAATACACTATTTAACAACTACCATGACATTACTACAAATACACTATTTAACATTAACCATGACATTACTACAAATACACTATTTAACAACTACCATGACATTACTACAAATACACTATTTAACAACAACCGTGACATTACTATAAATACACTACTTAACAACTACCATGACATCACTACAAATACACTATTTAACAACTACCATGACATCACTACAAATACACTATTTAACAACTACCATGACATTACTACAAATAGACTATTTAACAACTACCATGACATCTCTACAAATACACTATTTAACAACTACCTTGACATCACTACAAATACACTATTTAACAACTACCATGACATCCCTACACATACACTATTTAACATCTACCATGACATCACTACAAATACATTATTTAACAACTACCATGACATCACTACAAATACACTATTTAACAACTACCATGACATTATTACAAATACACCATTTAACAACTACCATGACATCAGCCTTATTTCTTATTTTATTCCATTCTAGTATCAAACGTTTATTATTTTCTATTTTTTTGCTCTTCATTACTTAAGCAATCAACTGGATTGGTCACATTGTAAAGTTGGCTAGGCATGGGTAGCTCAGTTGGTAACATAGCTGACTCAATTAGTTCGAATCCTGACCTGGCCATAGTCTCTGTGATGACAGATATTTTCCTTGTTTTGAAATGGGTTTAATGCGATTTTCAACACATTTTAGATTATGCATGGCATATCCAGTTTTATTGGTGCAGGAAGACTTCGGAATGAATCTGAGTAGAACCACCACTCTTCCACAGTTAACTGGCAAACTTTCTAACAAGAGAGAGTAAGCGTGACTCAAACGTACGACATTAGCGATGAGGGGTAAGTGATCACTATGAGTTTTGCTCCACAGTACGGAACCTCCCATTCCTGAATGTGTAAGAAATTAATTGCAGGAAGAAAGTTTGTCTTGTACTGGTAAACCTCCCAGCTGATGAGTGGGCTGCCTTTACATAGATGAAATAATGTTGAAAAAAGTGCAAAACTCCCTACAAACATACACGCTGTAAAGTACACTTATATTACAACAGAATACTTACTGAATAACTTGTCCTGGTATCTCTTAAAAGATCATCCTTTAAGAAGATCATTCCAGTCAAAGGATTAACATCAAAATACTCAGATGGTGTGCCAATAATTGAATATGTTATCTTGTCCTGGGAAGAATAAAACAAAAAACACATTATAGAAACATCAACACAAACAGATGTATGATATCAATGAAACAGAAGAGAGGTAAAATCAGTAGATATAAAACAAAAATACATACAGGGATATCAACAGAACAGCAGGAGATTATCCAAAAACAAATAGACAAACATTAGCATATGCATATAAAGAGATATCAACAAAATGCACAGAAAACATGTTTACATACCAAAAAATACACACATATATATATATATATATATATATATATATATATATACATCAACAAATACATACATATAGATACATATAGATACATCAACAAATACATACATATAGATACATATAGATACATCAACAAATACATACATATAGATACATATAGATACATCAACAAGTACATACATATAGATACATATAGATACATCAACAAATACATACATATAGATATATACATCAACAAATACATACATATAGATACATCAACAAAACAAACATAACAATACTAACAACAACAGCAGATAAGGATAAATCAAACAAGAGGGCCAAGATGGCCCTAGATCGCTCACCTGACTCACCTTGAGTCACCCAACTTAAGTAGATTATATAATACATGTACACTCAAAATTCCAGAAAGACGAGATGGGCAAGTAGTTACAATTTTTGTTTGTTTTGAAGATGTAACAGATGCGTAGAAGAGTTCAAACGTGGTAGAGGCTCACCCATGGTAAATGTCAGTGAAATTACATCAAAATCAGGTCAGTAGATTGTGACAAGAAGGCTTTTGAAGTTTTTACTATAGCTGCCTATACTGTTCCAAACCTAAATCTTCGAACTAAGATAAAAATCAAGTTCCAGCACAAAACTTACCTGTTATGTTTGAGAACGGTTTCAAACTAAAGCATCAGATTAACTATTGTGCATCAAACAATCCACAGTTCCAGCACAATAAATATTCCTATGAGTTTCAAACACAAGCCTTCCCAAAGCCTATCACTTGAAAGAATCTTTGTCGCAGTGCACTCTCCCCTAAAAACAATTAAGCTCCTCCTCCGAGATTTCAAGTACACTTTGACACTGAAAATCTCAAGCAGACTTCTTGCTGTGAAGAAACTAGCTAAAAATATGGTATTGCTTTATTATGAAGCAGTAAACCATCCCTGTCTGAACCATAAAAACTCTGACTTTTATATTCAGAAAAACACCTATTTTAAAATGGTTCATGATTTATGAATAATATTTCAATCATTGATTATAATTGTATCATTCATGTTTTTATGATGAATTATCTTTTAAAAAACTTATATCTGGTATAATATTGTATAATAATAGTAAAAAAAAAGTTTATTTAAAGAGTTAATTATCTCTTCTTATAATAATTGCTATATACAGACATTTATGCTATAAAACAAGGGCATTAATTTGACATAAAACTAACCCCACCCCCTGGCTGCCATGTTTTTTGACGAATCAAGATGGTTTGAACAAACTTGGTAGAGAGTCACCCAAGGAACATTTCTGTGAAATTATTTTAAAATCGAGCCAGTAGTTTCTGATAAGAAGATTTTTTAAGTTTTTACTATAGCTTATATAGTAAACTAACCCCACCCCCAGGCTGCCATGTTTTTTGACGAATCAAGATGGCTTGAACAAACTTGGTAGAGGATCACCCAAGGAACATTACTATGAAGTTATATCAAAATTGGCCCAGTGGTTTCAGAGAAGTTGTTAAAAGCTAAAAGTTAAAGACGGACGACAGACGACGGACACCAGGCGATCACAAAAGCTCACCTGTGAGCCTTCGACTCAGGTGAGCTAAAAAGGCAGATAAAGTAATATCAACACATAGTCAGTCATATAAAAATACACCAACAAAACACACATAAAGATACCAACAAGATCAGATATAAATATATATTTTAACAAGAATATGATACCAGCATGGCCAGATGTACAAATATCAACAAAAGCATATACAGTTGTATAAAAAGTAAAGGAATTAACAGTAACACATAATTTACATAGTAAATTCCATCAAATATATAGATTGATATCAACAAAAACATATAGATATAAATAAAAATTGGTTTAGAGAGAAAACTCAGACACATATGTATTTAATCTCACCTATAAAACAGCCAGACCAAGATGTGTCTAGAGTCTCACCTGTAAAACAGCCAGACACAGATGTGTCTATAGTCTCACCTGAAAAACAGCGAGACACAAATGTGCCTAGAGTCTCACCTGTAAAACAGCCAGACACAGATGTGTCTAGAGTCTCACCTATAAAACAGCCAGACACAGATGTATATAGTCTCACCTATAAAACAGCCAGACACAGATGTATATAGTCTCACCTATTAAACAGCCAGACACAAATGTGCCTAGAGTCTCACCTGTGAAACAGCCAGACACAAATGTACCTACAGTCTCTCCTATAAAACAGCCAGACACAAGTGTGTCTAGAGTATCACCTATAAAACAGCCAGACAAAGATGTGTCTAAGGTCTTATCTATAAAACAGCCAGACACAGGTGTGTCTAGAGTATCATCTGTAAAACAGCCAGACACAGATGTGTCAAGTGTCTCACCAGTAAAACAGCCAGACATAGATGTGTCTAGAGTCTCACCTGTAAAACAGCCAGACACAGGTGTGTCTAGAGTTTCACCTGTAAAACAGCCAGACACAAATGTGTCTAGAGTCTCACTTATAAAACGGTCTAGAGTCTCATCTATAAAACAGCCAGCCACAGGTGTGTCTAGAGTCTCACATATAAAACAGTCAGACATAGATGTGTCTAGAGTCTAACTTATAAAACAGCAAGACACAGGTGTGTCTAGAGTCTCACCTATAAAACAGCCAGACACAGGTGTGTCTAGAGTCTCACCTATTAAACAGACAGACACAGGTGTGTCTAGATTATCACCTATAAAACAGCCAAACACAGGTGTGTCTAGAGTTTCACCTATAAAACAACCAGACACAGGTGTGCTTAGAGTCTCACCTATTCAACAGTCAGACACAGATGTGTCTAGAGTCTCACCTATAAAACAGCCAGACACAGATGTGTATATAGTCTCACCTTTCAAACAGCCAGACACAGGTGTGTCTAGAGTTTCACCTATAAAACAGCCAGATCTAGATATATCTAGTCTCACCTACAAAACAGCCAAACACAAATATGCCTAGAGTCTCACCTGTAAAACAGCCAGACACAAATGTGTCTAGAGTCTCGTCAATAAAACAGCCAGACACAAATGTGCCTAGAGTCTCACCTGTAAAACAGAAAGACATAAATGTGCCTAGAGTCTCAACTATAAAACAGAAAGACTTGTTGGTGTGTGGGGGGAGTTGTTTGATGATATGCTCTTTTTGTAAGAAGATGATAAATATTACACACCATGAGTCATTACATTATTTTGCAGTGTTGTACTAGTACAATGGCAAAGTAACACTAACCATGACATCTCTGTCAGAAGCCTCAACATATCCCAGGGGTTTGTACTGCTCCTCTGTTTCATCTATACTGATATCATATAATGCAGGTTGGAATCTTGGGGCATTGGCATTTCTATCCACAACGATACGCACTTCGGCTGTTTGTCGATTTTCTGGATATCTTGTGTCGAAAACGTCTATATATACCTGTCAAAAGGGATCATATTTCTAGTATATATTTATTCATTTTCGCTCAATTACAAAGTAAACTCCATTTCAATAAAATATATATTTTCTTTTAAAACATAAACTATAAATCTTTATATGCAGGCATGCAATAAAGAATAAAAAGTAGTACTACTGCCCTTACCTTGTATTCAAATACATTCCTTTGAGATGCATTGAGGGATCGATCCAGATACACTTCCCCATTTGGTCTGAGGAGGAAGTAGCCAAGACCATTTCCTCTATCTTGAAGCTCATAGGCAATGCTACCCTGAAATATGATTTAACATTTATCTTAACTATGAATTCAAAATTAAAATATTTCTTTAGATTAGGTTTTTATGAATTTTGTTGTTAAATGTTTTTCTGTTCACACAATTAACTTCTTTCACATATTAAACACATCTGCATCTTAAAGTAATAAATAGTTTATAAATATTTTACTATATGGAAAGTGTATAACTATCTATAGATGATATGATTTCATCCTATCACTATAATATTCAGAGATGGTTTCATTTTAAAATTTCTTTTAACTGTTCAGTATAGTCTCGCTATATAATGGGTATTAGAGAATGTGTCATTTTTTTTTCTTTCTCCTGTTACTTCGAGCAACTATTATGATTATTAAAGGAAGCCTCATTTGCCGAGAGAGGTTTATGGGCATTTGCCGAGAGAGGTTTATGGGCATTTGCCGAGAGAGGTTTATGGGCATTTGCCGAGAGAGGTTTATGGGCATTTGCCGAGAGAGGTTTATGGGCATTTGCCGAGAGAGGTTTATGGAGAGAGGTTTATGGGCATTACTGATTAACATAGACATTCAGGGAGATATTTTACTTGCACTGGGAAGGACTCTCCCTGTGCATGTAATAATGGGCTATCTCCTTTAAATTCCCTCTGAAGGATTGCTTGCTTTCACAGCGCATTGCCCAAATAAGGCAATTTGTGAGTGCCTTTGAAAATAAAAAGAGACATACGCCCACCAGAAATCAATCTGGGGACCTCTGTGGGTCTTGGAGCAAACATGCTAACCACTTGACCACCACAACTCCTTTACACCTATGGTCAGTCTAACAAGCATATGTACATCTCAATAAGCTCAATGATTCTGTGGAATTAACTTCTATCAATAAATAATAATAAAAAAGTCTCATCAGTCAAGTTAGATCAGTCACCTTATTATCCTCAGTTATGTCAATATCTGAAGCTCCGACAATTGCAACACTTGTTCCCAAATCTGCATTCTCTGTCACAAAGGCAGAAATGATGTTGTTAAAACCATTGTCAATACTTGGCAGATGATCATCATAATTAACATTAACCACTATCTGTGATGAATCAAACTTTTCAGGGTTTCTTTGATCGGAGGCTGTGACAGTCATCTGAAATAAATGCCTTTATTACAAACCTGTCTGTAAAATTGTTCAATACAATACGAGTAATTCCATAGCTTTTTAACAAACAATAAGCCTGTTATAAATTCCACATTGTACAGAAAAAAAAAAGAACTTTCACATTATCTATTTTCTGTGACAATATTTTTTTCCTTCAAATAAATGTATTTTCAAAAAGCAAAGATGCATGTTTAAATGCCAAATCTTAAGTGTTCAGTTTTACTTTACAACTTGCACAATACTGTCAAGTGTGCTCAATGTCATCTTACAGCACATGCTTAAACGTGTTAAATCTTATGATATGTTTGACATTGTCAAGTGTCTTCAGTGTCATCTTATAATAATTGTGACACTGTCAAGTGTAGACAATATCAAATTATAATAGGTGTGATACTGTCAAGTGTGAACAATGTCATCTTATAATATGTGTGACATTCTTATCTTGGCAGTGGTATTAATTAAACATATTCTTCACGCATTTAATTTATATAACTATCAAGACTCACCACAAATTGTCTTGTTCCATTTCCCCTGAGTTTTCCTACAACCCACAATTGTCCTGTGTACTGATTAATAATGAACATTTCTGGCACTCCATCTCCACTTAAACTATACTTCAGTGAGTCCTAAAACAATAATGAACATAAGGTAGTTATTGAAATAGATATGTATACAGTTCTTTTGCATATGTTTTGAAATATAATCCATAAAGACATTTCTACTAGTTGTTTATGCACACCTTTCTGTTTAATTGAGAACTTCTGTACTATTAAAATAATGTTTTCGCGAAAAATGATTGCAGAATGGAACAAACATCATTACGGACAGCTCAATTTGTGTAATCTTGTGATCTTGGTTTCCATTGTCTACAACATATATTAGTAACATTGCCATGTCCATTGAGTGATCAACTGGTCATATTGTTCACCATCAGTAAATTGTGATATAAGAAATATGGAATTGGTCATAATGTTCATCACCAGTAAGTTCTGGGTCATATTGTTCACCACAAGTAAGTACCACTTTGTCATTCTGCTTACAGTGTAACAAAGTAAGAACAATCAGAAAGAAAGAAAAAAGAAGAAAAAAAACTTACGCCATCTGAGTCTTGGCCGACGACAGTTAAGAAGGATTCTGCAGGTGACTGGTAATCAAAAATGTTGGCAGTAAGGTCATTCAGGTTAGGAGAAAAGATGTTGCGAATGACATAGATATACAAAGTTGCATACACCTTCTTTGTTGGGTAACTTGCATCATATGCTTCTATTTCCACCTGAAATACAAATTAAGTAGATTTCATTCTCATTATAACTTTAATTAAACATTTTTGCCTCTAAAGTTCCTTTTTATTACATTAACAGCAATTATTCCTTTTGACAGACTGAATTATATCAAGTGCTGCACGACACATGGAGATTCATATTTATTTCCCATAAATTCATTGAAGATAAAAAAAATTAAACTCCAACTTGGAGATGTCCTTAAAAGAGACATAGGGCAAGTTTGATAAATCTTTACGCTTTTTCTGAAAATTATATTATATCAACATGATGCATATATGAAATCAAATGTTTTTTTTAAGCAACTGCTACCAAAAGGGAAGCTGACTGGTTTATGTTACTGTCATGGTGCTTCAGAATACCCAACTTTGTTTAAATCTGTATGAATACAGACAATATACACAAATCAAGACTTGTTACTGAAATATGAATCAAATTTAGGCTCACATACTTTCATAATGTGAATTATTTTTGCAGATAGTAAGTAAAAATTTCCATAACTAGCAAAGTTCTGCAAGCACAAACTGCTGACAAAGAATATTATTCAGATAAATATTTTAAAATTATATAACAGAATTGAAATCAATCTTTTCAATCAATGGAAAAAAACAATTTTTAAAAATTCAAAGTCATTCAGATGATCAGCAAACTTCTCTAAGTATGATTGAATGATGTCATGCATACTGGATGCTCCGCAAATCTCATTGGCAAACACTACTTTTTATTTAAATCATCTAAATATTCATAGTTCATAGTAAAGATGTGTTTATTGAATGCAAGAGAAATCCATTTGAACATTGCTGTTTGTCTCTTCCATCTACTACATGTACAAGGAGTTTAACTGTTTCATGTACTCATACAAACCATGAACTTACTTCAAATTGATTTTGAGTTTCACCCTTGAGGGACCTTTCCAACTTTATTTCTGCCCTGTTGGAGAATTCACTTTTCTTAATGGAGAAAAAGCTTGGTGAAGCCAATTTTCCAACTATATTGTAAACCAACTCTCCCTGCAAAACAGTAATTTTAAATAATATATAAATAAACATGAACTCAATTGTTAAAATTAATGTACATATATTGGTTGGAATGATAGTTTTTGAAATTTTAATCTCTACAATGTTTTTACTAGAAATCTTACCTTGACTGATGTGTTTACTAGACATCTTACCTTTACTGTCTTTACTAGACATCTTACCTTGACTGATGTCTTTACTAGACATCTTACCTTGACTGATGTCTTTACTAGACATCTTACCTTGACTGATGTCTTTACTAGACATCTTACCTTGACTGATGTCTTTAATAATATTTCAATTAATTGATCAAGCATGCTTCCTTTGATTTTAGAGGTTTATCAATGTATAAAGTGGACATTATCATCTAAAGCACCATCTCAACATTACTTTCTTCTTATAACTGAGGTTGCAAATTCAAGCAATGCTTGTTAAAAACAAAATTGATAGAAACCAAGGGTCCTAACTGTTTTATACACTGTTCATCCTCCTAAAGTGGTTACTAAATATAAACGCAGTTGACTGCGAAATAATTTCTTAAAAGTCTTAAACAAATTACTCTTTAAATGTTCAAGGATAGAACCAGTTACATGCAGATAAAGTGTCTAGCTCAAGGACACTACATTATGGCTATGGTGGGACCCACAGCTGTCCAATCTCTATTGATAGAACCAGTTACATGCAGATAAAGTGTCTTGCTCAAGGACACTACATTATGGCTATGGTGGGACCCACAGCTGTCCAATCTCTATTGATAGAACCAGTACATGCAAATAAAGTGTCTAGCTCAAGGACACTACATTATGGCTATGGTGGGACCCACAGCTGTCCAATCTCTATTGATAGAACCAGTTACATGCAGATAAAGTGTCTAGCTCAAGGACACTACATTATGGCTATGGTGGGACCCACAGCTGTCCAATCTCTATTGATAGAACCAGTACATGCAGATAAAGTGTCTAGCTCAAGGACACTACATTATGGTTATGGTGGGACCCACAGCTGTCCAATCTCTATTGATAGAACCAGTTACATGCAGATAAAGTGTCTAGCTCAAGGACACTACATTATGGCTATGGTGGGACCCACAGCTGTCCAATCTCTATTGATAGAACCAGTACATGCAGATAAAGTGTCTAGCTCAAGGACACTACATTATGGTTATGGTGGGACCCACAGCTGTCCAATCTCTATTGATAGAACCAGTTACATGCAGATAAAGTGTCTAGCTCAAGGACACTACATTATGGCTATGGTGGGACCCACAGCTGTCCAATCTCTATTGATAGAACCAGTACATGCAGATAAAGTGTCTAGCTCAAGGACACTACATTATGGTTATGGTGGGACCCACAGCTGTCCAATCTCTATTGATAGAACCAGTTACATGCAGATAAAGTTTCTTGCTCAAGGACACTACATTATGGCTATGGTGGGACCCACAGCTGTCCAATCATTTGTCTGATACTCTACCACTTGACCATGCTCATTGAAGTTAAAGTTTTACACATTAGAGTAACATTATCTTGCTATGCAATGTCATGTATTTACAATGTTAGAAGCAGTTGCTGGGATATTAACTTACACACAAAACCTTAACCTGCAGGACAAACACGTTTACAAATAGGTGACCACACAAATTCCACCTATTCAGATGAAAAAGCTCAAAATCTGGGTAAATTTGGTTTGATTTCATGTGTTTCTAAATTTTGTGTAAAAATTTTATACCGCAAATGGATCAACATCTCGTGCTTCAACTCTGTCGAATACTATGTCTGATACAGGGATGTTCTCCAGGATCGTTTTGTTGTAAGTGTTGACATTAAGAAATTCTGGAGGATGATCAAATACAACATCCACTGTCACCGTGGCAACCGCAGTACGTTTCCATGGATTTTGGACGGAATCTTCGGCTATAATTTGGAACTGGAAAGAGAAAGAAAATATGTTAAGAGTTTCTAATATATGCTAGTATTAACCTATTTCAATCATATATACAGGAAATCCTGTTAAGTCTGGGTTTACAATATATTCAGGTATATTCTGCGGTATTCAGGGTTTACAATACACCAGTATCCAGGTATCAATCTGCATCAACTAGGATTAATAACACATATCCTGAAGTACTCATTGCAGAAATATAACTTGAAATGTTAATAACATACAAATTTATCCTGCAACAGAGAGGGTTTATATCACATAATTACATAAACCCTGTTATTATCAACTGTAACAATACACACATAATTACATATACCCTGTAGTAGTCAATGGTTACAATACACACATAATTATATATACCCTATAGTAGTCAATGGTAACAATACACACATAATTACATATACCCTATAGTAGTCAATGGTAACAATACACACATAATTACATATACCCTTTAGAATTCAATGGTTACAATACACACATAATTACATATACCCTATAGTAGTCAATGGTAACAATACACGCATAATTACATATACCCAGTAGGAGTCAAGGGTAACAATACACACATAATTACATATACACTGTTGTAGTCAATGGTTACAATACACACATACTTACATATACCCAGTAGGAGTAAAGGGTACCAATATACACATAATTACGTATACCCAGTAGAAGTCAAGGGTAACAATACACACATAATTACATATACACTGTTGTAGTCAATGGTAACAATACACACATAATTACATATACACTGTTGTAGTCAATGGTAACAATACACACATAATTACATATACACTGTTGTAATCAATGGTAACAATATACACATAATTACATATACCCAGTAGGAGTCAAGAGTAACAATCCACATATAATTACATATACCCTGTAGTAGTGAATGGTAACAATACACACATAATTACATATACCCTGTAGTGGTCAATGGTAACAATACACACATAATTACATATACCAAGTAGGAGTCAACGGTAACAATACAAATATAATTACATATACCCTGTAGTAGTGAATGGTACCCTAATAGCCTTCCAGGAATATGTTTTATATATGTGTTGGGAAGGTCACTTACTCTAGTAGCCTTCCAGGAATATGTTTTATATACATATTGGGCAGGTCACTTTCTCTAGTAGCCTTCCAGGAATATGTTTTATATATGTGTTGGGCAGGTCACTAACCCTAGTAGCCTTACAGGAATATGTTTTATATATGTGTTGGGCAGGTCACTTACTATGTACTGATCTCTAGTGGAAGCATCATTCAATTCCCTCAACAGAAGAATTCTACCACTGGCACTGTCCAAATAGAATGTGTTTTCGTCTTCTGGATCCCAGTTGCTTCCTTGTCTATATGTGACTATATCATCCTGGAGAATATAAAAACATGTATACAGTCATTACTAAGTTACAGTAAAATAGAATAAATATCTAGACAGTTTTACAGTATGGCAGAAATGTTTAACAATTAACAGTGCATTTTGTTTTCTGTATCTTGCACAGCAACCATTGCAAGGTAGTATTAACTCTTCTCTTCACTGTTCTAAGTTCAATATGAAATAAACTAAAGTTTACACAAAACTATCCTTACAGTGGACAACATTGTTTAAATGTAATCTGTTTGGTGAATGAAAACAAATTCTCATCACATCAAGTTTCCCAACTAACATTTTATTATCACACAAATGATGTCACATTTCTGTCAAGGCTCTAATATTTAAGTCAAGACTCTAATATTTCTGTCAAGGCTTTAATATTTCTGTAAAGGACCTAACAGTTCTGTCAAGGTTCTTATATTTCTGTCAAGGCTTTAATATTTATGTCAACGCTTTAATATTTCTGTCAAGGCTCTAATATTTCTGTAAAGGATCTAACATTTCTGTAAAGGATGAAAAGGATCTAACATTTCTGTAAAGGATCTAATATTTCTGTAAAGGATGTAAAGGATCTAACATTTCTGTAAAGGATCTAATATTTCTGTAAAGAATCTAACATTTCTGTAAAGGATGTAAAGAATCTAACATTTCTGTAAAGGATGTAAAGGATCTAACATTTCTGTAAAAGATCTAATATTTCTGTAAAGAATCTAACATTTCTGTAAAGGATGTAAAGAATCTAACATTTCTGTAAAGGATGTAAAGGATCTAACATTTCTGTAAAGGATGTAAAGAATCTAACATTTCTGTAAAAGGATGTAAAGGATCTAACATTTCTGTAAAGGATCTAACATTTCTGTAAAGGCTCTAACATTTTACTTGAATAACTTGCCAATACCCAAACAAAGGTGTCTTGTCACTGCCACCTGGATGTAAGAATTTGTTTGAATATTTAATACCATTTTTATACCACCAAAGCGCCGACTAATTGACATCTCTCCCTACCAATACCCCATGTTGTGAAGTGCATTTATTACTGCATTTGAGGTACAGGCAGCGGCTTAATACTGGTACAGGTCAGTATTATATAACGTATTTAGCGCGTAACGCGTTTTAGCATTAAGTAATAGAAATACTCAAATTCAAAGATCGCACTAAAACATTTTTTTATCTAAAATTCTTTTTTAACAAAATTTAGTCCCCACAAATATGTCCTTGAATCAAAAATAACAAAATTAATACCAACAAAAATTAACAATTTCACAGTATGACTGGGCAGAAATTCAAACTCACGACCCCTGGATTGATAATAAGGCACACTACCGACTGAGCTAACCTAACCAAACCTAGGTGGATGTAATGTAAGGCAGCTGAAAGGTCATGGAACGAAGAGACTGACCTACATCTATATTACTCATTTAACTACTGAGATTTTGTAGCTGAACAAAGGTGGCATTGCTGAGAAATGAGTTTGCTTCAGATTTCACTAACTTGAGAACCATGTACACTACCAAGGCATATTATAGGCATATGTGATGTTAAACAAAGTATCATTAAAAACAAAATTACCCTATCTGCATCAGTTGCATTGACATCGAGAACTAGTGATCCGAGTCTATGATCCTCATCAATGGTAACCCTGTAGTTAAGGTTTTGCTGGTCGATAAATATAGGTGGGAAAGGGTTCCTGTTCACATCTACTGTGACAACAGCACTGCCTTTATCTTCAGGGTACATGGAATCATAGGCCACTATCTGAAACTGTGAAACAAATATGTGTGTTTACTTGATAATCAATCAACAGTCACTTTGATTGCAACTGGATTAGAAGTTCCAAGATGATGAAAAGTGGTTATGCAACCAAACAAAGATAAAATCAAAATCAACACAGTTGGTAAGGTAAGTAAAGGTACTGAAACTGTATAATTAATTTCATAATAACAATTGTTCATAATAACTCTCATACTTATATTTTAAAAAGATACTGTTAAACATACTTAATGTGTCTGGAAACAGTCAGCATTGGAACACTGCTGTTTATTGTATATAGCTTCAATGTGAAAACAGTGAAGAAACAAAGCAGTTTATTGTATAATGCTACAATGTGAAAACAGTGGAGAAACAGTGCTGCTTATTGTATATAATGCTGCTTATTGCATATAGATGCAATGTGAAAACAGTGGAGAAACAATGCTGTTTATTGTAGATAGCTGCAATGTGAAAACAGAGGAGAAACAACGCTGTTTATTGTTTATAGCTGCAATGTGAAAACATTGATGAAACAATGCTGTATATTGTATATAGCTGCAATATGAAAACAGTGGAGAAACAATGCTGCTTATTGTATATAATGCTGCTTATTGCATATAGATGCAATAAGAAAACAGTGGAGAAACACTGTTGTTTATTGTATAAAGCTTCAATGTGAAAACAGTGGAGAAACAATGCTGTTTATTGTATATAGCTGCAATGTGAAAACAGTGAAGATTTCATGGAAACATTGCTTATTCAGCATTTGGATTTTACTACAAAACTGAATTCTACTAAACAGTGGTGTTTGTATGTCAATCAGTACAGTGGAGAAACAATGCTGTTTATTGCATATAGCTGCAATGTGAAAACGGTGAAGAAACAATGTTGTTTATTGTATATAGCTGCAATGTGAAAAAAGTGAAGAAACAATGCTGTTTATTGTATATAGCTGCAATGTGAAAACAGTGGAGAAACAATGCTGTTTATTGTATATAGCTGCAATGTGAAAACAGTGGAGAAACAATGCTGTTTATT